>PIJE02000830.1:52265-223979 GCA_002895965.2 Coryphaenoides rupestris
GAAATAAACTTATGACGAGAGTCTGGAATTTAGTCGCAAACGGATAGAGGGTTTATGGCCAGACAGTCCATAACCGACACAAGTTGTTCAACTTGTAATCCTGACTGGAAATTCATCTCTCACCCCGGGGTTCGTTACAATATTGTCTTTGTTTTAGTGTCTACATATTGTATTAGGACATAAGTTAGAGTAGTAGTAGTGTAACATTATTTCGCACCTTGTAGAGTGTGTGTAGTACGCTGCACACCTGCACACCGCTGGACACAGGTTCGAGATAAGATAAGATAGACTTACTCATCCCAAAGTAAATTCTTGTGCCAGAGGTTGTTCAAAAGTACCAACAACATAAGAATAAAGACAATAGAATAATAAATATACAGTGTATACTAAAAGAATATACTAAAAGAAAAACAATAAAGATAATAAAGAAATAAAGATATATTTAGTAAAAAATAAAATACAAATACAAAATAAGGAAATGGTGTTGAATAAAAACAATAGAACAATAGAAGAACAAGTGTCCAGTGTATAAGCCTAAGGTAGGAACAATATAGGTAAGATATATTTAGTTACAAAAATCAAAGTTGTAAAAAAAATAAAAAGTTGGCAATGGTATTGAGAACCTACCAACCACCTGTGTCCGAATCATCGGAGGTGCACCAGAATAGCCACCTGAAAGTCAACAGCTGATGTCATGCTGATGTCATGGTCTCATTTGCGTATTGATGATGTCACCACACTTTCATTTGCATGAGAGAGAGATCACCTTCAGCCATATACGTAGAATAAAAATCTACAAAGGGACGGATAAGATCAAACAAACGATTAAAACATTTACAAGATTAAACAAACTTCACATTAACCTAAAACAAAAAAACCCTTAATCACCTCAAAAAAATAATAAAACACAAAAACCTGTCACTATATGCTACACAATAACCACCAGGTAATAACATGCGCAGTCCAATATACAACAGCAAAGCCGCAGATACGATTGAAGACGAGCAAGTTCAACCTCCAAATTATACAACACCAAATCATAATCCTCTTCGATTTATTACATCTATTAGGAGATATAATCAGAGAAAATATAGATTCTTAACTGATGATGTATTCTTATGGGGTGGCATCACTGATGCTACTCTGAAGCGAGAGGCAGCTTCCATCAACAGTACCAGAAAACTAGAAAGCCGTGCACAGGGAATCACAATCCACCAATGACTCATCACGATTTCAAACTAACCTATAACAGTGTTAACCACCTATATTAAGCAAGTTCACAAAACAATTAACAAAAAATACCACTCTCATCTTAATCCATGCCTCCAGCACCACTTGTTGTAGTACAGCCGTACTCATTGAGCAGCCTGTCCTCATTGAACAGGGGAATTAGTTTGGTTGTACTGTTCAGTAACTTGCTAAATAGTGTTAAAAACCACCATGATTTAAGAATCGTGATAAGATTGTGGATTGTGATCCTGCCCACCCCTAGTACTTCATTCTGGAAGGCTTCAGAGTACAAGTGACTCCATAATACATACACAGTACAGAATTATATTTTCTCTGATTATTCTCTAATAGCCTGTAATAATGAAAATAGTTGAAGAGTTGAACTTCTCTCTCAATCATTCTCTCTGGATCTCTGGACTAGCATGTTCATACAGCTTGTAAAAATGTGAAGTTTGTTTAATCTTGTAAATGTTTTAATCGTTTGTTTGATCTTATCCGTCCCTTTGTAGATTTTTATTCTACGTATATGGCTGAAGGTGATCTCTCTCTCATGCAAATGAAAGTGTGGTGACATCATCAATACGCAAATGAGACCATCACATCAGCATGACATCAGCTGTTGACTTTCAGGTGGCTATTCTGGTGCACCTCCGATGATTCGGACACAGGTGGTTGGTAGGTTCTCAATACCATTGCCAACTTTTTATTTTTTTTACAACTTTGATTTTTGTAACTAAATATATCTTACCTATATTGTTCCTACCTTAGGCTTATACACTGGACACTTGTTCTTCTATTGTTCTATTGTTTTTATTCAACACCATTTCCTTATTTTGTATTTGTATTTTATTTTTTACTAAATATATCTTTATTTCTTTATTATCTTTATTGTTTTTCTTTTAGTATATTCTTTTAGTATACACTGTATATTTATTATTCTATTGTCTTTATTCTTATGTTGTTGGTACTTTTGAACAACCTCTGGCACAAGAATTTACTTTGGGATGAGTAAGTCTATCTTATCTTATCTCGAACCTGTGTCCAGCGGTGTGCAGGTGTGCAGCGTACTACACACACTCTACAAGGTGCGAAATAATGTTACACTACTACTACTCTAACTTATGTCCTAATACAATATGTAGACACTAAAACAAAGACAATATTGTAACGAACCCCGGGGTGAGAGATGAATTTCCAGTCAGGATTACAAGTTGAACAACTTGTGTCGGTTATGGACTGTCTGGCCATAACCTACGCCAACTAAACCCAGACTCAAGTAACTCCCGCTCAAAACGTAACATCCCCCCTTTATTACGAGCCCCTCCCACTTCATTATGATTTGCCACCCACCCAGATTAGATTAGATTAGATTAGATTAGATTCCATTTTATTGTCATTGCACAGCACAAGTACAGTAGGCTACAGCGAAAAGAAGTTGGCATCTAACCAGAGTGCAAATGAGGCAGTAAAGTGCATAGTAATAAATAAATATATAGGCTATACGGTAAGTGCAGTAAAAATGTACATGGGTATCATACAGTTATGCAAACAATAAATGTGTAAACTATACGTAGAGGTAGTTAATTGTGATTACAGTGCAAGGCTTGACAGGTAACACATTACAATAGACCGGAACGTCTGCATCAGAACAACACAGAATACACATCATATGTATTTAACCTTCAGTGTCGCTCCAATATGCAAAACATGTGAGGAACAAGTATGGCACATTTAGCTCCACCTCTAGAGAACAGACGTAGAAGACTTAGTAGAAGAGATAGAGCTCAGGTGTGCCAGATGACCTGAGGCACGCAGCAGCAGCAGCAGGTGAACCATGGCTCTCAATGTACCAGGAGTGGTGGTGATGGCCTTCTTCTACCTGATGGTCCTCGGAACTGGAATCTGGGCCTCGTTCAAATCCAAGAAGGAGACCAAGAAGACTTCAGCGGACCAGTTGGAGATGACCTTTTTGGGCAACCGAGGAATCAGCCTGGCAGTGGGCATGTTCACTATGACCGGTGGGTCCACACTTTATTCCTTTACTCCATTTTGAGAGCTACAGGGCAGAACGCAGGGACAGGCTGAAAGCAAATCAACAAAGACGAAACAACCACACACGGACAAAGGAGTAATGAATACATATAAAACATCAGATCCAGGGCAGGGGCGCCTGCAGGATTGTATGTGTTCAATGTACGCACAGTAGTGATGCGCGGATTGGTGTGGGTGGGGGTGCTAGCGCTATTCCGCGGTAGATTATTATATTTGTTTAAAATAAAATAAGTCACTCAAAACTGTATGGGCTTTTGCTTGGATGGCGCGCAGACCTGGCAGGGAAACGAAAAGGACTGCAGGCACTAATCAAGAGGGTCGCGCCAAATGCACAATGGACACACTGTCATTCAGAGAGAAGCGCTGGCGTCAAGGCAGCTCAGCCCCGAACTAAACGAGGTTGTGAGTGTGGTCAATTTAATCAAAACCCGACCCCTCATTTGCACTCTGGTTAGATGCCAACTTCTTTTCGCTGTAGCCTACTGTACTTGTGCTGTGCAATGACAATAAAATGGAATCTAATCTAATCTAATCTAATCTAATCTGGGTGGGTGGCAAATCATAATGAAGTGGGAGGGGCTCGTAATAAAGGGGGGATGTTACGTTTTGAGCGGGAGTTACTTGAGTCTGGGTTTAGTTGGCGTAGGTTATGGCCAGACAGTCCATAACCGACACAAGTTGTTCAACTTGTAATCCTGACTGGAAATTCATCTCTCACCCCGGGGTTCGTTACAATATTGTCTTTGTTTTAGTGTCTACATATTGTATTAGGACATAAGTTAGAGTAGTAGTAGTGTAACATTATTTCGCACCTTGTAGAGTGTGTGTAGTACGCTGCACACCTGCACACCGCTGGACACAGGTTCGAGATAAGATAAGATAGACTTACTCATCCCAAAGTAAATTCTTGTGCCAGAGGTTGTTCAAAAGTACCAACAACATAAGAATAAAGACAATAGAATAATAAATATACAGTGTATACTAAAAGAATATACTAAAAGAAAAACAATAAAGATAATAAAGAAATAAAGATATATTTAGTAAAAAATAAAATACAAATACAAAATAAGGAAATGGTGTTGAATAAAAACAATAGAACAATAGAAGAACAAGTGTCCAGTGTATAAGCCTAAGGTAGGAACAATATAGGTAAGATATATTTAGTTACAAAAATCAAAGTTGTAAAAAAAATAAAAAGTTGGCAATGGTATTGAGAACCTACCAACCACCTGTGTCCGAATCATCGGAGGTGCACCAGAATAGCCACCTGAAAGTCAACAGCTGATGTCATGCTGATGTCATGGTCTCATTTGCGTATTGATGATGTCACCACACTTTCATTTGCATGAGAGAGAGATCACCTTCAGCCATATACGTAGAATAAAAATCTACAAAGGGACGGATAAGATCAAACAAACGATTAAAACATTTACAAGATTAAACAAACTTCACATTTTTACAAGCTGTATGAACATGCTAGTCCAGAGATCCAGAGAGAATGATTGAGAGAGAAGTTCAACTCTTCAACTATTTTCATTATTACAGGCTATTAGAGAATAATCAGAGAAAATATAATTCTGTACTGTGTATGTATTATGGAGTCACTTGTACTCTGAAGCCTTCCAGAATGAAGTACTAGGGGTGGGCAGGATCACAATCCACAATCTTATCACGATTCTTAAATCATGGTGGTTTTTAACACTATTTAGCAAGTTACTGAACAGTACAACCAAACTAATTCCCCTGTTCAATGAGGACAGGCTGCTCAATGAGTGATGGGGGGGACATTTTCAAGCCCAACCTGTCCTCCATCGCCCCACCAAAATGGTAACGAATTAGGCCAAGTTTAAAATGTATTTATATATTATATATTATATAGATTTATATATATAATAAATAGTCATAGTAATAAATAGTCTGTCAATAAAATAAAATAACAAAATACCAACCTGCTGCATTGAATGGATCCATAACCCAGTCATACTGAGCACTGCTGTTTGGTAAGTATTTTTTAAACAATACTCTCAGGGAAGATATGTGCTGCATACATGGGATCACTGTGGTGGCTCCAGAATCACTGGTTTCAGCAACTTCACGCAGATTATCAAAGACATCAGTACTTCCTGAATCGAGGTGCCTGCCCCATATCTCCAGCTTTCGGGTGAATGCAGTGATCTTGTCTACCAGGTGAGGTAGGTGCTTGTCTCTGCCTTGAAGCTGAAGATTTAATTCATTCAGCTTTCCAAATACATCGCTGAGATAGGCCAGTTTCATCAGAAATTGTTCATCACTGAACTTGCTTGCAGCCTCATACATGCGCTCCTGCTCTAAAAAGATCTCCTGTCTGAGCTCAAAGACTCGACAACACTTTGCCTCTGGAAGCCACCTTGCTTCACTGTGAAAGAGCACAGCTGAATGATCGGCTGGATGATCAGCTCCCATCTCCTCACAAAGTGCGGAGAACAGTCGCGCTTTCAGGGGTCGGGTTTTGATTAAATTGACCACACTCACAACCTCGTTTAGTTCGGGGCTGAGCTGCCTTGACGCCAGCGCTTCTCTCTGAATGACCGTGTGTCCATTGTGCATTTGGCGTGACCCTCTTGATTAGTGCCTGCAGTCCTTTTCTTTTCCCTGCCAGGTCTGCGCGCCATCCAAGCAAAAGCCCATACAGTTTTGAGTGACTTATTTTATTTTAAACAAATATAATAAGGCGATCTACCGCGGAATAGCGCTAGCACCCCCACCCCAACCAATCCGCGCATCACTACTGTGCGTACATTGAACACATACAATCCTGCAGGCGCCCCTGCCCTGGATCTGATGTTTTATATGTATTCATTACTCCTTTGTTTGTGTGTGGTTGTTTCGTCTTTGTTGCTTTTGCTTTCAGCCCGTCCCAGCGTTCTGCTAAATAATGGAGTAAAGGAGTAAAGTGTGGACCCACCAGTCATCGTGAACATGCCCACCGCCAGGCTGATCCCTCGGTTGGCCAGAAAGGTCATCTCCAACTGGTCCGCTGAAGTCTTCTTGGTCTCCTTCTTGGATTTGAACGAGGCCCAGATTCCGGTTCCGAGGACCATCAGGTAGAAGAAGACCATCACCACCACTCCTGGTACGTTGAGAGCCATGGTTCACCTGATGCTGCTGCTGCGTGACTCAGGTCATCTGGCACACCTGAGCTCTTTCTGCAGCCTCTTCTACTAAGTCTTCTCCGTCTGTTCTCCAGAGGTGGAGCTAAATGTGCCATACTTGTTCCTCACATGTTTTGCATATTGGAGCGACACTGAAGGTTAAATACATATGACGTGTATTCTGTCTTGTTCTGATGCAGACGTTCCGGTCTATTGTAATGTGTTACCTGTCAAGCCTTGCACTGTAATCACAATTAACTACCTCTACGTATAGTTTACACATTTATTGTTTGCATAACTGTATGATACCCATGTACATTTTTACTGCACTTGCCGTATAGCCTATATATTTATTTATTACTATGCACTTTACTGCCTCATTTGCACTCTGGTTAGATGCCAACTTCTTTTCGCTGTAGCCTACTGTACTTGTGCTGTGCAATGACAATAAAATGGAATCTAATCTAATCTAATCTAATCTGGGTGGGTGGCAAATCATAATGAAGTGGGAGGGCCTCGTAATAAAGGGGGGATGTTACGTTTTGAGCGGGAGTTACTTGAGTCTGGGTTTAGTTGGCGTAGGTTATGGCCAGACAGTCCATAACCGACACAAATTGTTCAACTTGTAATCCTGACTGGAAATTCATCTCTCACCCCGGGGTTCGTTACAATATTGTCTTTGTTTTAGTGTCTACATATTGTATTAGCACACTAACAATACCTAAAAATAAAACTGTAATTTTGTATTAGCAAGGTCATTACTAGGTCTTGATCTTAAATCAACAATTACATACACAAAGCACACACACAGCATAAACACAACATTAAATACATAGGCCTAGACTCAAAAACACACACATACACACACACACACACAGCATAAACGCCCCCTAAACACACGTGTGTGTGTCTCTCTCTGTTTGGCGAGGGGGCGTGACTACGGCATCACCGCCATAGCCACGCCCCTTCTGTGTGCGCGATGAGGGGGCGTGGCTATGGTGTCACTGCCATTGGCGCCACATAACAAGCGGGACAAAAACTGCTTTGTCATTGTCATGTAATTTAATGAGCTAATACGGTGGGGACTCCTGTCATTTCGAGGCTCATAAATCAAAAAGTATAAGTCCGTTTGTTTCCATAGTTACATATACGTCACGAGTGTACCTACATTTTGATGTATAGATTACGTATGTGGAGTTAATATTGTGGGCGGGATGGCAGTTTTAAAATGGCGTGATCAGTGGTGGAGTCCTTCTGTTGCAGGAGGGTGACAGCTTGAAACTGCGTGAAAATACGGGCTTTGGGCTCTGCAATGGTGTTACTTCGAGGCTCATAAATCCAAAAGTATAAGTCTGTTTGTTTCCATAGTTACATATATGTGACCGTCACAAGTGTACCTACATTCTGATGTATAGATTACGTATGTGGAGTTAATATTGTGGGCGGGATGGCAGTTTTAAAAATAGATTTTTTTTTTTTTTTCGTCTGCTCCACGCTCTAACCTGACGTCACCCGCTCTAACCCGGCGCAATACACACCCATGTTAAACTGTCTGAGGAGCTGAAAAATCAATTAAGTTTGAACTGTAATTGTGTCAAAAGTATGAATGTTATGAAAATTGTGAAATCATGTGTGAATTCATCCAAGTTTCCTGAACGTTTTAATGTTTGAATGGAGTTTCTACCTGAATGTATGAATGAATGGGAAGAGGTTGAATATGAGTGGTTTTGGACACATTTTGAACACTCACCCCCATTCATTTCAATGGGGCAAAAATGCTGTTAAATGTTGAATATTTCGGAAAGTAATAATGGTATGTACAAACAAAGTAGTAGCACTCGATTCCCGGTCAAGGCGCACGTTTTGATGTATTTTTTGCGTGTGTGCTGGCAACGCTGTGAGACTAGTTCCGCGCCGAAAATGTGTACCGAAGAATAATAATAAGTATGCAGGAGAGTAATAGTGTGCTTTGCATTGCAAAGGCACCCTAATAAGGAAATGGTGTTGAATAAAAACAATAGAACAATAGAAGAACAAGTGTCCAGTGTATAAGCCTAAGGTAGGAACAATATAGGGAAGATATATTTAGTTACAAAAATCAAAGTTGTAAAAAAAATAAAAAGTTGGCAATGGTATTGAGAACCTACCAACCACCTGTGTCCGAATCATCGGAGGTGCACCAGAATAGCCACCTGAAAGTCAACAGCTGATGTCATGCTGATGTGATGGTCTCATTTGCGTATTGATGATGTCACCACACTTTCATTTGCATGAGAGAGAGATCACCTTCAGCCATATACGTAGAATAAAAATCTACAAAGGGACGGATAAGATCAAACAAACGATTAAAACATTTACAAGATTAAACAAACTTCACATTTTTACAAGCTGTATGAACATGCTAATCCAGAGATCCAGAGAGAATGATTGAGAGAGAAGTTCAACTCTTCAACTATTTTCATTATTACAGGCTATTAGAGAATAATCAGAGAAAATATAATTCTGTACTGTGTATGTATTATGGAGTCACTTGTACTCTGAAGCCTTCCAGAATGAAGTACTAGGGGTGGGCAGGATCACAATCCACAATCTTATCACGATTCTTAAATCATGGTGGTTTTTAACACTATTTAGCAAGTTACTGAACAGTACAACCAAACTAATTCCCCTGTTCAATGAGGACAGGCTGCTCAATGAGTACGGCTGTACTAATTTTGTATGTTGGCAATAACAGTCTGCGATAGCTTTCCACCAATGTAGACACATCGAAAGTCTGGATTTTCTCCAGGCTTTTTGCTGTTGCAGAGCTAGTGGGATACACTTCTCAACAAATATTTTAATGACATATCGATTTGAGACATTTTGAAACGTAAGACATCTGACTGCTGGCTAATTTAGGGCAGGGTACTTAGTAATGTAAGTACTGTCAGTTAGTAACCGCCAAATGTGTAGTAGAAGTTGTGGACCAGGTGGTGTGATGTTTGCCATTAGGGAGGTTCCCCAAGCTTCTTCAGGCTTTGTATTCTCACAAACCCCAGGGTTTCTTGACCTCGCTATCTTGGGAGAAACAGCCTTGTCCTGTTATTGACCATGTAGAGCAGGGGTGTCAAACTCAATTTCAATTTCAGCATTATAGTTGCCCTCAAAGGGCCGGTTGTAACTGTAAGACTATATAAATATATCTACTCTTTACATAATTGCTCCTGCATTTGATTATGATTGGTTTTAGGAACTACTTAATAACTACCTCAGAAAGCAGCAGACATTCAAGTGTACAGCCATTGTACAATTTAGGGCCATACTGGGAACATCATTCAGGCCAGGAGATATAGTCCCAGTGACGGACATAGGGTTGGGAACCGAAACTCTACTACATGTCTACAAGGACGTGGTGGCTACCTGCCAGGACGTTTAAAACAATGTATCTGCCAGGACCTGTCTACGTCACGCATCAACGCAACGCCGCGACGTGTCCATTTGTTTTGATACGAGCTAGCGGTTAGTCAGCAGTGTGGAAGATGGACCGCGGGAAATGGTCAAAAGTGTGCCTTCACTTTGTAAAAGAAAGCGACGACAAGGCAATAAATGTGGGAAAGGCTGATATGGTGATCTGTCTTGCCGGGCGCTGGGATCGTACGGACGGGGTGCTGGGAGCGTACGGCCGGGGCGCTGGGAGCGTACGGCCGGGGCGCTGGGACCGTACGGCCAGGGCTCTGGGAGCGTACGGCCGGGGCGCTGGGATCCGGCCCGCGGGCCTTGAGTATGATGTAGAGGACATGGAAGACTATGACATGAAAGACATGGCTACCATTTACCCGATTGTTATGCGCAATTTCGAGCGGTCTGAAGTTCAAGCGGTCTGTGGCTGAAGTTCAGGTTAATTTTCAGGTTCAGGTTCTGGATTGTCTGTAAGGGAAGCAGCGAGCTCGGGAATCAACGTGACATGAGGCAGCATCACCCGGAATGATTCAAAGTTTATTCAGATACATAGAGCATATATACAGTTTAGGATGGGCAGCAGCAGAAGTTAGGAGCATTTACATGTAGACACAACAAGTCAGACTGGGAAGCAGGGATATTATGGTCTTACATGTAGACACAACAGACAGTCAGCCAGCCTTGGAAGCAGGGATATTATCGTCCCCACGGTTGAACAACAGCGAGTGCATCCCAGGGCTAACAAATACGAGTGAAGCTAAATAGTCACGTAGGCCAAACGGCAGAGTGGAAAGTTACCAGCCCACAAGATGAATACATCCACAACTCCCAACAATTGCCCTCTTTTATTCTAACAGAATAACCGAGAACAGGAGTTGTGGTCCCCTCCTCGTTTAGAACAAGTGGGTTCACGGGAAAAATCCTATATCAAACTCTAAGCCATGAGCAGTAGGCCTATTTAATACAATAAGTCCAAAATGTTTGTTGTAAGCAAATCACACACATGTCATTGGACACAGATTAGTTCGATATAAAATCTGGTACCTTCTGCGGGTAGTCAAGGGAATGTACAAAATGACACAAACAACAAAACATTCATGAAAGCTTTATTTCCACAATTCCTCAAAGGTATTGGTAAAATGGTTTGCCTTGTCTAATCTGCTGATTGAGCTATCATCTACAAAGAACATGAAGGACATGGATGTACATGATTGTCAAAGTACATTATGTGTTGTGCCATCCGGTGGATCCATGTGCAGTTTATCAAAGCCATATTTGTCATTTTTGATTGATTGGTTCGAGTTGGTTCTAATTGATTGTAGTCGTTAGAGCCATCGGAGTTGTCTCCAATAGGCTGCTAACTATGTAACTTCATTATTATCCTTTTTGGTTGTATCCATCCGAGTTCTGCTGTGCTGTAGTGGTTACAACATTTAGCTGGTATCGATGCTATCTGGATTATAGGGCCTGGGTTCTGGTATCTCGTGATTTGAGGAAGGGGACGTATAACAAGCGCTTCATTAACTGACAGTGTTGACATTGTTTTCTTCAAGCAAACCCTCAAACACATTACGTTGCGCTGTGGGTGTTGGGGGCGAGAAGAACAAGCACCAACACAATGTCATAGCAGACAAGGTCTGCATGGGGCAGTGTAGCGCAGCTGTGATGCGGCTCTGTGGGTGTAGGGGTCGAGTGATGTTTATCATGAAGATAAGATAAGATAAGATAAGATAGAACTTTATTAATCCCGAAGGAAATTCTTGTGCCAGGTTGCATAACAATACAATGAAACAATAGAGAAATAAACAGAATAATTAAAATAAACTGACAGATTTACAAATCCTAGTAGAGTACAGTCCTAGTAGAATAAAAATATAGGTGAAATATAAAAATATAATAACTGTGATAATAATGGTAAGAGGACATATTGCACATGATAGAAAGAATATTAAGAATATTGCACATAATGTTGAAAGGTAATGTAGGAGAGGTATTGCACATGACAAGAATATTTCACACGGTGATGAGAGGAGATGAGAGGTAGTATTGCAGGTAATATTTAGAGATAACATGATATATAGCACATGATATTGAGAGCACATGATGTTGGGCAGTAATATTAATATTGCACATAATACTGAGAAAAATGCACACGATGTTGAGAGGTAATATTGCACATGATATCGCTAGGTTAATTGTATTGTATTTAAACTGTCCTTCCCGCAGAGGAGGGAGGAGTTATAGAGTTTGATGGCCACAGGCAGAAAGGACCTCCTGTGGCGTTCTGTGGTGCACCTCGGTAATCTCAGTCTACGGCTGAAGGTGCTCTGGTGACTCCAGTGTGGCGTGCAGGGGATGGGAGGCGTTGTCCATAATACTGAGTAGTTTACTCAGCATCCTCCTCTCTGAGACCTCCACCAAAGACTCCAATTCCACTCCC
The DNA here is from genome assembly GCA_002895965.2 of Coryphaenoides rupestris. Taxonomy (NCBI): domain Eukaryota; kingdom Metazoa; phylum Chordata; class Actinopteri; order Gadiformes; family Macrouridae; genus Coryphaenoides; species Coryphaenoides rupestris. The sequence continues at coordinate 64,557 of PIJE02000830.1, forward strand.
AGGACAGAACCCGCTTTCCTGATGAGCTTATTGAGTCTGTTGCGTCGGCTGCCTTCACCCTGCTGCTCCAGCACACAACAGCGTAGAAGATGACGCTGACCACCACAGAGTGATAGAACATCTGCAGCATGGTCCAGCAGACATTGAAAGATCTGAGTCTCCGTAGGAAATACAGGCGACGCTGACCTTTCTTGTACAGAGCCTCTGTGTGTTTAGTCCAGTCCATTTTAGCGGACATGAAAGACAGGGTGGCTACCATTTACCCGATTGTTATGCGCAGCTGATCTATGCTGGTTGGGATTCCACTGCATAGGGAACTTGGGCTGCCGCCCCCCCCCCCCTTTTGGTGCATCTGTGTCTGGCTTTGTGGGGGTTGTTGGGGTATTATGATAGCTGCCATTCTGTCCAACCCTACAACACCTCTTGCCCAAAGTCCAAATCTACCACAACTAAACACCGTTCACGAACGCCATGGCCTGGGTGGCCAACATGACTCCAACCCCTGAGTACGTTTCTCCCACTTCTCAGATACCATTTTTAATTTGACTAGGGTTTTTAATTCCCCAAATAAACATCGCTGGCATCTCCATCCTTACTGTACTTTTTTTTTTTCCGATGAGATGAACGCAATTTAATAAAATTGGCACTTTTTTTTATTTTGTATTTATTTATTTATACATTTTTGCTTAATTAGGTGAACACAGTATCTGGCAGCAAAGTTGTCCATATTCAAAAAGTAGGCTACTCACTTCTCAGAGAAAGCTTGAAACTCAAACACCGCACAAGCTAGACTCAAACAGTTATAACCTTACAAAGCGAACCTCTGCGCTTCCTTAACTGAATTACCTCTAGGATGTCACCCCTTCACAGCATTTTCTCTACAATCCATCCAATACACTGTCATTTCTATGCCAATAGTTTTTATTTGTGTTCAATGCCACACAAACTTTACAGACAACTACAAAATACTCCAAATTGTCCAGCATAGAATCAGAGGGAACACTCAAACATCAGACCATATTGTAACTTAATATTTGTTATGACAATGTATGTGTCGACAGTCAGCGCAGCGTGTCTGGACTTTCATGGAGAGGAGACAACCAACCAATGCCCTTTTTTTTTCTTTTTCTCTCTACTACTCACTCACTCACTCACACCCACATACACCGCCAACAACTCTCTTGAGATATATCAGCAGCCTTTTAAACATTTTGTCTAAGTGTGTTGGTGTCGCGTTTACAGCTTGTTGTTTTTTTTTTATTCTGCGTACGTTCCGTGAGGCAAAGACTTTGTTCCTAACAGCAAGGCCAAATTCTTCCTCCTGTGTCCTCGCAGGTTTTAAGTGATGCATATAATGCCACGATTGCACATTCGCCATCGTCGTCCTGTGTAGTTCTGGGTTTCACTTGCTCTTGCATCGTGGATCAAGGACAGACTTGCTGTTGTCTATTTCGACCTCAAGCTCTATCTGAGGCACCTGCTATCGCCATCTGTCTGTCCCATAACAGTTTACATTTCTCCCACTCAGTGAACGCCTCTCGTAGATATGGAAAATCCTAGTTTGGGTCTCCCACCCTCTCATATATTCGGCCGGTGGCTACTTTCGACGTGAGATTAGAGACGTTATTCGGGAGGATTTTAGCCGTTTTCCCCTGTTGGACAACTTTTGCTTTGCCATTTCCCCATTTCCAACTCCATCAGACAATCCTTCACCGTAAACCAAAACCAGATACCTGAACCAGGACACAAAATACTACAGTATAAACGTGCTAAAATGGGTTTGTTGGGCAGTGCATGAACTATCGCTCACCCAGAGTCTTTTAGGGCTGGTCCCATTTCCACAGTTTGGTGAGGGGGGAATTTCCCTGAACTCTTGATAAGAGTCCCCCAGTGCTGGTTGACCCTGAACTCCAGGGGCTGAGGGGTAGTGTTTTTTTTCTACGGATTGGCCTTTGTTTACTTGTACGTCTAGCCGATTAAGCATACTTTCTCAACATTTTTCCTCAAATTTTTCCTACATCAATCGGTCTTCTAACTCAGGAATGTTACCTCTGCCGTTAGGCATCTCATTCAGGAATATTACCTCTGCAATCAGGCAACCGACTCAGGAATGTTACCTCTTCAATCGGGCATCCAATTCAGGAATGTTACCTCTGCAATGGACCTTTCCCTATTCAAGCAGCAAGTCCCGCCCCCCCTAGTTACTGTTGCTATGGCCCACAAGCTTTCCCACAGCTCTGCAGCATGTTACCGAAATGGCCACTGAACAACGACCCCCTGCTGATAATTCTCTCTCAAGGATTCCTGACAATATCGCTGTATGTTATTTGCCAAATGGCGCAAATTTATCTTTTAATTTATAGAGTTCTACAGAAAGGCCTGAACTATTTGACACAAGGATATATCTGTGACATTCGGATTTCGGACGGAGCAGACGACAACATAAAACTTGATGCTAAGTGTTGGCGATCTATGCGGAAGACACAAACGCCTCACAAACTCTACATTGAAATTCGTCAGGACAAAATCGTGGAGTCCTACTGCACATGTAAAGCAGGGTGAGTACGTTAGTGATGTGTTTACAATGAAAATAAGATCTGCTAACTACTAGCTACAATGGGCTAATCACCTAGCTATGCTAATCACACGATGGCGCGGTAACAATCTGGTCCTAGCGGAAAAAAAAATGTCACTGCTCAATGTACCTGTACACTGAAATAGGTGACAAATAAACCTTTGAATTTTAACTAATTAACTAGCTTTGTAGCTTTTGGTGTCGGCGCTGCTGTAAATTGATGTGTGGAGTCGCTATCAACCATTTGATTGTTGCACTTGTGAACTTTCAGTGTTTTAAGTACATCATAAAAACCACTGTGTTCAGTAATTGCCTTATCAGATACAGCACCTGGAAATAACTCACAAAAGTGACAGAACCACTTTGATCACATACAATCAATGCTTTGAGGGTTGTGCTTGACTTATAGTCACTATAAAGCTGACTCTGTAAAGCCAGTGCAGATGGCACCTGGGTCTTACATTCAGTACCATCAATAATGACTAAAGTAGAAGGACATTATTTTCTAAAGTTTTCAGGCAAGTTTTTAATAATAATATCTCTATGAGGCCATATGTAGTTGTCCAAATGTAAAATACATAAGCTCTATCCATGTATTAAAAACAAGTCCTGCAGACTGCATGGATACTCCAAATCTCGATGAAACGCGCTCCCTGTAATCTCTCTGGATATCTGTGGTCATTATTGCACGTTCCCCAAGCGCATCTAAGAACCATGTTGTTCTAACTAAATGTAGCTGTAGTCTAATCTTATTGGTTATTATTCTCCGCGTGACTGACAGGGTGGAAAGGTCCATCAGGCATCCGACTCAGGAATATTACCTCTGAGTCAGGGCATCCGACACAGACCCAGCTACACCGGGAATCCGGTACAGGACAGCTACCCATATGACCGGGCTAAACGGCACTTCATATAATACTTTTCCTTTGTTGCTCTTGTGAAAAAAATTATTTACTCAAATGATTTGTTCTTGGTTGCATCAAATTCAAATTGACTTCATGTAATTAAATGAGCCTAAATAAAAGGCCTCAAGTTGGAAATACAGACTGGGCTGGCTTTTTCTCTTCGGCCTTTCACCAAGGCCGAGGTCAGGGATCTTGGGCTTAAAAAGGTTGATGACCACTGGGTTACAGTATCTTATAGTGGAAGTGCACGGTCACAATTTGGCCCTCTGGTAGTGATGATAAAATCTATCATCAAAGTTGCCCATCCCTGGCCTACAGGGTGATTATCCCAGCACAACAATAGGGAGGCGGGCGTGTACACCTCTCTTAATAGGCAAGTGTAAAATTATCCCTGTCAAGCTAATCTGCAATAAGTGAGTTTGAGAAATATCTCTGCCAACACTGCTACAACAATACTACAACAAGATTACTTTTTAAGAAAGTATCAACACCACCACCACAGCAAAAAACCAACACTGTTGTATAGGTTAATTTACAATAAATACTTTGACCAACACTGCTACAACATTAGCTTCCAGTATCCTCTACCACAACAGTAAAACCAATACTGCGATAGCTTACTTTAAGAGAAATAGTTCTACCAGCACTGTTAAAAGATTCATTTCAAGTAAAACCAACACAGCAATAGGTTAGTTTACAAGATTAGTTTCAAGTAAAACCAACACTGGAATAGGTAGTTTAAGATAAATAGCTCTACCAACTCATCAACAAGAATAATATCTTGTCACCATTGAGGACATCGAAGTCTCCCCTGCACCCACGGCAAGGAACCTTGGCGTGGTACTGGATGACCAGCTGTCCTGCAACGCCAACATTACCTCTGTGGCCTGATCTTGTAGAATTGCTCTCTACAACATCCGCAAGATCCGGCCCTTCCTCACACGTGAAGCAGTGCAGATCCTGGTCCAAGCGCTCGTTATCACTCGTCTCGACTACTGCAACTCTCTCCTGGCTGGACTCCCCGCCTCAACAATCAAGCCCTTACAACGCATCCAGAACGCAGCAGCACGCCTCGTGTTCAACCTACCTAAATTCTCCCATGTAACCCCCCTCTTCCGCAACTTCCACCGGCTCCCGGTAATCGCTCGCATTCGATTCAAGACTCTGGTACTGACTTTCATGGCTGTCAACGGAACCGCCCCTACCTACCTCCAAACGTTAGTCCGACCCTACACCCCAGCCTGAGCGCTCCACTCGCGAACTTCTGCCAAACGACTGGTACCACCTTCACTAAAAACAGCCAAACATCGCTCTTCCAAGTCCCAACTCTTCACGGTTCTGGCTCCGCAGTGGTGGAATGAGCTCCCGGCTCATGTCAGGACGGCCGAGTCGCTCGCCAGCTTCTGTAAGAGACTCAAGACCCACCTGTTCAGAGTTCACCTGGACTCTACATAACCCCCCTCCTTAAGTTAAGGGACCGCTTGTGTGCACCATTGGCTTGCATCATTGGCTTGCTCTTTTTCCATTGCTGAAAGGACACACACACACACACACTCCTTACCCTCACAAGCTCATGCAGTTGCCTCTTCAGGAAGTCGCAGCGCAGCCTCTCTTGCGCGAGCTGCTTCTTGGTTCTGTCCAGCTTGATCCTGCCACTCAGCATCGCACAGGGAAACGTTTAAAAACTTTGAGATTGGTTGAGATTGGTTGTATTCCGCACACACTTATGGAGGATAACATTCGTAAAAAAATTGTTTGAGAACCACTGTACTTCAGTAAATGACCACCATTGTAGCTTAAGAACGGGATAAAGTAGAAATGAATCTCTCTCTCTCTCTCTCTCTCTCTGAGTTTATGTATACCTGAGGGTATCGGGGTCGTAGGCCTGCCGGGCGAGCCTGTCCTTCTCCCGGGTAAGATTGCAGATGTGACTCTTGAGCAGGCGGATTTCCTCCAAGTCCTGGTTGCGCTGGACGCTGCAATTGTCCAGGATGGTCTGCTGAGTCTTGATCTTATCGGGCAGAGGCCTCATTTCCTTCTTGAGGCGACACAGCTTAGAATCCAGGATGTCTCGCTGGACGTTTGCCTGTGGTGAGGGGTTAGAGTGGTGTTTATTGAATGGACGGGCGGAATCTTTAGGTTTTGGACGTACGGTTGTGACAAGTTTGCAACTGTCAACAGGAAAGACCTGGTCCAGTTCCTCCTACCCCCCCACACCCCTCCTCTCCACTGTACCTGGTCCAGTCTCTTCTCCTGCCGGGCGGCCTCAGTGTCGGCCTCCTCTATGGCCTTGAGCAGGTGTCGCACCTTGGCCTGCTGGCCGACACTATGCTGCTTGGTCTCCACAGCCTGCTGATCCACGCGCTCCACTACTCCATTACGAGAGAGAGAGAGAGAGAGAGAGAGAGAGAGAGAGACACACACACAGAGACAGAGTCAAAAACAAACACAAAGCCGGACTCCTGCACCGTGTACATGCGTAGTAGAAGAAGCCTTTTTGTGTACATCAGCAAACAGGAGGGGGGACTACTGAGTATTAGTCCCGCCCCCCCAGACACACATTGTTCAATTACATTCACAGTCGACTGCTTGGGGTTGGGGGGGGGGTTAGGATCTGCATGGTGCGCCACCCAAGGCCAAGTGTACTGTCCCTCCAAGGCCAGGTGCTCTGGAGCACGCTGGTATTTTTTAGCAACCTCTGGCAAAAGAATTTCCTTCGGGATGAATGAAGTTATTCTTATCTTATCTTTTAAGTGTCACTCCCTCCACTTCTACCACTTAGTTCTCTATGTTTGTGGATGTTGGTGGACGCCCCCTGCCTAATTACCCAATCTCTAAACCGTATCCCTAAAACCCCAGTCCTGCTAACCTTTGCCTGCCGTTTACCATCCTGCTACCTCCTGCCCGCCCTGGCTGCCCTCCTGTTCTTCATCCATTCATCCAGTTACCCTGTTCCATTTATATTCCATCAAATCTCCAGTAAATCCATTCTACACGTAACTATGCCTCTGTGTCTCTGTGTCTGCTCTTGGGCCCTGTATACACGATTGGAACAATAAGGTTGTTGTCCTTGCACCATTGCGTCAGCTGGGCTAACTCGTCTCTGTACGTCGTCTCGTTGTCGTTGCTCATCAGGCCGATAACTGTGGTGTCATCTGCGAACTTGATGATCCGGTTGCTATAGGTCCTACAGTCTGTTATTACCTTATAATTAACACTTATCAAAGATAATTATTAATTATTACAATAAAAAGGGTATTAATCTGAATTAATAATAACAGGGCACTACCCTGAAATCTGGGACCAATAAACGGACAGTGGATTAAGTCTCATAAAATATACTAAGCTATCAAATTGGAACTATGATCAATAATTACCCCATCAATAGCTAGTAAAGGTTGAAGGATTCAGAGTTCATTACGTGACAGAGGCTGGCTTCAACACAATATTCAAGCAAAACAGTTACAGTATAAGAATTTTTATTAAATTCAAGTTGGCAAATGTCATTAAGAAAATATTCCTTAAAATCAAATAAGCAATGCACAACCTGAAGTGTCTGTGTGTGTGTGTGTGTGTGTGTGTGTGTGTGTGTGTGTGTGTGTGTGTGTGTGTGTGGTACGTACACAGTGGTGTAGTTCGGTACTCTGCCTGTAGATGTCGCTGTTGAAGCGGTCCATGCGCGGCTCTGAGCTGCTGCTCATGTTTAAAGTCCAGGCGACGGATATCTTCAACAGGTCGCTGAAAACCTCCGACAGAAACACGACTTTCTGCTCCACCTGCGGAAATACACAGAAATATATTAACTACTACAGTACTATCAGTGCTGTTAATACCTAATCCTGGTAATAATGATAATACAAATAATGATCAATAGTGATTATAAACAATGAAGGAACAATAATCATTTCACTCAATAGAGTCAAGAGGCAATAATAATATGGATGCTAATTATAATATTATAGTAATTATAATATTATTAATATATAAGTCATCATAATATCAATGAATGAGGTACCGTCAGTTTGCTGGCGTGGTTGTACTGCCTCTCTGGGAACGATGAGAGAGAGACCTCCAGTCCTGCTGTATTGTTACCCCTGAGGGAGATATGGAAAATCCTAGTTTGGGTCTCCCACCCTCTCATATATTCGACCCGCCCCCCCTAGTTACTGTTGCTATGGCCCACAAGCTTTCCCACAGCTCTGCAGCATGTTAGTAATGTCCAACGACCCCCTGCTGATGATTCTCTCTCAAGGATTCCTGACAATATCGCTGTATGTTATTTGCCAAATGCCGCTACTTTATCTAAGAGAGTTGTACAGAAAGGCCTGAACTATTTGACACAAGGATATATCCGTGACATTCGGATTTTGGACGGAGCAGATGACAACATAAAACTTGATGCTAAGTGTTGGCGATCTACGCTGAAGACACAAACGCCTCACAAACTCCACATTGAAATTCGTCAGGACAAAATCCTGAGTCCTACTGCACATGTAAAGCAGGGTGAGTACGTTAGTGATGTGTTTACAATGAAAATAAGCCTAAGATCTGCTAACTACTAGCTACAATGGGCTAATCACCTAGCTATGCTAATCACACGATGGCGTGGTAGCAATCTGGTCCTAGCAGAAAAAAACATTTCACTGCTCAATGTACCTGTACACTGAAATAGGTGACAAATAAACCTTTGAATTTGAACTAATTAACTAGCTTTGTAGATTTTGGTGTCGGCGCTGCTGTACATTGATGTGTGGAGTCGCTATCAACCATTTGATTGTTGCACTTGTGAACGTTCAGTGTTTTAAGAACATCATAAAAACCACTGCGTTCATTAATTGCCTTATCAGATACAGCACCTGGAAATAACTCAGACACAAAAATGACAGAACCACTTGGATCACATCCAGTCAATGCTTTGAGGGTTGTGCTTGACTTATAGTCACTATAAAGCTGACTCTGTAAAGCCAGTGCAGATGACACCTGGGTCTTACATTCAGTACCATCAATAATGACTAAAAGTAGAAGGAAATTATTTTTTAAAGTTTTTCAGGCATGTTTTAATAATAATGTCTCTATGAGGCCATATGTAGTTGTCCAAATGTAAATACATAATCTCTATGCATGTATTAAAACAAGTCCTGCAGACTTGCATGGATACTCCCAAATCTGGATGAAACGCGCTCCCTGTAATCTCTCTGGATATCTGTGGTCATTATTGCACGTTCCCCAAGCGCGTCTAAGAACCATGTTGTTCTAACTAAATGTAGCTGTAGTCTAATCTTATTGGTTATTATTCTCCGCGTGACTGACAGGGTGGAAAGGTCCATCAGGCATCCGACTCAGGAATATTACCTCTGAGTCAGGGCATCCGACACAGACCCAGCTACACCGGGGAATCCGGTACAGGACAGCTACCCATATGGACAGGGCTAAACCTACTTTTTTTTTCTCTTTATATTATAAACTCTATTATATGTATTATACTTATTGCGCTTTTACATTCTAATTGGTCATACCGGAGAGAGCAAAGAACAATTCTTATTAAAAATAAGATTGTAGCTTCCCAGTATTGCCACTTCTAACACCAGTGGTTATGCGGCAGCTTTTGAGCGGTAATCTACTGTGGCTGAAGTTCAGGTTCATTTTCAGGTTCTGTATTGTCTGTAGGAAAGCAGCAAGCTCGGGAATCAATGTGACACAAGGCAGCATCACCCGGAATGATTCAAACTTTATTCAGATACATAGAGCATATATACAAGCAGAGGCACTCTTAAGTTGTTTACCTCCAAAAGACTCAGGAGCACCACCAAGAGAGGATATAAAGGTGGGCCAAGATCTGTCACCTCAGCAAAGCCAGGAGTGTATGGAGCTTGTGGACCGTAACGAAGAGGTGTTCTCGGCCAGGCCAGGCACTACACATCTCGCTGTACATGAAATTTGCACTCAGCCTGGTAAGATAGTCAATCAGCGGCCCTATCGAGTACCAGAAGCCCATAAAGAAATATTCAAGAAGAAATAAAATGCATGCTTGCGGGTTATTGAAGAGTTCCCATGAGTGGCCTGGGCGAGCCATATTGTACTGGTCCCCCAAACCTGGTGGGTCGACTTGATTCTGCAATGACTTTAGAAAACTAAATGAGGTGTCCATTTCAATGCTTTACCCAATGAAACCTGGTCGATGAACTAGACCAGAGGTGGGCCAAAAACTAAACGGGCCCCGTGGGGACCATATACGGCCCGGTTGCCGTTGTTTAATCCGGGCCCGTTCGCGGCCATTACATTAAGGGGGGATGTGATTATCCCTGTTAGTTACACTTACCTGTAGTTCCTACCCCTCCACATGGTGGAAGTAGGAGACTGGGATGTAACTGCACCAGTTCTGGAGACTCCTGGACAAGTCAGCCTGTTAGAGAACCTGTTGATACATGGAATGTTCTTTTCCGTATTGGATTCAACAGTTACATCGTGTTCAAGACTCACTCCTCATTATATATAAAGTGGGGTTACCACAATTATATTAACATTAAAATGCTGTTTGTGTGTAGACGTTTTCATTTGTAGTAGCTAGTTAAGGAACAATACAGCTGGTACTCTGTTTGTCCTACTCAACAGTTCCCTGTTTCTGCTTGTAATAAGATAATATTTACTCTATAATTGTCCAGATCCACGAAGGAAATATAAGCCCCTAGCTGCTTGAGAAGGGGCACCCGATATTCCACTTTCGGAAGCATGTTTGTTCAGCTAATTATAAGTATATATATAGAGTATATATATATATATATATTATATATATATATAATGTACTATATTATGTTAATACTTGTAATCAGCTCAATTATTCATTGTTGTTGAATGTTGAGTCTACACCATATTTAAAATTACATTTGGGTCAGGGTTAGATGTTTTTGGTCTTAGCATGTGTTTATTTGCCTGAGTGTGTTGAAAATACATTAATCATTGTATATCCTAATGATTAATAACTATATTTGCATGTATGGTTTGAACTGCCTGCAGGTGAAGGAACAAGCACAGCATACACTGTCACTACTCTACAGTACTTGGTGGGGGCCCCGATGGAACGTCTGGGGGTGGACATCCTTGGACCTTTCCCCACCACTGACACCGGCAAACGCTACGTGCTCGTGGCCATGGACTACTTCACCAAATGGCCGGAGGGGTACGCGGTGCCGGATCAGACGGCAGCTACCACCGCCGAGAGACTGGTGGAGGAGATGTTCGCTCGGTTCGGGGTCCCTGCAGAGCTCCACAGCGACCAGGGCCGGAACTTTGAGTCCCAGGTGTTTGGCGAGGTGTGCAGGCGACTGGGGGTGAGCAAGACGAGGACCACGCCATTGCACCCCCCAGAGTGATGGGTTGGTTGAGCGTTTCAACCGCACCCTGGCAACTCAGTTAGCCATTCTCACCAGCCACCACCAGCGGGACTGGGACCGCCACCTGCCTCTCGTCTTGTGGTCCTACCGGACTGCGGTACAGGAATCCAGCCGCTGTACGCCTGCTGCGCTCATGCTCGGGCGGGAACTCCGAACACCTGTGGACCTGGTGTTCGGCGGCCCGCCCGACCCGCCCGACCTACTACCGTCGGCTGACGGACCGCCTGAGGGTGGTCCACGAGTACACCCGCCAGGCCCAGGCCAGCTCAGGGGTGCGGCAGAAGCGGGCCTATGACACCCACTGTCGGGGGCAAGCCTTTGCGGTTGGGGACAAGGTGTGGGTGTACTGTCCTACTCGCACCAAAGGCGTGTCCCCCAAGCTGCGCAGCCACTGGCGCGGGCCGGCCGAAATCGTGGGGCAGATCACAGAGGTGGTGTACCGGGTGCGGATGCCTGGACGGGGTCGGATGGTGGTGCTGCACCGGGACAGACTTGCACCATACCGCCCCCTTGCTCCGCTTGCTGTGGAGAAAGGGGGCCGCGGCAGCCCACCATGCCCCGACCAGCCCTGTCCTCCTAGGAGCCCCGGACGGGCTGTTCGACACCGACGGCAGCCCGAATACCTGCGGGATTTTGTTTTGGGTGATGGGGTTGTCGGGGACGACTAACCCCTCAAGAGGGGGCTATGTAGCGGCCAGGGGGGGGGCGTGGCCACCATACGACCGCTAGATGACGTAAGGGGCCCCTAGGGATTATGGGAAGTTGTGTGTGTGTCACGTGTTGTGGCCATGCGGTTGAGTTACTGCAGGAGTTGGAGTGATGCAAGTGTTCTCTGTTCTTGGTAGAATAAAAGGTTAATTATATTCCGCGTCCGCCTCCTCTCTGCCTGCTCCTCCGCGGTGTTCGTTACAATATTTTTTGATTGACGCAGCTGTAGAGGATGAGTATAATGAGCCTGATCATATTTATTGATTGACGCAGCTGTAGAGGATGAGTATAATGAGCCTGATCATATTTATTGATTGACGCAGCTGTAGGGATGAATATAATGAGCCTGATCATATTTATTGATTGACGCAGCTGTAGGGATGAGTATAATGAGCCTGATCATATTTATTGATTGCCGCAGCTGTAGAGGATGAGTATAATGAGCCTGATCATATATAATGATTGACGCAGCTGTAGGGATGAGTATAATGATCCTGATCATATTTATTGATTGACGCAGCTGTAGGGATGAGTATAATGAGCCTGATCATATTTATTGATTGACGCAGCTGTAGAGGATGAGTATAATGAGCCTGATCATATTTATTGATTGACGCAGCTGTAGGGATGAGTATAATGAGCCTGATCATATTTATTGATTGACGCAGCTGTAGAGGATGAGTATAATGAGCCTGATCATATTTATTGATTGACGCAGCTGTAGGGATGAGTATAATGAGCCTGATCATATTTATTGATTGACGCAGCTGTAGGGATGAGTATAATGAGCCTGATCATATTTATTGATTGACGCAGCTGTAGGGATGAGTATAATGAGCCTGGTCATATTTATTGATTGACGCAGCTGTAGGGATGAATATAATGAGCAGTGAACACTATTTATTTTCTTGGAATATACCATCCAGCTTCTCTTGATTTTCTCTCCATTCACTCATTTTCTATAAAAGTGGTGGTGATGGTAACTTCGCCCATCCTCTTTTTTTGGAAATGTAAAGTCTTACATGATATGCCCCTCTGCTAACTCCATTCTCACCGTATCAGACATCGCTGGCCAATGAGCAGGATCTGTAGGTGCTGCCTTGATGGACTCACATACTCCAGGACATGTTCCAGTTGATGGGGTGTCTGCAGACTGTAGAGTAGTGACAGTGTATGCTGTGCTTGTTCCTTCACCTGCAGGCAGTTCAAACATACATGCAAATATAGTTATTAATCATTAGGATATACAATGATTAATGTATTTCAACACATCAGGCAATAAACACATCTAAAGACAAAAACATCTAACCCTGACCCTAAATGTAATTTGTAATATGGTGTAACTCACATTCAACAACAATAATAATGACTGATTACAAGTATTAACATAATATATACTTATATATATATATATATATATATATACTTATATATATACTTATAATTAGCTGAACAAACATGCTTCCGAAAGTGGAATATCGGGTGCCCCTTCTCAAGCAGCTAGGGGCTTATTTCCTTCGTGGATCTGGACAATTATAGAGTAAATATTAGCTTATTACAAGCAGAAACAGGGAACTGTTGAGTAGGACAAACAGAGTTACCAGCTGTATTGTTCCTTAACTAGCTACTACAAATGAAAACGTCTACACACAAAACAGCATTTTAATGTTAATATAATTGTGGTAACCCCACTTTATATATAATGAGGAGTGAGTCTTGAACACGATGTAACTGTTGAATCCAATACGGAAAAGAACATTCCATGTATCACAGGTTCTCTAACAGGCTGACTTGTCCAGGAGTCTCCAGAACTGGTGGCAGTTAATCCCAGTCTCTACTTCCACCATGTGGCAGGGGTGGAACTACAGGTAAGTGTAACTAACAGGATATCACATCCCCCCTTAATGTAAATGCCCGACGGGCCGGATTAAACAACGCAACGGGCCGTATATGGCCCACGGGCCGTAGTTTGCCCACCTCTGGTCTAGTTCATCGACCAGGTTCATTGGGTAAGCATTGAAATGTGACACCTCATTTAGTTTTCTAAAGTCATTGCAGAATCAAGTCGACCCAACAGGTTTGGGGACCAGTACAATATGGCTCGCCCAGGCACTATGGGACTCTTCAATAACCCCAAGCATCATTTTAATTTCTTCTTGAATAGTTTCTTTATGGGCTTCTGGTACTCGATAGGGCCGCTGATTGACTATCTTACCAGGCTGAGTGCAAATTTCATGTACAGCGAGATGTGTAGTGCCTGGCCTGGCCGAGAACACCTCTTCGTTACGGTCCACAAGCTCCATACACTCCTGGCTTTGCTGAGGTGACAGATCTTGGCCCACCTTTATATCCTCTCTTGGTGGTGCTCCTGAGTCTTTTGGAGGTAAACAACTTAAGAGTGCCTCTGCTTGTATATATGCTCTATGTATCTGAATAAAGTTTGAATCATTCCGGGTGATGCTGCCTTGTGTCACATTGATTCCCGAGCTTGCTGCTTTCCTACAGACAATACAGAACCTGAAAATGAACCTGAACTTCAGCCACAGTAGATTACCGCTCAAAGCTGCGCATAACAACTTGGTGTTAGAAGTGGCATACTGGGAAGCTACAATCTTATTTTTAATAAGAATTGTTCTTGCTCTCTCCGGTATGACCAATTAGAATGTAAAAGCGCAATAAGTAATAATACATATAATAGAGTTTATAATATAAAGAGAAAAAAAAAGTAGGTTTAGCCCTGTCATATGGGTAGCTGTCCTGTACCGGATTCCCGGTGTAGCTGGGTCTGTGTCGGATGCCCTGACTCAGAGGTAATATTCCTGAGTCGGATGCCTGATGGACCTTTCCACCCTGTCAGTCACGCGGAGAATAATAACCAATAAGATTAGACTACAGCTACATTTAGTTAGAACAACATGGTTCTTAGACGCGCTTGGGGAACGTGCAATAATGACCACAGATATCCAGAGAGATTACAGGGAGCGCGTTTCATCCAGATTTGGAGTATCCATGCAGTCTGCAGGACTTGTTTTTAATACATGCATAGAGATTATGTATTTTACATTTGGACAACTACATATGGCCTCATAGAGACATTATTATTAAAAACATGCCTGAAAACTTTAAAAAATAATTTCCTTCTACTTTAGTCATTATTGATGGTACTGAATGTAAGACCCAGGTGTCATCTGCACTGGCTTTACAGAGTCAGCTTTATAGTGACTATAAGTCAAGCACAACCCTCAAAGCATTGACTGGATGTGATCCAAGTGGTTCTGTCATTTTTTGTGTCTGAGTTATTTCCAGGTGCTGTATCTGATAAGGCAATTAATGAACGCAGTGGTTTTTATGATGTTCTTAAAACACTGAACGTTCACAAGTGCAACAATCAAATGGTTGATAGCGACTCCACACATCAATGTACAGCAGCGCCGACACCAAAATCTACAAAGCTAGTTAATTAGTTCAAATTCAAAGGTTTATTTGTCATCTATTTCAGTGTACAGGTACATTGAGCAGTGAAATGTTTTTTTCTGCTAGGACCAGATTGCTACCACGCCATCGTGTGATTAGCATAGCTAGGTGATTAGCCCATTGTAGCTAGTAGTTAGCAGATCTTAGGCTTATTTTCATTGTAAACACATCACTAACGTACTCACCCTGCTTTACATGTGCAGTAGGACTCAGGATTTTGTCCTGACGAATTTCAATGTGGAGTTTGTGAGGCGTTTGTGTCTTCAGCGTAGATCGCCAACACTTAGCATCAAGTTTTATGTTGTCATCTGCTCCGTCCAAAATCCGAATGTCACGGATATATCCTTGTGTCAAATAGTTCAGGCCTTTCTGTACAACTCTCTTAGATAAAGTAGCGGCATTTGGCAAATAACATACAGCGATATTGTCAGGAATCCTTGAGAGAGAATCATCAGCAGGGGGTCGTTGGACATTACTAACATGCTGCAGAGCTGTGGGAAAGCTTGTGGGCCATAGCAACAGTAACTAGGGGGGGCGGGTCGAATATATGAGAGGGTGGGAGACCCAAACTAGGATTTTCCATATCTACGAGAGGCGTTCACTGAGTGGGAGAAATGTAAACTGTTATGGGACAGACAGATGGCGATAGCAGGTGCCCAGAGGTGGGACCAAGTCATTTTTTTGCAAGTCACAAGTAAGTCTCAAGTCTTTGCACTCAAGTCCCAAGTCAAGTCCCAAGTCAAGACAGGCAAGTCCCGAGTCAAGTCCCAAGTCAAGACTGACAAGTCCCAAGTCAAGTCCCAAGTCCTAAACTTTGAGTTTCGAGTCCTAAACAAGTCATAATGCGCTCTTCACCAAATGTAATGCCATTTTAAGGGAGTCGTTTCTTGCCCTTAGGGGGGCGGGGCTAGGGCTAGGGGGGTGTCATAAATCACTTTTGACCCATAATAATCTGGCCTGTAAAGCCCTTTGAGACTGTCTTGTGATTAAGGGCTATACAAATACAATTTAAAATGTTTTATTGAACATCTACATGAAAGCAGCAGAAGTTAAGAGGTAAAAGATACAAGGTAAGACAACTATTAGAGAATTGTGCAATGAGCGTGAACCATCCCTTTAAAACAAGTGCGACTGAATTTAATAAAAAAAAACAAGTAATCCAAACAAAGAAGCAGCATTTTATCTTATTTTACAATTAAATGTATTTTCATTCAAAAGGTATCAATGAAACCCCTCCCCCCTCATACCACACTAACCAATTCCTCTATTTTCTCTGTCCCTCTCTCCTGATATATTCTAGACACCTAAAAAAATCCTGCCGTAAAGTTACAATCATTTATTATAAGGTACATCAAAACAATTGCTACTGACCTTCAAGTAGGCCTACAATTTGAACACTGGCCTGAATGTCTGAGAAAAACCAAGCAGATACCAGAGATGGGAGACAAAACGTGATTCATGGAGACTACGTGTGTGTGTGTGTGTGTGTGTGTGTGTGTGTGTGTGTGTGTGTGTGTGTGTGTGAGAGAGAGAGAGAACGTGAAATGCATAAACAGTTTCATTTACCCACAGGGTTGTGCTTTTTCTGTTATCTCAGGGCCCTATGATGCATTGCATTTGCAAAAGACCAAATTGGCCAAAAGTCTGTCAGTCATGTGTCAGTGTCGAGTGCGAAGTCGATCGGAGGAGTGTTTCTCGAGAAAATCGTCCCGGTCCGAACGGGCACATCCCAACGGGCACTGCACTAGCATTATTAATTTCATAATCAACTTGTTGGCAAAACAATCTAATTTGTCAACAATCTAACGTTAATATTAGCCTCGAAATCTCTTCTCTTTTTTTCAGACTGCACTGCTGTCGGATGTTGCACATAATTTAAAACTTGAATTAAAAGTAACCACATTGATTTAGTTGTTTTGTATATCTTTTTGTCAGTAATGCAAGATTTGTACCTTTATTAGCTGTCATATGTGATACAGTAACCCAAACGGGGAGCAGAGCAGTGTGTGTTTGCAGCAGAGGCTCAATATCACTGCTATGAAGTCTGCGTTCCGTGCGTAAATACGCACACACGAGCCTATGCCTAGCAGATTGGCTAGATCTTTTTGTGTGATGGTGAAACGTGACGTGTTCTTAATGACTTGCCTGGTTAAATAAAGGTAAAAAACAACAACATACAAAACTGCCCCTCCAGAAATGTCAGGCCAAAATCGCCACTGAAAATGTATTATATATATATATATATATAATAAATAGTCATAGTAATAAATAGTCAGTCAATAAAATAAAATAACAAAATACCAACCTGCTGCATTGAATAGATCCATAACCTAACAGTGCTCAGTCATACTTTTAGTATTGTTTGGGTAGTATTTTTGAAATAATACTCTCAGGGAAGATATGTGCTGCTATACATGGGATCACTGTGGTGGCTCCAGAATCACTGGTTTCAGCAACTTCACGCAGATTATCAAAGACATCAGTATTTCCTGAATCGAGGCGCCTGCCCCATATCTCCAGCTTTCGGGTGAATGCAGTGATCTTGTCTACCAGGTGAAGTAGGTGCTTGTCTCTGCCTTGAAGCTGAAGATTTAATTCATTCAGCTTTCCAAATACATCGCTGAAATAGGCCAGTTTCATCAGAAATTGTTCATCACTGAACTTGCTTGCAGCCTCATACATGCGCTCCTCCTCCAAAAAGATCTTCTGTCTGAGCTCAAAGACTCGAAGGAGACAGCAATATATCGCTTTAGTACATAAAGATAGGAATAGAGCTGTTTTCGAGCATTCATATTTACGAGACGAATAGAACGAGTTTCATAATTGCTAAGTTGCCTGCATAAGTAGCTGGGATAAGAGCAGACGTGCAATTCTGAGCATGTTACTGTAACGATCCCCGTGGTGAGAGATGAATGTTCATTCAGGATTAAGAGTGGGACAACTTGTTTGTTTGTAACGTTATACCGGTTATGCAGAGTCCAGGTGAACTCGAAACAGGTTCTCGAGTCTCGGCCATCCTGGCATGGGCAAGAAGCTCATTCCAGCCCACCCGGTCCAGCTCGTTTGGCTTTGCTGCTTTAGGTAATTCGATTTATGTATCTTTCAACATCCCCAACATATACACACACACACACAAAACACACACAAAGTAAATGACCTAAGACAGCAAAGCCAACCGACCGGACCAAGTGCATATTTTCAATATATATTGTGACACACTCAGTGGGGTGAAGAGTGTTCACAAGGCACACAGCCAACTTCTTCTAGTATCACAGAACATAAACAGTGCATTAATCTCAACTCTATCTCTATCTCTATCTCTATCGGTGGCCGGCTGCCACAATATATACTTACAATACATATATATATATATATATAAAAAATCTCTCTTCTTGCTGTTTTATATTTTATCTTTTTGACTACTCTTTTGTGTGCTTCGCGTCGCCTTCCATGTCACAATAATTTCACTGTTCAGAATGGGCCTGTGTTATGAAGAACATGTGACAATAAAACACTTTGACTGATGACTAAGATGACCACCACCTGGCCCATTCAGCACTTTTAATTGAATGGATTAATTAACGAATTAATTCATTAATTACTTAATTACTATTGACAAAAACTTGGCTCAAATCTAAGCCCCCTACAGTGTTTTAGTTATGGCCTGTCCCTGCGTTCTGCCCTGTAGCTCTCAAAATGGAGTAAAGGAATAAAGTGTGGACCCACCGGCATAGTGAACATGCCCACTGCCAGGCTGATTCCTCGGTTGCCCAAAAAGGTCATCTCCAACTGGTCCGCTGAAGTCTTCTTGGTCTCCTTCTTGGATTTGAACGAGGCCCAGATTCCAGTTCCGAGGACCATCAGGTAGAAGAAGGCCATCACCACCACTCCTGGTACGTTGAGAGCCATGGTTCACCTGCTGCTGCTGCTGCGTGACTCAGGTCATCTGGCACACCTGAGCTCTATCTGCAGCCTCTTCTACTTTTGACTCTGTCCTCCAGAGGTGGAGCCTCACACATTGAGCATATTTTCATCATTGCATTATAGTATATTACTGCGTGGCCTCCGGGACGTTCCTTTGTGTGTTGTAAATGGTAAATGGATTGCATTTATATAGCACTTTTGTCCAAAGCGCTTTACAGTTGCCTCACATTCACCCATTCATACACCGACAGCGGTCACACGTCAGGAGCAGGTAGGGTTAGGTGTCTTGCTCAGGGACACCACGACACTTAGCTAGGTGGAGCCCGGGGATCGAACCAGCAACCTTCCAGTTGGCAGACAACCACTCTACCTCCTGAGCTACTGTGTGTATCTCATATTGAGTATTCATAGATCATCCTGAAGTGTATTCATACTTCCGGCGCCGTCCCGGGCGGCTGCCTGCCAGAATTGCTCTGAGCGATCTTGTACTTTTTAACTTTTTTTTCTTCTGAACAGTATTCTTATAAACAAATACTAAAACAACTCTGAACAATTCGTAATATAGTACCTAATAAGTACGCTAAAAGTAAGAAGTGACAAGTAAAGTAGTAATACGCTGGTTGTTGGTGTAAAAGTGTATTAAAAGTGTCTATGTGCAGTACAGTAATATTATTATCCTAACATAAAAATGGTAACTAGTAGATAGCAGCAACATGTGATGATGAAAGTACAATGATAAATGAGAAGTGAACACAGGATTGGCGCAGGTATAAATGGGGAGAAAACTAATCAGGGGAAGTGAAAACCAGTGCGAACAATCAAGGGCCAGGAAACAACACAAGGCAGGAATTAACAGAACAGATTCCAAAAATCACCTTCCTGTGGGCTCACCACCTGCAGGTGTCGTGGATTTACCCAGGCGCGGTCTTACCATTAAGGCAAAGGTAGGCAATTGCCTGGGGCCCCCAACCAGCTGCCCCCTCCCCAATCAGCAGGGGCTCGGGGCCTCCGGCCAGTAGCCCCCCACCATTGTCTTTGTAAATTATAATTGTGTATTTCGAAACAGAAAATAAAGAAAAAACAACGAAAAAACAAAAGAAAAACATCAGAATGCCCAAATCGTATTATCTGCCCCCCTCCCCTTTCGTGTTATAATGGACTATTCCATGAGTGATCATGACCGCGAAAAGACGAAAGACAGCAGCCAGGAAGTGAAGTGCTGCGGTTTGTTTATGAAAGAGGCGTGCGGTCGGAGTTCTGGTAAAATGAAGCGTAATTATCCAAGCGGGTCTAATAAGAGGAAAAAGCGAGAAGAAACTTATATGTTATATTATATTATATGTTATATTATATGTTATATTATAATTGTTAATTTTGTAATTGCAATCTCACTCACACTTCACGCACAGTCTCACTCTCTCACTCATTCACGCTCTCTCACACACACACGCACGAGCGCTTGTCTGGTGAGATTTTTAGACAAAATAAATATTTGGCATTTTGACATACACTGGTGTTATATCTGAAACTTATTTCTCACATTCTACTCTTTATTTAGTGCAAGTATTGACAGGTCCCTTTGTGTTAAAAGAACGGATTTGAAGGGCCCCCTAGCTAAGTTCGCCTTGGGCCCCCAAATTGCTAAATCCGCCACTGGATTTACCAATACTTTGACAATAGTAAGAGAGAGATCAGGAAGACCGAAGTTTGAAAGTTCAAGACCTTATTGTCACTGCCAATAGTAACACAAAGCCTGAGTCGAATCTGCAGAGAAGACTGCCGCACCCTTCTCTAGCTCTGTCCTTTAAACACAATCTACACATGTTTACATAATCATTCTATACATTCCAAACCTTTTAAGGTTTGGAATGTAGTTTGGCTACACAGTTTAGTTTGACAAGTAAAGTAAGTAAAACTTATTTTTGTCGGAATTCCAAACCTTGGCATGACTTCTCACGTCAAAAATTTTATTACAATCGCCGCACTTTGATCTTTTGATGGGACTGCTTCTACCCATCTACTGAATCTATCTATGACTACTAACATGTATCTTTTTCCATTTACCTTCTTAACCATGTCTACATAATCCATGACCAAATGTCTAAATGGTCCCTCACGTGTAGGAATGTGTCCCAATGGAGTAGTGATTGTTTTTCTTACATTATTTTTTTGTATGGTGACCAAAAACCTTGTTTTTGAATTTTCCTCATTATTTCCCCCCCGTTTTGTCTGGGTTCTGTCTGACCACTGCAAACCCTGCCTGGTTTCCCAAATGATCCTTGAAACACCATCCATCCACAAACAGCTCTTCCTCTGCCCCAACTATAGGTGTTGATAATAAATCTGGCTGTAGTTTGGTATAAATCAAAGAGTCAGCTACACAATCATGTGGTGTTCCTTCAAAATCATGCGGAATTCTTTCTGCTGGATTTACTGTAGAACTCCTTTGTATGGTAACATCTGGAAATGTTAGTCATGCCAAATATTCCATCAACCTTGAGTTTGTCAATACAAACTTTCCTTTTTCAATTAATTCATCGTAATGGTCTTGTCATAAGCATACTGTACCGCAGCTAATCCCTGGTAACAAGGCAGATAGTCTTGTGCTACTGCGTCTAACTTTGAGCTGTAGTAAACTATGGGTTGCTTTCGCCTCCCACTACATGATTCTTGCATTAACACCGCTGATGCGTATCCCTGACTCCTATTTGCTACATACAATAGGAATGGTTTAGTGTAATCTGGGTTTGCTAACGCGCTTGCTCCCTGCATTTCTTGTTTGATGCCTTCAAAAGCAGTTAATGCATCTGCATTCCACGTTTAGTCGAGCCTTGTAGGTCGGATGTCCTGCGGTCTTCATAATTTCTCTTAATGATGCGGTTTTTAAGGCATTAATCCTCTATCCCAATCTGAACTAAATCTGTCATCCCCAAAGAATGTCATTTTGTCCGCACCGTCCTCTTGCTTAGGTGCTTTACTAATTCCTTTCGAGCTGGCTGGGTGCGTATTGTTTTAGTTTTGATGTGGGCTATCAGTCTCCCTAAAATTTCTAAACTTCTGTCTGGCAATACTGCAATTTTTTCTGTGACACCCTGGTGTCCCCCTATTTGCCAATTGTTTAATATAGTCAGTGGAATCCTCATGACATTGCTCCAATATGGGAGAAACCATATGCAGAAGATCATCCACGTACTGCTATCAAGAGAATGTTTAAAACCTTGTGGCATTCTTGTATACGTGTATTTGTTTACCTCTATACGTGAAATGCAAATAGATGTCTACTTTCCTCCTGCAAGTGGCACACACAAAATGCATCCCACAGTAAGTCACTGTAAAAATATTTAGCATCAGGAGGGGCATTTGGTCAGCCAAGTGGTGTGGATTTGGAAACTTCTGCCTGCATATCTTCTACCACTTCATTTAAAAGCTCTTAGATCAACCGCCATTTTTGTTTGTCTGCTTTTAGTATTGGAAGCAAAGGGAGTGTTTACAATTCGCTTTTTTGTTTCTACCAATACACCTGCAGTTATTAGACCTTCTGTGGTAGGGGCTATTCCCATCTCAGCCTCAGATTTCATGTAGTTGTAACGGTACCAGAACAGGTAGAACCCAAAAGCACGACACAGAACTACTAGATGCAATCAAAGTCCACAAAGGGTTTAATCCAAACTCTGTAGTCCAACAGGCAAAGGTCACAAAACAGGGTATCCGATAATCAGGCGTCAAAACAGGCAGGGATCAGGCAAGAATCAGAGTCGAGAATAATACTAGCAGATATCGAGTCAGAAAAGTTAGAGACAGGTACACTAAGCTCCGCTGGCAAAAAACAATCTGACAAAGACAAAGGGGATAAGGCAGGTGTTAAGTACTAGTCTAATGAGGGAATGGGAAACAGGTGAGCTAGAGGCAGACTCAGGTGATGGGAGGAGTAAGGTGATTAACTGGGCGGGGCAGAGTCAGGTGATTGGATGGGCTCAGGATACTTGTGGGGCAGGTGGGAGTGGCAGTTATCTGAAATGACAGGACAATGAGTGGAAGAATGGCAAAGCATAGAATAAATAATGACTAAACATCAAAAGTTTCAGGATGGCCTCATGACAGTAGTACTGTTTTCGCCATGGTAGTTTAGCATTTTGTCTAGTCTAGATTCTTACTGGGTTAGCAGAATGCACTAATCCTACATCTATGTCGAATTTAGACCAAACCTTTTCTGGTATTCTGGCTTTCATCTCTGT
This sequence comes from Coryphaenoides rupestris, assembly GCA_002895965.2. Taxonomy (NCBI): domain Eukaryota; kingdom Metazoa; phylum Chordata; class Actinopteri; order Gadiformes; family Macrouridae; genus Coryphaenoides; species Coryphaenoides rupestris. Next base: position 87,769 of record PIJE02000830.1, read on the forward strand.
CTCTAATCTCCATCTGCCTATCATTGTGGGCGGCTTTCGCTGTTGTCATTAGTTTCTGCTGTTTCTGAACCACTTCCACTTCCTGTAAAACCCCTGTCATGTGGGTATAACACAACATTTTTAAATACTTTCTGCAACATGACTGGAGAATCAATGGATTATCTGTTCCCTCCCATTTTAGTTGTTTCTCATCGAGCATCATTACCCCTAATTGTTTAGCTTCAAAACCCTTATTTATTAATAGAGTAATGTGAGGTGCTGTGTTAGTACCTCTAAACCAATTTTTTATCACTGAAGATTGATCCGTATCTTGTGCTGTCATAGCACAAGATACAATTACATAGTAATTGGACCACCTTGTCCTGGTCCAATTACTATGTACTGTGATTCTATTGTTGCTTTTTTACCTGCATCTTTCCTTTGCCATTCTTTTTCTAACTCTAGGTCCTGTTTTGGGTCATAGATTAGAGTACAGTGATATCCTATCTTTGACTCTCTTGCCTGAGGGATTTGAGCCCTGATGTAACTTGCCCATTTTCCCATTGTTACATTTATTTGCTCTTGAATGTCTCCTATCCAATAGACGTTTGCTGTGTCTGGCTTTGATACTATAATTTTAGGTACTGTCCCTGTAGCTTCAATCAGTATGTCTTGGGGTGTACATATATGCATTCCTAATTTACATAATGCATCTCTTCCTATTAGATTAACCGGTGTGGTGTCTGATACCAAGATGGGTAATTTAGCTGCACGTCCGTGCAGTTTTAACGTTACTGGAGCTGTCATAGGTATTAACTGCGTTTGTCCCGAGAATCCTACAGTTTTGACACATTTTTCTGCCATAGGGAGGTGAGAGGCATATTTTGATTTGCTCCAGTATCAGCCAATATTGGTGTGCCTCTATCATTTATTAGAACCTGCAGAATTGGTTCCTCATCAGCCTGTTTTGTAATGCTACATGCTGACCCTCCCCCGGTGGATTCTCTGGGCACCCCTAGTACCCTTGACCCATCCAGGGTCTTGCTCCATTCTGAATATACTTTTCCTGTCTTTGCTGTCCCTGTTCTCTCTGTTGCTGTTGCTGACCTGGGGGGTAAAAGAGTTTTGGACAATCCCTCTTTAAATGATCTTCCTGACCACATTCCCAACATGCTCTGGGCCTTCTGAACTGGTTGGGTGGCTCCTGTCTTTGGTCATATCCAGACGGACCCTGTGGTCCTCTGTACTGATTATTCTGCCTCTGCCTGAGTGTAGTGGAGACGAGACCAAGACGATGAGTGAGTTCGGCAGTAATACAAGAACCTTGGAACGTCTGAGAACCTATCTAGTGTATGACCCTCGCCTGCCTGACTACTAGGGGTGGGAATCTCTTGGCACCTCACGATTCGATTCGATTCCGATGCAGAGGTCAACGATTCGATTCTAAACCGATTATCGATGCATCTCGATGCATCTCGATGCAACTATTTTTTTATGTACATTTCCATGCGTGATTTAAAAAAATATGTAAATACTTTGCTACTCAGAGGCCACCAGGGGCGCACTATCAAGGAAGCGCAAGAGCGAGACAGACAGTTCGCGCCAGGTAACGAGAGCAAAACACGAGAGCGAGACAGATAGTAGGAGAGCGAGACAGTTTGCGCCAAGAAAGTGTTCATGCACACACCCTCATTATGGACCGACGAAGTGGACTTCGGTGGTTTTAGTAGCAGGAGGAAGACGATGACACGGGGTTAATGGCTGACTTTTCTGGTATAAACGGGCTTGTTGTTTTGATACAGTAACGGCTGCGTTACTGCACCTTTACTGCTGTGTTGGGCACTTTTTGGGAAAAGATGCTGGTTATTTTTTTAAGGCAGCCGTGTTACTGCACCTTTACTGCGTGTTACAGGCAAGCACTTTTTAAAAACGAATTAAATTTAGCCATTTAACATTTTTTGCCTGCGTCAAGTGCTGTAAGCTTTGTTTTTTGTTATACTGCACTACTACTATGACTACAGGACGTGCGCTGGGAGCGCACCGTGTATTATTTGTGTACTGCACGAATGCTGTTCGTCATGTCAAAGATGTGAAAGTTTGATTGTTTGATTGAAAGATTTATTGTGTTTCCCAAATGTTAATAAATGGGACGCTTTGTGTTACCAAACAGTCATCTCTGTCCCGACAATCCCCTCCGTGGTAGCAGGAACCCTTATATACGGCAATTAAACATTAAAACACCTGCGGCTTATAGTCGGGTGCGGCTTATATATGGAACAATCTGTATTTTCCCTCAAATTTAGCTGGTGCGGCTTATATTCAGATGCGTCTTATAGTCCGGAAATTACGGTATATAAACAACTCGCACATGTGTTTGGTGCGCATGCGTGTACAGCAGAGAACCGGCAGGCAGAAAGAGTTTTCTGTAGCGCTCTGCAGCAAGCGAACAGAATGTTGCAGCAGGCAAACTAATTTAATTTTTTCAATTCCGATTATTAACTTATCTGAATCGATTCGGAATCGTTCTGGAGAGAATCGCGATGCATCGAAGAATCGATTATTATTCCCACCCCTACTGACTACCCTCCCGCCTGCCTCGCCCTGATCTGTAAGAGACTTCTTCCCGGTGTGATACCCCCTGCTTATGGACTACGACGACTCGATTGGATTACGGACATTGGTACTGCAATTAACCATAAACTTTCCCTCCCCATTACAGTCTATAAAAGTTATGTCAATCCTGGTGTGGAACTCGAATTCATTATTTTCAGTCAAGTGAACACTCGTCAAACCCCTGAGTGTGTCACAATACATTAACAATGGGTGGGGCGGGTAACCCTTGGCTCTGTGGCTGTTGTACCAGGGGAGGGGCGCCTGTGGTGGAACCTGCGAAAAGTTAATCTGAGGCGGGACCCGCTGGACAATGGGCGTCATTGTGCCTGGCTCTGCAACGACCGCCTGTTTATTCTTGTCTTTGTCTTTTCTTGTCATCTCCTTCAACTGGAGCTGAGATAACATTCTCTGCACCTCTCTGCTTTGTTCTTGCATTTTTTGTTCATGTTGACAGTATCTGTCCACTGCATGGACCAGATGATCACTGAACTCTTTGAGACTTTGATGAAGTCAGTCCCACCACATCTTCTAGCTTGTTCTGGATTGAGCTAGGCATTGTCTCTATTATGGAAGTTCTGAACAAGATAGAGACCAATGGATCTTGCTCTGAGTCTGTTTTCATTCTCCATCTCATGACTTGCTTCTGCAGGAAGGATGCAGGATTCTCTGTGTCACCGATTGTGGGGCCCCTCAGGCTCTTGTGATCCACATGGGTTGGGTACCCGCTTCTAAGTGCCGCCCAGGTATTTGATCGTTAGGTGTCAAACGTTGTTCCATCAAGGCCTTCATCTAGTAGGTGCATCAAACCCCCGTTTTGCCGTACGCCCTCCATCTTTGAGAGACCTAGAACTCTTGCCAACAAAGCCTTTAGGTCCCCCACCGCCATTAATTTTCCCACTGTAAATTCCTTCTTCTAATCCACTTTGAGGCTCCACTATTTATATTAGGGAGTCTAGATATTAATCCCTCCAAGTCCTGCGATCCCCATGGGACATAGTGTCCTTTAACCAGAATAGGAAATTGTCCTCTGAAACTTTTTGGTGCCTTTTTCTCCCTCTGAGATTTCCTAATTTCTTTCTGCGGTTCTCCCATTAGGAGGCTTCTATCGCCTCCGGGCGGGACTCCCTCCTGGCTGCATTCCTCTTCCTCCCTTCCCTCACTTCTTTAGAACTTCAGTTTTCTGACTGACTTCTTCTGCTTGAATGATCACTATGGCTTCTCCTGACACTATCCTCCTCATCACTGTCACCATCCCACTCTTGCATCGCTCCCTTAACTTCTTTGTAACAATCCATGTGTAAGTGTGGTCCCAATTTCGGTCCTCTATCCCTATTTCCTTTACCGTCCATTACTACCTCTCCTTTAATGTCTACTGTTCCTGATATCAGTGGGTATAATCCTGTGTTGTAGGGTGGTGGCCGCACTTTAGAGAGTATTGGTTCTAATTTTTTATCCCTATTAAACATTTCCCTTTCTGTCTTTTCTTTTTTGTCTCCAATTTTCCCCTTCCTTCTTAAACATGAATAGTATTATCCTTTCTCTTTCCCTTTTCTCTATTTTCTTTCCTGTTTTATTAAGCTTGTGATTTTTCATCATTACTTCCATCTCCTCACACACCACCACATCAAATGTTCCCTCCTTTGGCCATTTAGTTCCTGCTTTCACTGTTTTTTTCTCCCATTTTTTCTGAGATCTTCAATATCTCATCTTTATTTAACAGATTCTTTTTACACAATATTTCTACCGCTGATATTGGCATGGTTACTTTTTATATTAAAGAGCTTTCTATTTCTTAATTGTGTGTCTCCAAATGAACCGCTACAGAAATTATTTCTCTCTATTTACCGGTTCTATAACGTGGAACTGAATCAATTAAGGATCTTACCTATAGTAACCTAATCAAAAAATAAAATAAGGAAACCACTTTAAATCAACTAAAAATCAATCCAAAAAATCATTTACATTTACATTTAGGGCATTTGTCATTGGCATTTGGCAAATCAATCAATTAAATGAATTAATGAAATCAATCATCTATTTATTGTTGTCCAAAATACACTTGTTACTTCCTCATAGATACACAAGTTTCCTCTACACTTTTTTATAAAATACAAATAGTTTAAAAGTACACACTATGATTAAATATACTAATATAAGAATTAACTTGAATGTCTTTTGTCTAACCTTATGTTTTTATCTCAACACAATGCATTAGCATTAGCTCTTTTGTACAAACTGAAATTATTTGCAAACTGAACACTAGGGGCAAACTGTTTTTCCTTTATCTGTTTCTTTAACTGTTCTCATATATTAAGGAAAAAACTCATACTCTGACAACTTCCTGGACTACAACATGCAGTGTTATAGTCGGATCCCGACGTTCCCAGCACGTCGGCGCATGCGCAACGGCAGGAGTGGTGATGACGCTTCCACAAGCACGGCTCTGCTCACCTGCTCGTCATTCCCAATCACCGCACCTGTCCCCTGTCTGCAATCACCTTCAACCCTACAAGAACCTTTGTCTGCACTCCACTCATCGCCGGATCTTACCATAAACTACCAGTGGTAACATATAGCCCTGAGCCTACTGTCTGCGCTAGCGTTTGTAGTGCCTTATTCTCTCGCCAACTAAACTTTACGCAGTTGTTGTGCCAACCCTGTTTTTTGCCTTTGCCTTACCTGTGATCATTATCACTCACCCTCCTTCTCCTCCTCGTCTCTCCAGCATCCCGGACCCCCTCTGCTGAGCCGTGCTAACCTGCAGAGCCCTCACCCTGCTCCTCCTACAACCCTCTACAGCTCCCGCGAGCACATTGACTTTATTATTTAGCAGCAACCCCTTTGTGTTACTTTATTAACCCGCCCCTCGGGGCTTGAACCTGAGCTTACGCCTCCTCCATTGCTGTACACCCTAACAATAATCTTTTCAAAAACTCAAAGAATGTTTTTTGAGCACTCACACAACTTAACATCGCACAAAACCGACTCTAGTGTGGTGTAGGTTTAGGAATTATTAATTAAACACACACGAAGTATAGGAACAGGGGATAGCCTTCTTTACTTAGCTTCTCTCACCAGTTACAGCTCTCCTTAGGCGTAACTCAGTAACTCAATTACAAGGACCAGTAGTGCCACCTAGAGCCTCCTCACATAAATTGCATTTAAACAGCAACAGAACATTATGCATATGGACACAACACCGACCACACAGTGTTTTTACTCTTAACACCCTTTCCCTTTATATTCGACAATATAAATCATAACTGAAGTACAACTTCTAAGCGCTGATTTTTTTTTTTATCATACTTTACCGTACTTTACCGTACTAGTCAGTACTATTTTATCATAGTCACAAACGTAACCTATGATGGAATGTACAGCTCCCCTCCCACCTTTTTTAACTCCTATCTATCTCTCTCTCTCTCTCTCTCTCTCTCTGGGTTAGTGCATGCACTGTCATAATTCCCAGATTTCCCCTTTCCCCCCTCTTACATGGGCTATATTATGGTTCGTAAATTTGGAGAGACACTTTTACTTACTGCTTTAGCGTTAGGATGGGTCAGGCACAGAACACACAATTTTCTATAACTAATAGGTAAGAACGTCGCTTACCTTGTTTTAGTTGAGTGGCCACTCTTTTGTGTGACCTGTGCCGGAACGCCACCCCACGACGAAGCAGTTGTCTGGTCCCTTTCCAATCCTGTTCATGACGCCAAATATGTTGTGGATTTACCAATACTTTGACAACAGTAAGAGAAAGATCAGGAAGACCGAAGTTTGAAAGTTCAAGACCTTATTGTCACTGCCAATAGTAATACAAAGCCTGAGTCGAATCTGCAGAGAAGACTGCCGCACCCTTCTCTAGCTCTGTCCTTTAAACACAATCTACACATGTTTACATAATCATTCTATACATTCCAAACCTTTTAAGGATACCGCGATATAGTACCATATATGTAGATTCTCTCTCTGTTCCTCAGGAACAGAGAGAGTTTAGTTTGGCTCATGTCTTCAAGATGTCCATCATTGTGCCTGTCCCGAAACACCCCAAGGTAACCTGCCTGAATGACTGGAGACCCGTAGCCCTCACCTCGATTGCCAGTAAATGCTTCGAGAGGCTGGTCAAGGACTTCATTTGTTCCATGTTGCCTGCCACGCTGGACCCATGGCAATTTGCGTACCGTCAAAACAGATCCACCGACGACGCCATTGCCATGGCACTTCACACTGCCCTCTCTCACCTGGAGGGGAAGAACTGTTGCGTGCGAATGCTGTTGCGGACTTCAGCTCAGCGTTCAACACGATAGTTCCTGCCAAGCTCGACACCAAGCTCAGGAGTCTAGGCCTGCACCCGACCGTGTGCAGCTGGATACTGGACTTTCTGTCGGGCCGCCGCCAGGTGGTGAGGATGGGCAGCACCACCTCAGAGCCACTGACCCTCAACACTGGAGCCCCTCAGGGATGCGTGTTGAGCCCTCTCCTCTACTCCCTGTACACCCACGACTGCATTGCTATGCACAGCTCCAACGTCATCATCAAGTTTGCTGACGACACGACAGTGTTGGGACTGATCGCCGACGACGACGAGACAGCCTACAGGGAGGAGGTCGAATCACTGGCACAGTGGTGCCAGGAGAACAACCTCGCCCTCAACGTCAAGAAGACCAAGGAGCTGATCATGGACTACAGGAAGCGGAGAGGAGAGCACGCCCCCATCTCCATCGACGGGGTTGCAGTAGAGAGGGTCAGCAGCTTCAAGTTCCTCGGTGTGCACATCTCCGAGGACCTCACATGGACCACGCACACCACACACGTGGTGAAAAAGGCCCAACAACGCCTGTATTTCCTCAGGCGACTGAGGAAATTCAACATGTGCCCCCGCATCCTCAGAACATTCTACTCCTGTACCATCGAGAGTGTTCTTACAGGATGCATCACCGTCTGGTACGGGAACTGCACCGCACTCGAGCGTAGAGCACTACAGAGGGTGGTGCGGACGGCCCAGTACATCGTTGGAGGTGAGCTTCCCTCCCTCCTGGATATATACACCAGGCGGTGCGTGGCCAAGGCCAAACGGATTATTAAAGACAATAACCACCCCAGCCACAAACTGTACACACTTCTACCGTCAGGCAGGCGATACCGCAGTATCAAGTGCCGCACGAGCAGACTCAGAGACAGCTTCCACAGTCAGGCCATCAGGCTGCTGAACAAGTTCGGCATCAATGTCTAAATGCTAGTGCTAAGTGTTACTGCTAGTGCTAGTCCTGGTGATAAGTTGTTACTGCTGGAGCTCGTGCTGGTAGCAGTGCTAAGTGCTGGTGCTAGTACTGGTGTTAGTGCTAGTCCTGGTGCTAGTACTGGTGTTGGTGCTAGTCCTGGTGCTAGTACTGGTGTTAGTGCTAGTCCTGGTGCCAACTGCTGGTGCTAGTGTTGTGTTGACTGTCTGAGAAGGTATTCTGTGACATTCTGTGAATGTCAGCATATAACAATGTATATTTTAGTACATTGATTTATATGTGTATTGCTCACCTGGACATTTTTGCTGTATATTCCATTTCATTTTATATTTCATTTACTTATTTTACAGAGAATTTATATTCATAGTTCTATTTCTATTTTGCTAGTCCTACTTCTATTTTGTAGTTCTATTTCTATTTTGTATTCTTTTATAATTACTGTCGGCTGTCGGGCGTTTTGCACAAAAAGTTTTTCACTCACTGCTTATACTCACGTGTAAACTGTGAAGTGACAATAAAATACTTGAAACTTATACACCGACAGTGGTGTCAACCAAAAACCAACATGTCAGGAGCGGTTAGGGTTAGGGTGTCTTGCTCTAGGACACCTCGACACTTAGCTGGTTTTGTATCCCTCGGGCCCGGATCCTGGACCCATCCCTGATTTCGGGACTTCAACCGTCAGCACCCGACTGGTACCAGGCGTAAACCAGGTGGCGTCTGTAGAGGGGAGGGGTACTGTCACGCCCTCCACTTCTACCTCCAAGCAAATTCCTCTGCCTGTGTGTTTGTACGTGTTGGGGGGGGTGCCTCCTCCCTGGCTCATCATCAGCTTCGCTCACCTGCTCTGCCTCTGACACCTGCAATTCATCAAGTCATCACCTACCAGTATAAGAACCCCGGCTTTCCATCCACTCATCGCCAGATCGTTGTTTGTACTGCCCTGTCAGTATCGTTAGTGGCTTCTTCAAATATTATTCCAAGTTCCCATTTACCCGTGATTAACCCCCTCTCCCCTGTCCAGATCTCGTCTCCATTCCCTGAAACCCCCCAGCCTGCCGACCTGCTACCTCTTACCTCTCATCCAGTTACCCTGTCCTCCTCGCTCCGATCGTCGCCTGCATCTGACTCCATGACTCCCTGTTCACCATCCTGTCTTGCTTGTCAGTATATTCAATCTCCAGTAAACCTGGTTTCATCTACCTACGTCTCTGTGTCTCTGTCTGCACTTGAGTCCTGTAAACCATAACAATAGGTCCAGCAAATGGATCCATGTACTCTGTCTCTAGACGTCAACATAAACGTAACATAATGTAACCTAATTAATAATTGTAGGTCATTTGCTTATATTATATTTATGATTTGCTTCAGGTTTTATTTGTTTAAGATTTATATTACTTTCAGGTTTTATTCATTTAAGGTTTATATTAACCTAAGTTACATATTAACCTATGTTCTTGACTTTTATACAGTATGGCGCCCTGAAATTGCATATATCTATATTGTGTGTGTGTTTCAAGCTCGGAGTAGAGCCGCTGCTCCTCCGCATCGAAAGGAGTCAGCTGAGGTGGTTCGGGCATCTGATTAGGATGCCCCCCTGGCGCCTCCCTTTGGAGGTTTTCCGGGCACGTCCAACTGGGAGGAGACCCCGGGGCAGACCCAGAACCCGCTGGAGAGATTATATATCTCGTCTGGCCTGGGAATGCCTCGGGATCCCCCAGGAGGAACTAGAGAGTGTGGCTGGGGAGAAGGAAGCCTGGGGGGCCCTGCTTAGCCGGCTGCCACCGCGACCCGACCCCGGATAAGCGGACGATAATGGATGGATGGATGGATGGATGGATGTTTCAAGTTTCAAGTATTTCATTGTCACTTCACAATTTACACGTGAGTATAAGCAGTGTGTGTGTGTGTGTGTGTCACTAGACCAGCCCCTTGCTGTGTGTGTGTGTGTGTGACAGTAGACCAGCCCCTTGCTGTGTGTGTGTGTGTGTGTGTGTGTGTGTGTGTGTGTGTGTGTGTGTGTGTGTGTGTGTGTGTGTGACACAAGACCAGCCCCCTGGGCTCAGAGGAGTCCATGGATCAGAAATGGGCCTCAATTAGCTCCTCACTTTATGAGGCTGCAGCTGAAACCATCGGCTACAGTGGGAAGAAGCATCAAGACTGGTTTGATGACAACTCTGATACCATCAAGACCTTGCTGGACAACATGCACAAGGCACACAGGGCAGCCTTAAACAACCCTTCATCCAGCTTCATGAGGCAGCAGTGGCAGGTATCTCGCAGGGAAGCGCAGAAGAACATCCGAACCCTGCAAAACGAATGGTGGACACGGAAGGCCCAAGAGACACAATCGTATGCAGACAAAAAAGACATGCACAACTTCTACAACTCTGTTAAAAGCATTTACGGCCCAAAAAACTGCTCTGTCACCCCCTTGAAAACAATAGATGGTCTCACACTCCTAAAGGACCAAAACCAGATCCTGTTGAGGTGGGCTGAACATTTCGAGGCCCTACTCAACCAACACTCTTCTACAGACAACACCATTCTGGATGAGCTACCTGAACGCCCTTCTATCCAGGACCTAAGCCAGCCACCAACCTTCATGGAGGTTCTAGCAGCTATCCGCTCTTTGAAGCACAGCAAGTCCCCTGGCACTGACAGCATCCCCGCTGAACTCCTGAAACAGGGAGGGTACCTCTGTGCAAGGACCATCCACCAGTACATTACGAGGGCCTGGGAAGACGAGACCATACCCCAACAGTGGAGGGACGCCAACATCGTTGCCATTTATAAAAATAAAGGTGACAAGTCCATCTGTGGCAACAGCAGAGGGATAGCACTCCTTGCTGCTGCTGGAAAGGTGCTCGCTAAGGTCATGCTGGTGAGGCTGATAAATAACATCACAGAATCAATGCTACCTGAGTCGCAGTGCGGGTTTAGAAAGAACAGGAGTACGGTCGACATGATCTTTACAGCCCGGCAACTTCAGGAGAAGTGCCGCGAACAACACCAAGATCTCTTTGTGGCCTTTATTGACCTCTCCAAGGCCTTTGACACTGTTGACAGGGAGCTTTTGTGGAGCGTGCTAGCCAAGTTTGGCTGCCCAGCCAAATTTGTCAACATCCTCCGCCAATTCCATGATGGGATGAAGGCTCGTGTGACCATTGGAGGACAGGAGTCTGCGTCCTTCCCTGTATGCACAGGAGTACGACAAGGGTGTGTATTGGCCCCTGCACTCTTCAACATCTTCCTCCTCTGTGTCACCCAACTTCTGCACAAAGAGCTGGAGGATAACAGTGGTGTTGCAGTGGATTTCCGACTGGACGGAAACCTCTTTAACATCAGGAGGCTACAGGCAACCACCAAACTGTCCAGAGAGCGGGTCCTCGAGCTGCAGTATGCGGATGACTGTGCTCTTGTGGCACATTCTCCCCAAAACCTTCAGTCCATCCTTGCTGTGGCTGTAAGGGCATACAGCAGGATGGGGCTGTCTGTGAACATCGCCAAGACTGAAGTGATCTGCCAGTGGAGTTCCTGCATCCCACACACCCCACCTGTCTTCACCATCAATCAACAACCACTGACAATAACTCCTTCTTTCAGATACCTTGGTAGTATCCTCTCAGAGGACTGCAGCATCGAGCATGAGGTGCAAAACCGGATCAGACAGGCGTCAGCTGCTTTTGGGAGACTGCGGCGTCGGGTGTTCCAAAACAGCAACCTTCACCTGCACACCAAGGTTGCTGTTTACCAAGCTGTTTGCCTCACCACATTGCTGTACAGCTGTGAGGCATGGGTCATGTACAGCCGCCACACAAAGTCCCTGGAGCGCTTCCATATAGGGTGCTTACAACGCATCCTGGGGCTCACCTGGCGTGATCGTGTGCCTCATACAGAAATACTTGCAAAGACCAACTGCAGAAGTATAGAGGCCACGATCACCCAGCACCAACTACGGTGGCTTGGACATGTCATCCGGATGCCCCAGGACCGACTGCCCCGCAGAGTGCTTTATGGCCAGATACATCATGGGCAGCGCCTGGCAGGAGGGCAGAAGAAGAGGTACAAAGACCAACTCAAGACCTCGCTGAGGAAATGCAACATCCGACCCCAGGATCTGGAGGCTGCTGCTGCTGACCGTAATTCCTGGCGGCAGATATGCCTGGATGGAACCCACAGGATGGAGGAGGAGAGGACTGCCAGAAGACAACAGCAGAGACTCAGGAGAAACACACCCATGGCTGCCAGCACTACCACCACTACAACTTATACATGCCCGACCTGCAACAAAATATGTGGTTCCAGGATTGGACTGTTCAGCCATTCAAGAACCCACCGTTAGGGATATAAGTGGACGTCATCATCGGATTCGATGGACAACCATAAGCTAAGCTAAGCTAAGTGTGTGTGTGTGTGTGACACAAGACCAGCCCCTTGCTGTGTGTGTGTGTGTGTGTGACACTAGACCAGCCCCTTGCTGTGTGTGTGTGTGTGTGTGTGTGACACAAGACCAGCCCCTTGCTGTGTGTGTGTGTGACACTAGACCAGCCCCTTGCTGTGTGTGTGTGTGAGACATGAGACCAGCCCCTTGCTGTGTGTGTGTGTGTGTGTGACACTAGACCAGCCCCTTGCTCTGTGTGTGTGTGTGTGTGTGTGTGTGTGTGTGTGTGTGTGTTTGACTAGACCAGCCCCTTGCTGTGTGTGTGTGTGTGTGACATGAGACCAGCCCCTTGCTGTGTGTGTGTGTGTATGACACGAGACCAGCCCCTTGCTGTGTGTGTATGTGTGACTAGACCAGCCCCTTGCTCTGTGTGTGTTTGACTAGACCAGCCCCTTCCTGTGTGTGTGTGTGAGACACAAGACCAGCCCCTTGCTGTGTGTGTGTGTGTTTGACTAGACCAGCCCCTTGCTGTGTGTGTGTGTGTGTGCGACACAAGACCAGCCCCTTGCTGTGTGTGTGTGTGTGTGAGAGACACTAGACCAGCCCCTTGCTCTGTGTGTGTTTGACTAGACCAGCCCCTTGCTGTGTGTGTGTGTGCGACACAAGACCAGCCCCTTGCTGTGTGTGTGTTTGACTAGACCAGCCCCTTGCTGTGTGTGTGTGTGTGTGTGTGTGAGAGACACTAGACCAGCCCCTTGCTCTGTGTGTGTTTGACTAGACCAGCCCCTTGCTGTGTGTGTGTGTGCGACACAAGACCAGCCCCTTGCTGTGTGTGTGTGTTTGACTAGACCAGCCCCTTGCTGTGTGTGTGTTTGACTAGACCAGCCCCTTGCTGTGTGTGTGCGACACAAGACCAGCCCCTTGCTGTGTGTGTGTTTGTGTGTGTGTGACACGAGACCAGCCCCTTGCTGTGTGTGGGTGTGTGTGTGTGTGTGTGTGTGTGTGTGTGACTAGACCAGCCCCCAGCTCTCAGGAGCCTCCCCCTCCGCAGCACAGTCGAGTAAACTCCCGTCGGATCCGCGACGTCTTCAACGCCGACGAAGGAGATGAGCGGTGAGTGATCGCTTCTCTGCTCATTTATCGCCGGCCTGATAACACTTCCGTGTCTTCGATAGGCGACAACACCCTTAGTGGCCGTCGGTATATCGTTTATTAACTGTTATTATATAATAAGCATGTCGGCTTGCGGCTTCTTACTTGCGGATCCATGTATGTAAAACTTACTTAAAACTTAACTGGTAGACGGCAGTAAACGCGCTCTGTTAAGACGAGGTGATCCTTCCGGAAAGATAATAAATACAGAAATAAGGTGACAGCTTTAAGCAGCAGATAACTCAGGTAACAACTCTTCAAACATAGGATCCCACTTCATGAGGTGAGGTCATATGACCGGAGCCAGTAGCGCACCTTTCTTTTATGAACCAGATGATCCAATGCACTGTTTACAGGCCGCACATCTCATGACAGAGATTCCAGAGAACCTGTGTACCTGTACCTACCTGTACCTACCTGTACCTGCCTGTCACCGCCAGCCACGCCCCCAGTCACACACCAGTGGCGGTTCGAGACCCTTTTTACTGCGGGGGGCCGAGACAAATACACTTTTCAAAATGTTCAGCAGTTTATACAGTACCTTACAGTGAAATGATACAATTATCGATTTCACTGTAAGGTACCGCCGGTGTGTGTGTGTGTGTGTGTGTGTGTCTCTCTCTCTCTCTCTCTCTCTCTCTCTCTCTCTCTCTCTCTCTCTCTCTTCTCTCTCTCTCTCTCTCTCTCTCTCTCTCTCTCTCTCTCTCTCTCTCTCTCTCTCTCTCCTCTCTCTCTCTCTCTCTCTCTCTCTCTCTCTCTCTCTGCCTGGTTGGACGGCGGTCTTGATCACTCACTGACTGCTCTCTTTACATTCAATGTGTCCTGATTAGTTGGAGGCCTTTTGATGATTTGCCTTTACATATTTGAGTTAATTAATATAAATTACATGCCACTGCCCCCAGAGTTAAGTTGACTGATTTATTTTTTTGACATGGTAAATGGATTGCATTTAAACCGCGCTTTTATCCAAATCGCTTTACAGTATTGCCTCACATTCACCCATTCACACACCGACGGCGGTGTCAACGATGCAAGGTAACAACCAACACGTCAGGAGCAGTTAGGGTTAGGTGGTGTCTTGCTCAGGGACACCAGACACTTAGCTAGGCGGAGCCTAGGGATCGAACCAGCAACCTTCCTGTTATCAGAGTCTTACCTCCTGAACTACTGCTGCCCTTGACATGACTTCTAACTACACGATTTACTTTTAGTTAATGTTTCTCAAGTAAGCCTATCAATTAATATAGGCCTACCTACCAATCCTATATCATCTGACTTGTGTTGGCACAATAACCATATATAATCATATATCATTTATATGATGACGATGACAACAAATCGCTGTCAGTGTGTTGTTCTTCTCGACCAATCATCATGATTACAAATTCTTCACCAGTAAATTGCTTCCGTTCAGCCCCCCCCCCAGGGGCTTTAGAAAGCTTTGTCTGCTGCTGTGAATCACCGCCAGTATTTTCATTCCTGTTGTATGACACAGTGGCCCCGGTCGTCTGCCCCCACTCAGCTCGGCGGCCACTTGACTTTTTTCTGGCTGCGCACACACCCTCTGGGTCTGTCTGGCCGTCTAAACCTATGCAGGCGAATAATACATCAAAATGTGGAATTGTATGTTAATCCTGTCCTCCCCCCCCTCCCCTCCCCACCCCAACATTCCTTTCGATGGGAATTTCCCTCACAGTATATAATCAGGGCCGGTTCTAGCTTCTTGGGGGCCCTCTGCAAAATATAGTTTGGGGGTCCCTAATTTGTGAATATATGGTGTGGGGGGGTAGGATTCCAAACCCTCTAAGATGGTGAGTCTGACTAGTTTAGTACTAATTAAGTCCTATTCTTAAGTACTTCAGTACATTAATCAAAGTATTCTTTATTGTTAATACAAAATGCATTTTTATTGTTGTAAAAAAAACAGATTATGACAACAAACACTTTGAAACAGTTCATTTGAAACACACGTGAAAGGTATTGAAATGTGCCCCAGGGTTGTCTGTCTGGGGGGAGGAGTACCAATGCCCACTCGAGACGGAGGAGGAGGAGGTGGTGGTGGTGGTGGAGGAGGTGGAGAAGGAGGAGGAGGAGGAGGAGGGGGAGGTGCGTCCGTCGTCCCCCTGGTCGGAGGAGCGCTGCGAGGAGCTGTGGGAGCGCGTGGAGGCCGTGCGGCACAAGCTGACGCGCGTCCTGAACCCCGTGAAGCTCACGCCATACCTGCGCCAGTGCAAGGTCATCGACGAGGCGGACGAGGACGAGGTGCTGAACTCCACGCAGTACCCCGTACGCATCAGCAAAGCTGGTGAGCGTGCACGCACGCACACACGCACAGCAATGTCAAACCAACTGTAGGCCACTTACTAATTAATTTTAAATTGGTGTGTGTGCCAAACACACACACACACACACACACACACAGAATCAATGCACAAAGAAAGAGAGAAAGATATTCACGACATATAATTATAATATAATTGTGTGATATAATTATTATATTTCCTTTTTAGATCATAACGGTATTAATGGCAGTTAGCATCGCTTGGAATGTTGTATGTTCTTAGGTGTTGGTAACTTGCTCATACTTGCACGCCTGCCTAGCTACTTATGCAGGCAACTTGGCAATTATTAAACTCGTTCTATTCATCTCCGAAAATCGCTTTATGTACCACAGTGATATATTGCTGTCTCCTTCAACAAATGTACTCTTAGTAAGTCGCTTTGGATGAAAGCATCTGCCAAATGCCCTAAATATAAATGTAAAGTATATGTAAATGTAAATGTAACAGCGCTATGTGGCAGTTTCTCCTGCTGCACCTTTGGCGGTTTTCTGGGGCTCCTCCGAAGAATATGACACAGGAAGGACGTTGAATAATCTGGTTTATTGCAGTTGGTAGAATCTTTGGTAGACAGAGCAGGTGGTACACTGTTAAGGCTGATACATACTCTGCGAGAAGCGAGAACTTTGTTCTCGCAGCCCTGGTTCCAGAGTTCTCGCAGCTTGTTCTCGACACATCATCCGGGCCGAACTTTGTTCTCGCGTCGTGTCGGAGAACTATTGTGTGATTGGTCAATTTGAAGTGGGCGTGGTTATTGCGCTTTCCGCCGCCGCGGAAGTTTGCTGCTGTGGGTGGGGCCTTTGAGTTCTGCACTTGAGTTCTTGCGGAGTATGAAATGTCCAGGGCTGCGAGAACTTCTCGCAGCCCTGGACAAAGTTCTCGCTTCTCGCGGAGTATGTATCAGCCTTTAGTATGCTAGCGCTCTCCCTGAGTGTGTGTTTGTGGGTGGTGACGGCTCGTTTAACCTGGGGTGCATTGATTAGCCTTAATGCACCACAGGTGTGCAGCCTCACCTTTCAGCCCCAGACTACTGAGGCCGCTTAAACCAGACACCCACCACACACACTCCACACACTACTGTGTAGTTTAGTTAAAACCACACAGTAACCCCAGAGCTCTCTTTAAAAGTGGCTCCTCTGTGGATAAATAACCTCAAGAAGCAGCCATACAGGTGTGCTCTGCAACGCACGTAACCCTGCAGGTGATAGTGTGTGTGCGTGTGCGTGTGCGTGCGAGAGACTTTTCCAGCTCTTTTCACAGACTACTGCTGACTTAATACAACACATATACACACAAGTAAATAAAATATAGACAAATCCATAAATATATGAATAGATGGATGAATAAATACATAGACACACACACACACACAACATACATACTAGTCTCTACGGTGGACCACTGAGAGGCCAGTAGAGGAACTACATGCTAGCCTTCTGCATGAGACTCACAAACAGATGTGGTCAAGACTGCTGCTTGGTCCCACAGGGCGTCTGCTGGACATTCTGCGGGGCCAGGGGCCCCGGGGCCTGCAGGCCTTCATGGAGTCCCTGGAGTTCTACCACCCAGAGCAGTTCACCCTGCTGACCGGCCAGCAGGCCACCCAGCGATGTTCCCTCATCCTGGGTAACTACACCACCTCCACCACCATTACCACCACCTCCACACACCCTCTGCAGCTAGTTGCCTGCCATGACAGCGAGTAAATACAGAGACAAGCCTGCAAGCCTGTGGTGCATCGGCTCATCAGTGCACCACAGGTTACCGCAGGCGCATGTGGTAAGTAGTAAGAGTAAGAAGGCTGGTTTGTCCTGTGTGCCTTGGTTAATCTCATGCAGCACAGGTGTGCAGCCTTGCCCAACCCCAGAGTCTAAGCAGCCTGACTCGGGGCAGGTAAGGCTGCTTAAACCAGACACCAACCACACACACACACTGCACACATGCTAAATGGTAATAGTGTGATATTAGTTCCGGGCCACCTCAAAGTGGTAGACGGAACTGGTAGACGGTGTTGACGGAGGGTTTGTTGTGGCCCTCTAGACGAGGAGGGTCCCGAGGGCCTGACCCAGTTCCTGCTGCTGGAGGTCAGGAAGTTGCGGGAGCAGCTGCGCAACACGCGAATGTGCGAGCGGCGGCTGTCCCATCGGTGCCGCGTGGCAGAGGAGGAGCGAGGCCGTGCCGAGCGCAAGGCTCACGACCTGAGACACGACCGGCTGCAGCTGGAGAGGTGGACATTTGTGGACATGTTTCTGTGTGTGCGTGCGTGCGTAGTGTAGTAGTATATGTGCGTGGCTGTGTGTTTGCAGATATGTGTGTGTGTGTGTAGTGTATGTGCGTGGCTGTGTGTTTGCAGATATGTGTGTGTGTGTGTGTAGTGTATGTGCGTGCCTGTGTGTTTGCAGATATGTGTGTGTGTGTGTGTGTGCGTGTAGTGTATGCCTGGCTGTTTGTTTGTTTGGGCGTGTGCCTCCTGTATGCACTGCGTTAGTCACACAACTCAGATTCAATCCTCTGATCCGCCAATCCGCCTCAGTTGAGCGTCTTGCTAAGGGACTCTCTCTCTCTCTCTCTCTCTCTGTCTCTGTCTCTCTCTGTCTGTCTGTCTGTCTGTCTGTCTGTGTGTGTGTGTGTGTGTGTGTGTGTGTGTGTGTCCCTCTCCAGGCTCCGTCATGACTGGGAGTCGGGGGCCCGGGAGCTGGCCCGTCTGAAGGACCGGCACCTGGAGCAGGCCGTCAAATACTCCCGGGCCCTGGAGGAGCAGGGCCAGGGGTCAGCACGCGAGAGGGACCTCCTCAGACAGGTTATTAATTAATTCATTCATTGATTCATTGACAGACATACCGGAGCCCTCCCCCCCCCCCCCCCCACCCCTCCCCCAAGTGATTGATACATGAGGTTACATTTTACAATGTTATAATGCTGATTATTATTCCACCAAATAGCTTACTCCTCACCCCTATTATGAAGTTATGTCTCTGAATCTCAATCTCAATCTGACAGACACAGTGAAATTGTATTATGGGTCCCAAGATTAAAAAAGATTTAGACAGACAAGGAATGTGCTTTTGTGAATTGGTGCATAACATTGAACATTAAACAGAAAGCACTGGGAGGAACAATTTACAATAAACTATGAAAAAAATAAAATTCTATAGAAATTCTATAGTAATTTAGTCTATAGTAATTCTATAGAAATTCCACAAATTCTTACAATATATATCTGTAAAGTAAACAATTAAAGGGTGCAATTTAAAGATGTTAATGAGGCCAGTTGCCGTGGGGAATTAGCATGTCTTGTGGCATGAGGATACTCAAATAGTTTATGTCCAGGGTGGGAGTGGTCGACCACAATCTTACCTGCTCGCATCAGGGTCCTGTTGAACATAAAATGCTTTCGCCTTTCGCCCTCTGCCTGCAGGTGGAGGAGCTCAAGTCCCGGCTGATGGAAGCCGACAAACGAAGCAGCGTCGGCCCGGTTGGCTCGCTGTCTCTGAAGCGTAACGGTTCTATCCACGGCAGCGTCAAGAGAACACCGCCGCCGCTGCCCCTCAAGCCCCTTCAGCGCGCCGATGTCTTGAAGGACGTGGCGATGACTGGAACTCAGGTAAGAAAACAGAAGACATTTGCACCTGGGTGTGGGTTCCGGTCGCGCCCCCCCCAGAGTGTTCCAACCGGCAACCCCAGGATCAGACGTGGAATATCGCACCCAATGAGGCTGAAGAATTGCAATGTAAGGACGATTGTTTGCAGAATTTTCAGAGAAATATGATACAATTTTCAAGATTCAAGATTCAATAACTTTAACTTTCAAGCGTTGGTTGAAGTGGTGTAAAGCACACTGTAACTGGACTCTGGAGCAGTGGAAACGTGTTCTTTGGAGTGATGAATCAAACTTCACTATCTGGCAGTCTGATGGACGAATCTGGGTTTGGCGGATGCCAGGAGAACGTTACCTTCCGGAATGCATAGTGCCTACTGTAAAGTTTGGTGGAGGAGGGGTAATGGTCTGGGGCTGTTTCTCAGGGTTTGGGCTCGGCCCCTTAGTTCCAGTGAAGGGTATGCTTAATGCTACAGAATATGAAGACATCTTAGACAATTGGGCGCTTCCAACTTTGTGGCAACAGTTTGGGGAAGGCCCTTTGCTGTTCCAGCATGACTGTGCCCCTGTGCACAAAGCAAGGTCCATAAAGACATGGTTAGACGAGTTTGGTGTGGAGGAACTTGATTGGCCTGCACAGAGCCCTGACCTCAACCCCATTGAACATCTTTGGGAGGAATTAGAATGCCGATTGTGAGCCAGGCCTTCTCGTCCAACATCAGTGCCTGACCTCACAAATGCTATTTTGGCTGAATGGGCACAAATTCCCACACACACACTCCAAAATCTTGTGGAAAGACTTCTCAGAAGAGTGTCAGCTGTCATAGCCACAAAGGGGGGTCCAACTCCATATTAATGCCCATGGTTTTAGAATGGGATGTCCAACAAGCTCATATTGGTGTGATGGTCTAGTGTCCACTGACTTTTTGCCATATAGTGTATATAGAATGAACAAATATAAAATAAGGTGAGTACAAACCATGTATGTCTGCATGTATGAATGTCATAAGACATAAGCATGTGTCATATATTATAAGCTTGTGTGCATGTGTGCCCTAGTGAGGTCAGAGTTCACAGTGCTGATGGCCTGTTGAAAGACACTCTGTTTTAGTCTCTCTGTTCTAGCAGCGTGACTGCGGAGGCGCTTGCCTGACCGCAGCAGTTGAAACAGTTTGTATTTGGGGTGGTGAGGATCCTTCATGATCCTGCAGGCTCTGGTTCAACACCTCCTGGAGTACAGGTCCTGCAGGGTGGGGAGTATAGTGCTTCACTGGAACTGGATCGGAACATGTCCCAGTCAACGTCGCTCATGACGTCCCAAAGATCGGCATCAATTTGGTCGGATCACCGATTTACTTCCCTCATTACTACCGCCTCCCATACTCTCCTTTGTTTATACTCCAACAGCAGGAAAATGACTGCATGGTCCGACTTGCCGAACGGAGGAAGAGAGGCAGCCTTGTAGCCTCTCTTGAATGGCGTATAGCAGTTCTTTCTCCCCTGGTAGCAACGTAATGTGCTGATGGAAGTTCGGCATAACCTTCTTCAGATTGGCCCTATTTAAGTCCCCCGCCACCACCACACCCGCGTCAGGATGTTGGGTCTGGTGCCGACATAGCACATCATGTAGGGCAGATAGTGCCACGTCGGTGTCTGCTTGTGGTGGGATGTAGACTGATGCTGCTCATGCTCCTTGATCCTGTTTGATTTCTGTCGCCATGGTTTCCTACGACAGGCACTGATGGACATCCTGCAGCAAGACCGCAAGGAGGCGGCCGAGCAGAGGCAGGAACTGTGTGACACCATCACCAGGCTGCAGGGGGAGCTAGAGAGTACAGAGGAACAAATGGAAAAGGTGACCCCGCCCCACATGCCATTACCGTATCTTGGTGTATTCACGGTTGCTAGGCTTGTAAAGCCCCTTTAACAGTGACTTAAACACTTGTGATTTGACGCTAACGTAGCTTACCATCTCTGTGTGCTTTGATGCTAGCGTAGCTTACCCCAGCGTAGCATACCACCTCTGTGGGATTTGGCACCAACGTAGCTTACCATCTCTGTGCAGTTTGACGCGAGCCTAGCTTACCATCTCTGTACGTTTTGACGCTAGCTCGAGGATCAGTATGAGCAGCTGCAGCTGAAGGTGCAAACCCTGCAGCTGGACTGGGAGACGGAGCAGAAGAGGAGTGTCTCCTACTTCAACCAGACCATGGAGCTGGAGAAGGAGAGAGACCAGGTCAGCCATCTTAACACGCCCCACATTAGCAACTACAACAACTGCCACCAATCAGACAATGAGCTGCTGTCAGTCTATGCAGTGTTTCTCAAATGGGGGCACACGTATCCCTAGGGCACGGGTGGCAAACTCAATTTCATCCCGGGCAACATCAGCATGATGGTTGCTCTCAAAGGGCTGGTTGTAACTTTAAGACTATATAAATATATATATCTCTTTATGACATAATTGCCTCTGCATTTGATTAATATTGGCTTTAGTAATAACTTAATTAATTACTAGCTCTGAAAGCAGAAAAATAATTGTTTCTAGGAAAAATTGCAAGCAGACAATTGTACAATTTAGGGCCAGACTGGGAACATCATTCAGGTTGGGAAATATAGTCCCAGTCAGGCCACCCCAGTCCCGGGGGGATTCTGAAATGATGACATGTAATGTTCAAAATATGTTTAAAATATTATAATAAATATTGTGCAGGAGCAGAATACTTCACAACTGCATTAAACATGTATTCACACACACACACACACACACACACACACACACACCACACACACACACACACACACACACACACACACACACACACACACACACACACACACACACACACACACACACACACACACACACACACCAAATGCCCCTATATTGAAATGCTTACGGGAAAAGACGCATTCTAAATCTTACGGGAAAGCGTCCTTCCCACACCACTGCCTCACTGGGGTAACTCTTCTCTCCGTGTCTGAATCTGTGCCGACGACATTCAGACACGGAGGGACGGACATTATGGTTTCGGTAGCGGTATGTATATAGGCCTATAGTACCGGTATGTATATATATAGTACTGGTAGGTATGTATGTATGTATGTATGTATGTATGTATGTATATATATAGTACCGGTATGTATGTATATATAGTACCGGTATGTATGTATGTATGTATATATATATATATATATATACTACCGGTATGTATATATAGTACCGTTATGTATGTATATATAGTACCGGTATGTATGTATGTATGTATGTATGTATGTATGTATGTATATATAGTACCGGTATGTATATATGTATGTATGTATGTATGTATATATATAGTACCGGTATGTATGTATGTATGTATGTATGTATATATAGTACCGGTATGTATATATGTATGTATGTATGTATGTATATATATAGTACCGGTATGTATGTATGTATGTATGTATATATAGTACCGGTATGTATATATAGTAGCGGTATGTATGTATATATAGTAGTGGTATGTACGTATATATATAGTAGCGGTATGTATATATAGTACCGGTATGTATATATAGTACCGATATGTATATATCGGAGCGGTATGCATATATATGTAGCGGTATGTATATATAGTAGCGGTATGTATATATATACTACTGTCTGTATATATAGTAGCGGTATGTATATATAGTACCGGTAAGTATATATAGTTCCAAGTAATTATATATAGTATTGGTATGTACAGTATATATAGTACCGATATGTATATATAGTAGCGGTATGTATATATAGTACCAGTAAGTATATATAGTACTGGTATGTACAGTATATATAGTACCGGTATGTACAGTATATATAGTACCGGTATGTACAGTATATATAGTACCGGTATGTACAGTATATATAGAACCGGTATGTACAGTATATATAGTACTGGTATGTTCAGTATATATAGTACCGGTATGTACAGTATATATAGTACCGGCATGTACAGTATATATAGTACTGGCATGTACAGTATAGTACCGGTATGTACAGTATATATAGTACCGGTATGTACAGTATATATAGTACTGGTATGTGCAAACTTGTTGAAAACGAGCCATGGAAGCGGCGCGCGCTCTCTCTCCGTTTCTCTCTCTCTGTCTCGCGTACACAAAGTATGAGCGAGGCAAGTTGTGTGAATTGTGAAGTATTCTGCTGCTTGAATGACACACAGATGATCCAAAACTTGTTTTGTTTAATTTTTTTATTAAAAAAATGATATTATATCCAGGTCAAACGACACAGATGGAAGAAAGTGTTTGTTGCAAAGACATTTCCTGCATTCTGGTGATTCTTTTCCTGCCCCCTGCTCAAGCGCCGGTGTTATCACAGCCGCGTCGTTGAAATATTGGCCGCCGCAACTAAGCACTGGCCTGGCCCGCCTCTAGTTCAGTGGCCTGACTGCTGGCATTTTTTTAATCTGCGAACTCCGGGCCACATAGACGGGAGCACCGGGAAAACTCCCAGTGCTCCCGATGTCCAGTCCGAGCCTGATTTGTATGATAAGCAAATTATATTCTTTGCAAGCTCTCGCCTTGAGTTTGACACATGTGCCCTAGGGGTACAATTCTGAATCTGAATACCAAATTGATAAATGATTAAGTAAATCTGAATACTTACATGCAAGTTGAGTATGAGTGAGAATCATAAGTGAGGCACAAGCGACTGTGAGTATTCACGTCATGTAATGTTCATGTTTATAAATAACATTCACAAACATTATTTATGTTCAATTTCATTTTTCCCCTCCTCAAAATGAAAGGTGTACTTGGCTGAAAACGTATCTTAGAGGGGCTACATTAGTGAACATAGTTTGAAGACCATTGGGCTAAAGTATGTGCCAGGCCGACAATGATGACAAAAAAACGTCTTAAAACGATCTGCTATTATAAAAAATCTGTATTTTCCTGTGAAAATCAGTAAAAAAACGACGAGCCTTATGCATATTTCAACAATTCATAATAGCATTTCTATTGCTGAATGCGGACACGATTCAGGCCATGCAGAGCCGGGACAGCCTGCAGCTGGAGTATACTGACTGCTTGCTGGACAAGAACCGTCTGCGGAAGCGCATCGCCGAGCTGCAGGCCTCCCTGGAGCAGCAGAGCCGAGACCTGGAGAGGGAGAGGGAGCGGAGCCGGGAGCAGAGGGACAAAGCCAGCCCCTGCCTGCACTGCGTGAGTCAGGGGTGGGTGCTGTATGATGGTGGTTCAGTGGTAGACCTCTTGCCTGCAATGCGAGAGGTCCTGGGTTCAAATACCAGACGAGCCCCACCCCCCATTTGTCATCTCCCTGCTTGTGAGCCATGACCTAAAAGGTGCATGTTTTTTAAAATCACATTTATTTTATTAGCCTGCTAGCATTGCCAGTTACATACAAAAGGCAATGGGCGATCAGAGGTAATGACACATTTTATATTTACATTTACCGCATTTGTCAGACGCTTTTATCCAAAGCGAGTACAAAGAGTACATTTGTTGAAGCAGACAGCAATATAGCGCTGTGGTACATAAAGATAAGAATAGAGCACGTTTCAAGCATTCATAGTTATGAGGCTAATAGAATAGTACAGTCTCAAAGGGCTTATGTTTACCGAATTCACCCCCCCCCCCCCCCCCCACCCCAACCTGACACCTGCTCTGCCCCCCCCCTCCCAGTCCCGCCTCTCCCTGTGCAGTGAGGACCAGTGCTACGGGCCCTGCTGCTCCCTGGGTCTGGACCTCAGCCCCAACGTCACCGCCCCACAGCCTCTCCTGAGAAAGGTCTGAGTTCACACCATCCATTAACACACTCACACACGCTCGCACAGACACGCACTACTTTGCTCTTCATGTCACAGAGACCAATTTCATGTCACAGTATGGTGAGAACCTCATCACTTTAGTATAACCCACATATCAGTTTTGTTTCGACCTTGAGTTCACCAGAGCAAATGTGTATCAATTTGCCAGCGCCTGCGGCTCACACATTGGACCTCATTCTGGAACGCAGTTAAGAAAAAGTTAATAAGAAATTTCTTCTTAACTCCACTTACGAAGTTCCTGCGACAATTCTGGCATTCATGAATGTTTTCTTATCTGGGATTGGTTCTTAGCTAAGAACAGGATTTAAGAACGCGGAAAAGCAGTCGTAGCGACCTATTTGGAGTGCGCCCATGTTCTTAAGGGCTGAATTTGTGAGAAATCATTGGTGATTGCGTTCACATCAATTCTACAGACATCCTCGGATGTAAATAATTATAATTATAATAAATACGAGAATATTTGTATCATTAACAATTACGTTTCACATGCATAGTCATGATTCTACGAGGCATCGTGATGTCCTAAAATAAATAAAAGCACGACACGAACACTGCAAATGGCAGTGAATAAATAAATAAGCACTAAACTCAATCGCGTGGATATAGACATAGGGGAATAGAATTGACACATCTACATTCTGTGAATATCCATAACTAAAATATATCATATGGGCCTACATACTATACATAATATACATAATATACATCATATACATAATATACATCATATACATCATATACATCATATACATCATATACATCATATACATGGGGCCCAAGGACGTATTGTTGTTTAGGACATTGGTGGACATCACAGATATTGCGCCAAGGATGCGCAATTACGCTCCCGTGAGGCGCGCGTCGGGCTCCGAGTCAGCGTTAATTCGCGGTTCTGATGGGGGGGGGGGGGGATGGATATCGCTGGATATTGGTCCATGATAGGCCCTATCAAGATCCACAAGTAGCCTACTCATGTATTTAACTCAACTGTACAATTGAATCTCTCAGCCGTCTTGTTGTCTATTGTTATTTTTCATTGTTGGTTCTATTTTCTTTACCTTGCTTAGTGTGTACATTGTAAGAGCCAGTGGAGAAACATTCCACTGCTCATCTTACTGGTATGATGTTGCATGTGACATGTGACTGATTTGGCCGGTGCACCATCGGTTTTCACTGTTCGCTTTGGCATGATTCTGTGTGCACACGGTCCTGTTGTTGCCCTTATAAGGAGCTGGCGGGGCGTGTCTGTATGCTAATTCAGGTGTACGAGCACGCGCGTTCCATTTAAGAATGAGTGGCATTCCTCATCGGGTGAGCGCAGCTGAGAACACATTTCCCCGCGTTCATGAATCCGTTTGTTCTTACGAAGTTAGTAAGAAGATATTTAAGAAGACACTTAAGAAAATGTTCGTGAATGAGGTCCATTGTTCTCAAAGCATTTCATGTCCTGCGTCTCACAGGCATCCCCCAGAGGCCAAGCGAGGGAACCGTCCCGCGGTAGGCGTCACCTATACGATACGATACTATACTATACTACACGCATTTTCATCTAATCTCATCCAGTGTGCTTTCCATTTTAGAATCCCGTTCCAACTCGGATGACAACCTCCTGTCATCGGTGAGTTTTCAGTCCATTTTGACAGACAGACAAGCAGGCAGGCAGACAGACAGACAGACAGACAGAAGTAGCGAGTTGAAACACGATCGAGAGTGACAGCTTTTTTTGCGCATAAACTTCCATATTGTGAACTCCCCGCCTGGGATCAATAAAGTAGCGTCTTATCGATGTATTCCGATCTGAACTCGTAATCGTATATATTCAGATGGAAGACAACGAGAAGGAAATCAACCGCCTGTCCACCTTCCCCTTCCCGCCGTGTGTCGACTCCATCAACCGCCGCTGCAACACCGAGTGAGTGCATGAGCTCATCATCATCACCATCGTCATCATCACCATTGTTCGTCCTGATTGGCTAACGAGCATCGCGCCATTCTCAGGTTCGACCTGGACTCCTGGGGCAGCGATGAGAACGACAGCTCGTCGGGTACGTTCGACGGCCCGATGATACCACATACTGCACCTCCGTGCTCGCCTCTGCAATACTGTCTTTCTCCTCATCACGTGGTGGTGGTGGGGGGGGGGTCGTTATCCCCCATGTAATCCCACATGCATCTTCTCTTTGAAACTCATTCCTTGTTCTTGTTCTGTTGTCTCCTCGTGTGTTGAGTTCCACCATGTTGGATGCTGTCGTAGTTCACCACGATTAACATTTACATTTTTTGTCCAAAGCGACAGTCCAAGTACATTTGTGAGTGAAACAACAATCTATCACTGATGGTAGTTTCGGTTGCAAGCACTAGCTAGGATAAGGTGATACACGATGCTAAGTGTTATTTCTAAGTGCCGGGACATACGAACATGAAAGTAAGCGCTTAATGATTTGGCTGCTCTGGTGTGTGGTGTGTGTGTGTGTGTGTGTGTGTGTGGTGTGTGTGTGTGTGTGTGTGTGTGTGTGTGTGTGTGTGTGTGTGTGTGTGTGTGTGTGTGTGTGTGTGTGTGTGTGTGTGTGTGTGTGTGTGTGTGTGTGTGTGTGTGTGTGTGTGTTGTGACACAGTCCCGGGTGATGGGAGTAGTCACTCAACTGAATACAATAATTCCAAAGTCCACACCAGTGTAATTCAATTTAGTCAGCAAGTTTATTGCTGTTGAAGGGAAAGAAGAGGTAGGGGGTTAGTATCAGCCAGTCCGTAATCCACGAGAATCGTCGGTACACTCAGGCGGGTTCTCATATAGTCCAGGGTGGGGCTTGGATTCGGGTTGTCAGACAGGCAGGGGGGTCAAGCATGAAGCGGGGTCTCATATATCCAAGGGCACACAGCCAACTCTTTCACTACTCACTCTGCACACAGCACTCTCCTCCAGGTGTCGCCTCAGCTACTCCGTTCATCCCTTATCTTGTTCTTTTGATCCCTTACTAATCACCCCCGTAATGTGCCACACCTCCTGGCCCCTTTCGTGGGTGCGGCTGATTCTCCGTTGACGTCATCGCTCATCTAGATTTACGCGGGCGGCCTCTGCCGGCCATCTGATATATCGCCCATTAATCACTTCCCCCTGGTGCACTCGCCGCCGGCTGCCACAGTATGTATGTGTGCGTGTGCGTGTGTGCGTGTGTGTGTGCGTGTGCGTGCGTGTGTGTGTGTTCATCCTCTGCCTTGTGGTTCTGCGTCCAGGAGCCCAGAGTGACCCCTCGCTGTCGGACTCCTGGAGCTCTCTGCACTCTCACCCGTTCCCCCCAGACCTGGTCCACCTGCCACCCCTGCTGCCCCCCAAACCCTCCCCTGCAGCTCCAGGGTACCACTCAACACTTCATACTTCATACTTAACATGCAACGCATCACTCAACACTCAACACTTAACACTCAATACTTAAAGGTACTATATGTAAGAATCAGTGCATTCTGAGCTCTGTGGGTTGAGACAATAACAATCAGAAACTTATGTTAGTTCTAATCATAATCTTTTTTTTATTTATTTTTTTAATTATCCAGGCTTGCATGTCACTTACTTCATTTTTCCTGCGAAATCCAACCCGACTCAAATATAAGAGAAATCAGCCCAAAAGCTGTTCTAACTTCAACCACAACCTGCTCACAAACTGGCGATAGCGATTTGTGCTGTAAAATCCTACATGTAGCCCCTGAACGGATTCATTATTCTTGCATACAGGACGTTTAATAATTAATACTCAACACTCAACACTTCACACTCAATATTTAGTAATTAATACTCAACACTCAATACTTAATACTCAACACTTAATACATAAAATGCTCAAACACACTCAACTCAACACATGGGGACTGGACCCCCTCCTGCAATATTTACTGTCGTCATGTCGGCGATGTGACAGGCCGGAGGGCGTGTCCCCGTCGTCCAGTCCACCAATCCCAGCCAAGCAGAGGCGGGGCAGCCTGGCTGATGACGTCACCATAGTGGGCGGGAACCAGACGGGCATCTTCGTCAGTCACGTGACCCCTGGCTCACAGGCTGCACGCTGCGGTCTGAAGGAGGGCAGCGAGCTGATGGAGGTGTGGGTCTACCTGTCTACCTGTCTACCTGTCTACTTGTCTATCCTGCCCCAAGTCATTGTAGGGGATTAAACCAGCGTGAATTTAATTCACGAACAAATTTCCAGTTATGTAACTCGTAAAACAGAACGTGTGTGTGTGTGTGCATACATGTGTGTGTGCATGTCTGTGTGTGTGGTTGTGTCTGTGTGTGTGCATGCATGCGTGTGTGTGTCTGTGTGCATGCATGTGTGTGTGTCTGTGTGTGTGGTTGTGTCTGTCTGCGTGTATGTGTGTGTGTGTGTGCATGCATGTCTGTGTCTGTGTGTGAGTGCATATGTGTGCGTGTGTGCATGCATACGTGTTTGTGCATGCGTGCGTGTGCGTGTGTGCATGTGTGTGCCTGCAGCTGGAGCGGGTTCTGTTCGGCGGGGGCAGTGTTCTGCTGTCTCAATGCACGGCAGAGGTGGCCCACTTCTCCCTGCAGTGGTGGACCGAGCCGTCCTCCCTGAAGCACCGGCCCAACACAGAGGGTGAGCCCCACCCCCAACACACATACACCCCCGACACCACTCCCCCCCCCCCCCCTTCACCCCCACTTTACGCCCCCCATGATTTTCTCTCTCTCTCTCTCTCCTCTCTTCTCTCTCTCTCTCTCTCTCTCTCTCTCTCTCTCTCTCTCTCTCTCTCTCTCTCTCTCTCTCTCTCTCTCTCTCTCTCTCTCTCTCTCTGGTCCAATAGCCTATGCCGCCCTGTGCTCCCAGCTGAGCTCGCCCTCCTGCCCAGGCATCGACTCCTTCTACGTGCGGGTCAACCTGGACATGGACCCCCAGGGAAACGCCGCCCCCTGCTTGGGGGCGCTCTGCGATGACATCATCCACGTGACGGACACGCGCTACCGGGGGAAGTACCAGTGGCGCTGCTGCCTGGTGGACCACAGGACCGCCCAGCCGCTGCAGGCCGGCGTCATGCCCAACTACAACAGGTAGGGTCAGGGGTCGGAGGTCACGCCCAACTACAACAGGTAGGGTTAGGGGTAGGAGGTCATGCCCAACTACAACAGGTAGGGTCAGGAGTTGGAGGTCATGCCCAACTACAACAGTTAGGGTCAGGGGTCGGAGGTCATGCCCAACTACAACAGGTAGGGTTAGGGGTCGGAGGTCATGCCCAACTACAACAGGTAGGGTCAGGGGTCGGAGGTCACACTCAACTACAACAGGGAGGGTTAGGGGTCGGAGGTCATGCCCAACTACAGGGAGGGTTAGGGGTCGCAATACACAACATGACAACGGGGTCGATAGGGGACAGGATACTGGAGGCAGTGGGTTGTGCATTTGTCGATGAACCTGATGAACCGACGGGCTGGGCTTGATCTGTGTTCTCTGTGTTCCCCGCAGGGCCCAGCAGCTGCTGCTAGTGAGGCTGAGAATAATGGCCCTGGAGCAGAAGAACTTCAAGAACAAAGTGGTACGTCTGCCAACGTGACAGCTCGTCACACCGAACCCACTGACCTCCAGGTCATCATAGTGACCTCATCGTAGTGACATCATCGTGGTGACATCATCATAGTGACCTTATCAGTGACCTCATCGTAGTGACCTCACCATCATAGTGACCTCACCATCATAGTGACCTCATCGTAGTGAACTCATCGTAGTGACCTCACCGTAGTGACCTCATCATAGTGACCTCATCCTATTGACCTGACCGTAGTGACCTCACCATAGTGACCTCACCGTAGTGACCTCATCTTAGTGACCTCACCATGGTGACCTCACCGTAGTGACCTCATCTTAGTGACCTCACCATAGTGACCTCACCGTGGTGAACTCATCCCAGTGACCTCATCCTCGTGACTTGACCGCGTGTTCTTTTGTCTGCAGCTGTCCCGTAAAGCATCTTCTGGGCGCGTGCGTCTGGTGAAGGCTGCGGCAAGCCAGGGGGCGTGGCGCGGCCAGCCAGGTGCTCTACACCATGAGCCACCGTAAGATCGGCACACAGGACGCCACCACACCCGAGGACAGGGACACGCACTCATTACAGTCTTGAGTCTCTTCACGTGTGTTGACCTGTGTGTGTGTGTGTGTGTGTGTGTGTGTGTGTGTGTGTGTGGTGTGTGTGTGTGTGTGTGTGTGTGTGTGTGTGTGTGTGTGTGTGTGTGTGTGTGTGTGTGTGTGTGTGTGTGTGTGTGTGTCCCAGCAGGCCAGGAGGACCAGTTGATCCCCTACAGTCTGGTGCAGCCGGTGCAGGTGGACATCAAGCGGCCCGTGCTGTTCTCCCCCTCGCTGCTCTCCAGGGGGCTGATAGAGAGGCTGCTGCAGCCCGCCCTGGCCCAGCTGGAGTTCAACACCTGCCCTCCAGGTGGGCTCAGTACACGCACACACACACACACACACACACACACACACACACACACACACACACACACACACACACACACACACACACACACACACACTCTCATTCATTCATTCACAGACACACAGTTGTGTATTAAACAGTGGCTAACATGCTTCTCTCCTGCTGTGCTGCAGAACCTATCCTGGCCACCGAGAGGCACCAGAAACACGTATTCATGCTGAACCCATCCGCTCCAGAGGACTCTCTGGGTATCAGGCTGCAGTCCTTACAAGACGTCATCAGCCAGGTAGAACGGTGCCAGTACTACAGTTAGAGTACCCCCAGGGTACTCTAACTGTGGCTTCAGAGTAGGAGTACCTCCAGTGCACCAGTACTTCAAACTAATAGCACATCCAGGGTAAATTCTTCCGGGGTTCCCTTTTAGGATCAGATCAAATGTACTTTATTCATCCCAGACTTCACACGTGAAAGTACAGGTAAATAATGAAAGAGATACAAAAATTATTATTTTTTTATCCAGAACATATATGTATTACACAACATGAGTAGTTGCAATGTAAATGCAAACAAATATGTAAACATTCTTGGCAATATAATACATTTTGTGTCATAATCACTTGTGTCTCTGTGTGCATGCGTGTGTGTGTGTGTGTGTGGTTGTGTCTGTGTATGTGTATGCATGTGGTTGTGTGTCTGTGTGTGTGGTTGTGTGTGTGTGTGTGCATGCATAAACAGGCCCATAATCATATGGCCTGTAAAGCCCTTTGAGACTGTAACTGTGATTAAGGGCTATATAAATAAAATTGACTTGATTAATATTAAGTTAAAAGTATGTCAAATGACGTAAAAGTGTCATTTATTTTCTTTCGCTCTCTCTTTATCTCGTTCTCTCTCTCTCTCTCCCCCCCCCCCCCCCAGGATAAGCACTGTCTGCTGGAGCTCGGCCTGGCCAGTGTGGAGGGGCTGTTGCGGCAAGGTGTCTACCCACTGGTCATCCACATCCAGCCCAAGAACAAGAAGCACAGGAGACTCAGGTGGGCATTTTGACAGATTATATTTGCAACGAATGTTTCAGTGAAGCCAGGTTACTTGGCGTCTTCAGTTACGTTTACAGTTTTTGTCCCTTTAAAACCATCCATTATATTGGCAACGGATGTTTTTGTGAAGCCAGATTACTTACTGTCTTCACTTACAATTACAGTAATTACAGTCCCTTAACCCATCTTAACCCATCTTAACCCATTGTAACCCACCCATGTTCACCTGGCCCTCCTGCAGGAAGTTGTTTCCCCGGTGCGTGGAGGACGGGGTGATGGAGGACCTGTGTCGGGCGGAGGAGCTGCAGCTGGAGACACTGCCGCTGCTCCACCACACGTTGGAGCGCAGCTGCTGGAGCACCACCCAAGATCTGCTGGTCGCCATACGCAGTGCCATCAACAGCCAGCAGAGGGCGGTGGCGTGGGTGGAGTTGGATCGACTGCAGTAACTACTACAAAACATAGGAAATGTATTGATTGATTGATGACACACTTCTGCATGGAAACAGACAGAATAATGCTAGAGCGACTGGTAATCTGTCCTAGTTTGTGAACAGATTATTGGGTGTGATATTTGTCATATTTGAGATGTGATATTTCTAATTTTCTCACATTGTCAATTTTGTTGCATAAAATGTTACACATTCATTTCATCGCACTGCAAAGGTACAGTTGTGGTCCGGTGCCTGGACCAATCAGGAAAGAGATGCCCTGATTGGTCAGAAATGAGCAGGGTGTGGTCTAGAATCTGAAAGGTCTCATCGAGGCCGGCCCAGTTCACCAGGACATACCATATTCTCACTGAGCATTTCACGACACATTTGTAACAAATAATGTTCAAATGATAACTTTGGTATCTTACCTAGTCCACCAGATTTCAAGTTCAAGTTTGTTTATTGTCATTAATTCATATACACAGCATACAAGAAGGAGATGGTGTTTCTCACAGACCAAGGTGCTAACACAAAAGAAAATATACAACATAATATAAAAATACAAAAATGAGGAAGAAAACTACAATACGAAAACCTGTGAATAAGCATAATGATCAGCCATATGTAAACATAGTGCACAGCGGAAACTATAAGAACATAAACAATATAAGTAATGCCTAAGTAGTGACCTCAGGAAATTATCCATATGTTTGCGCTGTTGTTTACCTCTGAATACACACACAATCTGTCAATAACTCTTGGCTGATCTGATTGTTGTGAATGCGTTAAACAGGTTATAATTGTCAAACCTTGTTTTGTATAAATGAATTAAAACTGTTTTTTGCTATTGTTATGCATGTTGCCGTTCTTGTTGCAAACTAACATGTGTGCATACATGTTTATGTGATGAACTGATATGAACTGAGTGGGATTTCAGTATCAGAGCACCTGACCTATAGCGAAGCAGCTCCACATTGATTAAGGGCCTGTCAATACATCTCATCCCAACCCCAACTGATCTTGAAACGAATAAATATGAATATGAATGACCGAAATCTAGTAGCAGAACAATTACACTTCAAAATGAACCACCACGAGAGCTCACAGTAAGTGTTTGAACTGAGTATGAAGGGTTAGGGGAGGCTATCTTCTAACATCTATTTGATTGCATTAAATGCTTGCGTTTATATCGCATGTATACTATGTTTTAATATAGCATGGGTACTATGATCAGAACATAGCAAGCATGCAGATATAAGAGAAGTTGGAGATCTTTATGAAGGAAATCCATGCGCCATATATGCTCAATACAGAAAATTACACTGCATACAAGAAGACACAGACTAAGGAAAATATAGAATAAAACCTATAGGCCTTAAACATGAATAGCACAGTAAATAGAGAATACAAATATATCCATTATAAGAGGATATGCATTAGGCCTTTATTATGTGTCCAATAGCGAGGTCTAAATGAGTTATTAGTTATTAAAGTTATTTCTACATAAATAAGTTTCTCTGCTCCAAGATCTCTGCGTGACGTCGTTTGCGGTGGGGGAGCAGGGCGCCCCCTAGTATCTCCAGAGGGTATGACACCCCCCCCCCCTCCTCGGGTCCTCCTCCTCCCCCTCCTCGGGTTCCTCCTCCCCCTCCCCCCGCATCAACAACCCGCCGTCGCTGAGACGAAAAGCAAAATGGCCGCCAGTAAGCTAGCCGAGCGCAGCACAGCAGCACAGTCTGACGGCCGCCGAGAGGTTCTGCAGCGCGGCGTGTTCACCGCCTGAGAGCCGCCGGGAGTTCCGCAACGACGCGCGTCTCACCCAGTGTCCGCGTCTTTTTCTTTCCACGCGTTTTTCGCGCTCCGTCTTTCCAACATGTTTCGTTTCCTATTCAGCTCAGCCTCGCAGTGCTAGCTTGCCGAGCTAACTAACTAGCCTATCTAGCTAGCTACACTGCTGCTAGCATCGTTTGGATCTGCACGATTTTTTTTTTCTTTATGTTTCATGTGATTCCTGAGGTAAGTGTGTCGTTTTTGCGTGCCGATATTTAACGTAGTAGTTCGGTGTGGTCGGGTTTTCCCGCTTCGCTCCGTCCGCTCGTTTCTGATCTGCGTCAACTTTTTTTTTTTTTCTCTCTCCCAAACGGAGTTCGTTTCGTTTTACATTTTGGGCTCGCGCTGCTGACGTCACTGGAGTTGGTAGTTTTCGGCTCTCGGCCTCGTTGATTGGTCGTTGGCTCCTGTCGTAGTTTGTATTTATGGGTTCCTCTTCCTGGCTGCTGGAGAACTTCGTCGTCGTCGTTGTTGTTGTGGTTGTGTTGGTTGTTGTTGTGTCGGCCTGCTAGCGACGTAACGTAGTTCTGTGCGTCGCCCGGTGAGTTCGTAGTTCGTAGTTTCATTTCGCCTGCGCTCTCGCTTTTCGTTAACGAGCGGCCCGCAGTGTTCACTACTATGCACTGTTAGCTGTTGACTATTAGCAGCGCGGCGTCAATGTGAGCGTCCGTTAAATACTTCTACGTACCGTACGGCGTACGTGCGCACGCAGAACACTTTATTGCACGAACTGTGTTGATCTAGTGTGAGCTGACCTGCACTCACCACGGCTTGGATGTCATACCGGTGGTAGAAGGTGTTTTCCTTTCATTAAAGGGTGTCTAGTTGGTAAACTGTCAAGCAGGGGCCGGGACACCTTCCCTTGGTGTCCAATAGATGCTGATGATGACCATTTAGGTGGGCAGGTGCATGACGCCCATTCATCCATTCATTCATGTTTAGGGCTTAACTATGTATTTTATGTTCATTAGTGGTGTGGCGCTTGTCGTGTTTGTTGTGTTTCCTGTTGTTGGCCAGTCTGTCTCCTGTCTGGTTTGTAATTGTGATCACGGGCTGATTAATAATGTAAAGAGCAGGCTTTTGGCAAGCCCCCATTGACTAACATTACAGTTGGACCGGCTGCTGGCAGCGTTCTGGTGTAACTGATTTCATTTCCTCAGCGGTGTTGTGTCTTGGTATGCAAGGCAGCGTTTCCCAAACCGTGGGGCTCGCCTAGAACGTACATAGGGTCGTCTGATTGCTGACCAATAAGATATTTGATGGTCACCATGCTTGAAGACCGTGATGAGTAAACATCCCGTATTTGCATACAGACTGCTTGACAATTCATTGCCACAAGCAAGAATGTTGTGCACAGGGTCATGGGCCAAAGTTGAGGTATCAAGATGATGTACATGATAAGTGATGCACTTCTGTCCTGCAGACGGGAGAATCAGGACTGGTCGCAGCAGTTCATGGAAGACAAGAAAAAGAAGAAAGAGGATAAAAAGAAAAGGGATTCCTCTCAGAAGGTGAGGGTGCCTCCACCATCCACACCTTGCCTCCACCTTCCACCCCGCCACCTCCCGCCTCTCCTGGGAGGTCCTTGCATTTCACGTGGCCTGTCTCTGTTTACTATGTGCTACCCACACCTGTGTACACAGTTCCGCCTTTCACACCGGCATCGTCGTACTCCACCCTTTCACTCGTCGGGGAGAGATGTAATCCTTCCATATTAATGACACCACAACTGGCTGTTGTCAAGCGCTGATGTTTATGCAAATGTGTTTTTTCGTTTCAGGTGCCAGAACCGAAAATAAAAGGTATGTTTTCTATGCCTCTTTATTGTTGTTTGGACAGCAAAATCAAACTGCTCTTTTGTTATAAAGATATCTGTAATCACTACTACCGATGAGAGTGGACACGTGTTACACGCTACTGATTCCAGCATGAATTCTTATCTACTGCCTTCCGCCACTGACTGATGCCACAGAAGCACTCCCAGCATGCATTGCTGTGTTGTGGGGAATCGGGTCCCAGGGATCATAGAAACTGGCCGCCATCAAATATCACAAAATGATTAGAGTGGTTTTTAGCGCTAAGTTTTGTCCCGCCCTGAGAGCTATGTTGCATTTCAGGCAGTTATGTTTATGTTTCTGATCTTGTGTGGCAGATTTATGTAAATGAGTGACAAGCAAATAAATATGTCGTCTGCTTGATCCATTCCACTACCAGTGGTGTAGCCCGTAATGTTTTATATCGACGTGAGGATGAAACACTGACATATCCGTATTGAATCATTTGATAATAAACTGTTGTGATGTTGGAGAATGTCGACTCGATAACCATGCTACCGTTGCCCACCCTGTGGTCTCTTGTTTACTGTTTATTAATAAGCGTTATTGTTTTGTTTTGTCCTGCAGTGCCAGAACCAGCCAAGCACCCCCCCACCCAGCCGCCACTCTCCACCCCCCATCCACCCGCCTCCCCCGCTCCTCCCCCCCCTTCCTCCTCCTCCGGTCCTGGTTCGTCCCAGCCTCCTCCCGACGGCGGGAACAATGTTAAGCAGCGGGCTGCTGTGGCCAACGGACAGCCCTCCTCCTCTAACTCCTCCTCCTCTAACTCCTCCTCCTCCGGGAGCCAGGCCTCATCGCAGGCCCAGCGTTACATCCCCCGCGAGGTGCCGCCCCGCTTCCGCTGCCAGCAGGACCACAAAGTCCTCCTGAAGAGGGGCCAGCCCCCCCTCTCCTCCATGCTGCTGGGAGGAGGTGCGGGGGGGGGAGGAGGAGGAGGAGGAGGAGGAGGTGCTAACACCACCCCTCCACCGTTCTCCTCTCAGTCCGGAGAAACCCCCCCCACAGCTGGACCCACAGGTTGGTGGATTTCATTTGTCGGGGGTGCGGCGGGGGTCTCGTGGCTGGAGGGGGTTTGGATCCTAGCTGATCACAATGGTACTGGGTTGGATCCCCCTGAAGTCAAACCTGTGTGTTCTTATTAGTTCTGCCGGGGTTTGAGCTAGCCTATAGCTATTTATTTCTATCTCTCGATTTATTTATTAATTAATTTACTTCAAAATGTAGGCAGGGAGGAAGTTAAAAACAATAATTAATCGATACTTTTATATCCTATCTATACTTATAAAGGCGTAAGGATGCTTGTGTTTTGAAGTATTTTGGCTAAGTCCTCTCCTCCCCCTCCTCCAACCTTTCCTCCTCCTGTGTAGATCTGAGCCCTGGCTCCTCCTACTCCTCCTCGCCATGCATCGCTGCTTCTTCTTCTTCTACTACTATTTCGACTTATGCAAATTCCACTTGGGGGGCGGGCTCTGGCAGCCAGCCTCCCTCTCAGGGCTGGGAGAAGGTGATTGTGGACGGGACGGACCTGGAGGCGTGGCCTAGCATCCTGGGGGGGGCCAAGCCGGGTTTGGGCGGAGCAGCAAGCAGGGAACAGGATCAGGGGCCCCACAGCAGCAACAGCAGTGCCTCATGGAACGAGAGAAACGTTCAGCAGAAGGGAGGAGGAGGAGGAGGAGGAGACAACCCTTCCTCGCCTCACTCCTCCTCACCCCATTCTCCTCCACCTCCTTCATCGTCAACACTCGCTGAATGTGTCCAGGTGGGTGGGGCCCCGTGGGGCTCCTCCCCGTTGGAGGCCGGGACAGGAAGTGATGCGCTTTATAACTCCAACGTGTCCCATCTGGGGCCAGGGTCTCAGAAGAGCCCTGTAGGCAGCTGTAGTAGTAGTAGTAGTAGTAGTAGTAGTGGTGGTGGTGGGGGGCCAGGCTTCAACCCCATCACCAACCCCTCTGCCTGGCCCACCCTGGGGCCGGAGCAGACCCCGGGTTCAGCCAGCGAGGGTCTCCGTCCGTCCACCACCACCCCCACCCCTCACCCCCTGTCCTCTGGGAGCCAGCCAGGCCCCCAGCAGCAAGCTGAGGGGACAGGGGTGGGAGAGCACTGGGGGGGGGGCGAGCAGGGCCCTCGGGTGGCAGGCACGGGAACCAGCGTGACGGGGCTAGGACCAAATCACGGAGGAGGTGGAGAAGGGAGCACCAATCGATCTGGCTCCTCCTCCCCGCCCTCCTCATGGCGGGCCATGCCTCCCACCTCCTCCGAGCTTGGCGACGTGTGGGGGGGCGGCGGCGGGGGGGCAGGTGGAGGTCCGGCCCAGGAAGACAAGGTGTGGAGCCTCCCTAGCCAGGGGGAGAAGACCCCGGGCTGGGGCCAGCCCGGTGATGGTACCTCCAACGTCCCCGCAGCATCTCAGGGAGCATGGGAAGGGGGGAGTACGGGGGAGTCAGGGTGGGGTGGTTCTGGAACCATTGCAATAGGAACTGGAGGGACAGCCCGTTCAGGGGGAGGGGGGGGGAGTAGCAGCAACAGCAGTGGAGGAAGTGTTGGGGCCGGGGCTTTGCAGGACTCCGCCTCTCCGGCGAGGGCATGGGACAATCAGATAGCAGGTGAGAAGAGTGTGGAGAGAGGGAGGGTTGAATGGGGAGGAGGAGGCGGAGAAGGCGGAAGGCAGGCTGTGGGAGGAGGAGGCGGAGGGCCTGTGAGTGGTGGTGGTGGTGGAGAAGGGAGCAGGCCACCCAATCAGAAGACGGAGAGTTCTGCAGGCCCCTCGTCCTCCCAGCCGACGCCGAACGCCGACGTGGCCTTAAAGGGCCTGGACCCCCGGGTGCTGTCCAACGCGGGGTGGGGCCAGACCCAGATCAGACAAAACGTGGCCTGGGACATGGAGGCTTCTGCAGCCGCAGCAGGGGGCGGGAAACTCAAAGACAAGAGCACTTCATCATCATCATCATCCTCGTCATCCTCGTCCACAAATGCAAGCCGTGGCTCAAAGACCACAGAACTGTCGGGCAGTGGCGGCTCCTCGGGTCCCGGTACCAAGAGGGACGGCTGGGACGGCGGCTCCCACCTGCCTTGCCGCGGCGGGCCTCACATGGAGGCTGGAGGTAACCGGAGGAAGCCCGGTTCTCCACCGGTGGGCAACAGCGAGGCCAACACAGCGAAGACGGCTGGAGGCTGGGGAGTTCTGGCCCCCGAGAGCCAGGGGAAACCCTGGGGGGCTGACGAGCCACAAGACTGGAGGGATCCCAGAGGCGGCGGAGGAGGTGGTGGTGGTGGAGGTGGAGGAGGAGGAGGCTGGAGAGATGGTGGAGAACAGGGTAGAGGCGGGTGGGGTGGTCCTCCAGAAAATGCAGGAACAGGAGGATGGAAGGACATGGGGGGTGGAGGAGCAAGTGGTGGTGGTGGAGGGAGAGACTGGGGTCAGAGGGAGTCTAAACCCGGGGGAATGTGGGGGGGAGAGGGTCGTGGTGGCGGCGGCGGGAGGATGAACTCTGACGAAGGCCCGTCGTCCTGGGGGGGGGATGACCAGGGTGGACCTCAGAGGGGAGGTTGGGGGGGCGGAGACGCTGGAGGAGGTGGTGGGGGGAGTGGCAAGCACCACCCAGAGTGGGGGAGTGGCAAGCCGCATGGCGCTTCAGCTCCAACGCCCACCAGCCCGGCCCCACCAATGAAGGTCACGACCCCCCAGCAGCAGCAGCAGCAGCAGCAGCAGCAGCAGTCACAAGGCCAGCAGCAGGCAGGGGGCTGGGGTGGGCGCCCGGCTGCCACCGCCTCCACCGGCCCACCTCCGCTGTCCAAGAGTCAGAACCAAAGTTCGGGTTGGACATCAGGGCCTGTCCCCCAGGTTGTGACCAGCGGGGGGGAGACCTCCGACGCCAGCGGGTGGGAGGAGCCCTCTCCCCAGTCCATCAGCCGCAAGATGGAAATTGATGACGGGACGTCTGCCTGGGGGGACCCGGCACGCTACAGCCACAAGAACGTCAACATGTGGGACAAGAACAGCAACTCTGGGGGCCAGGGGCCCGGGGGTCCAGGGCACAGCCAGCAGGGGCCCGGGGGTCCAGGGCACAGCCAGCAGGGGCCCGGGGGTCCAGGGCACAGCCAGCAGGGGCCCGGGGGTCCAGGGCACAGCCAGCAGGGGCCCCCACCCCCTGCCAACCCTCAACAGCAGCCCCCCCGACGACAACCCCCCAGCAGGGACCCTGGCAACAACAGTGGCGTGGGTCAGTAACCTGTCGTATTCTGGCTTTTGAGTCAAAGCTTTTTTCTCACACTTGTTATTTTCTAATATTAACAATGAATACCATCGAGATGGGAGTTGTTTAGTCAATGCATTAAATGTAAGAAGTAATTTGTCCTTAACTGTTTCATCATTAACATCATTTTTTTATTAAATTAGGGCTGTATTATCACGTTAATAATGGGAAATTATTCACGATATTCATAAATATCACTATGGTAAACAAAAAAAAGAACTTTTAAATAGTCCAATTTTAAGTGTGTGGAAATGTAATGTATGGTATTGTTTCACTTTCTCACTGACGTTTATACCCATATTTTGGTAATTTTATGTGTAGATGATCTCATCATAATTAAGGCCGATACTATAAAACTGAGTATCACGAGAAGTAGATATTTTCGTGTCATGTCGTAAATTAAATCGAGACCCAAGACCAAACCTGGAGACCGTGTCTTATTGGTTGCGTGACCACCCCCCGCCCTCTCGGCCCCCTCTCTCCACCCCCAGGTCCAGGTATGTGGACCAAAGGAGGTGGGCAGTCAGACGACACCAATGCAGGCGGCTGGGGTCAGAGTTCATCAGCAGCTGCAGCAGCGGCTCCCTCTGGCTGGGGAGACCCTGACCCCGACCCTGGGAAGCCATCCGGTTGGGGAAACCCCTCGGCCAATCCTGGCAAAGCAGGTGAGCAGCCATTGGTCGTCGTAGCAGCAGTAGTGGTAATCTACCGGATGATGTCATAGATCACCATGTATTGGGAGTGGAAATGTTTTTGCATGTTTTTGTTTTGTGTTGCATAGGTGATGGTCTAATCTCTAAATCGTTGTTTCAGATTAATAAAGTATTAATAAAGTAAAATAATTAAACACCAGTATATCTAACCTATAAAAACCTGTAATTAATGCACATCTGTAATTATACACCCCTATATCGACCCTATTGACACTATAATGAATTAATTATAATGAATGCCAGTGCATTACACATATGATAAATAGCAGTTCGTCTCACCTTTATATTTTGTGTTTCATTCCTTTCCATGAAGGCACCAAGTCCAGTGAGGGCTGGGGGTCAAAGGGCGAGGCCTCTGTGGCCGCCTCGCGCCACGCCAGCTGGGATGAAGATGAGGAGGGTGGCGGCAGCGTCTGGAAC
Organism: Coryphaenoides rupestris; assembly: GCA_002895965.2. Lineage (NCBI taxonomy): Eukaryota > Metazoa > Chordata > Actinopteri > Gadiformes > Macrouridae > Coryphaenoides > Coryphaenoides rupestris. The sequence continues at coordinate 129,865 of PIJE02000830.1, forward strand.
AGCGGAGGGTCCCAGGGAGGGTGGGGTCACGGCCATCCTGGAAACCGTGGCAACGTCAAGGTACGGCCACACACAAACTCAAAGTGTTTTATTGTCACATGTCCTGTACATCACAACACAGGGCCATTCTGAACAGTGAAACTCTTGTGACATGGCAGTAGGCAAAAAATAACAAGAAGTGGAAACATATTTTCTATTTACAACATTAGCATTTAGCAGATGCCTTTATCCATAGCAACTTACTGTGACTACAGACGCGGGTCGTTAAGGAGCAGGTAGGTGTTGGGGCGTCTTGCTCTACTTATGCCAACCTTAAGCTCCAACCTTTCTTTATTCTCTATGGATATTGACATTGTCTCGGTGCGTGTCCACGTGCATCCCAGTATTAAAGTACAGTATATGTTGTGTTCCCCTCAGGGTGGCCGAGGCGGCGACGGTTGGGGTAATCCGGTGTCGAGGCAGTTCGCCAACATGGGACTACTGGTAAGATGTGCTTTGGTATTAAGTCCCTTTAACATGCATGGACCCCTGTCCACATCATGTCCACTTAGCTCTTAAAGGGATGTTTTACCACCAGTTGTTTGCCGATGTTAATTTGAAAAAGAGAAGAAAAATTGACAAACTTCCCATTTAACGGCTGCAAGGTCCTATGGAGATCAGTTTGGTGATGTTCATGCTAACGCTCACCTCCTGTCCCACAGGGCGACGACCCAGGCAGCGACAAGAAAATGGAGGGAGACAAGAGGGGGATGGGCGACTATAACGGAGAGATGCGGAGAGGAGGAAGAGGAGGCTATCGCATGGCAGGCTCCAAAGACATGGCGGCTGGTGACATGGGTCACTATAGCGACAAGGTGTGCTAGCAATTAGCCATGTATACAATGTTACGTGTTTTGCCGAACACCAATTACTACTCGCCCACCGACAGATGGCAATTGTTGGCGATTACAAACGTCTAGGGCTGGGCAAACTATTGATATTATAGAAGATCTGAGACCAGAAATCGTCTTTGGATATCGTAGCACTCTGATATGGCATAAAGTGATGTAATCTTCTGAACTTGCTAGTGAACATGGTCATTTGTCAAGCATTTAATTCACACAGAAGTAAACAAAGGATTTGCCATGTAGTTATTTTATGGTTATTTTATTTGTGGACTATTTATTGAATTACTAGAGAATCAGAAACAGATTGATTTTACTTAGTTTTTGCGCAATCGGAATGTGGGATCGGTGCCTAACATTGAACATTAAACAGTAAAAACATAGAAATTTGAAAAAATGCAAAAGTTCTCCTAAATATATGTAATAAATATATAGAATAATATAACACAACATGCTATATTGTCCTGCTTCTAAGTTGGAGGTGCCTGGTTCTGTCCCCGGTGGTCTGAACCCATCTCTGTGTGTTCCCCCTCCTCCCTCCAGATCGGGGGCCACAGTGTGTACGGTGGAGGTGGTGGGGGTCTTCCTCCATCACGGGGCATGCACCAGCCTGGTGGCCATCCCATGACCCCCACCCAGGGACTCCGAGCCCAAGTGCCCCACCAGTACATGTCTGCCCAGGTACCCCCCCACACACACACACCTATAACTCATCTCCTCAACCCTCTACCTGATCACCTGACCACGGTGACCTGATCTCTCCTCCCCTCTGTCTCACAGGTCCCAGGGTCCATGATGAAGCAGATGCCGTCCCCTGGCAACAGCATCGGCGGCGGGGCAGGTGGTGGTGGTGGTGGAGGAGTGGGCGGGGTTGGAGGCGGGTCTGGAGGCGTGTTCCCCCCTCAGCTGTCCCCCCAGCAGCTGGCCATGTTGAGCAACATCTACCCCCACGTCCAGCAGTTCCACCTGGTGAGCCTCGCGCGCTCTGGGCACAGTGGGTCACCGTGGGTTCTGATTGGCTAACTGGCCGTGGTTGGTAGTTTCTGATTGGCCAACTGGCCAACTGTGGTTGGTCGTCGCTGTGTTCTGATTGGCTAACTGGGTGCAGTTGTCTGGCTGCTGTCCTACAGTTGACGTGCTTGTCTCTCTCTGCAGGCGTGTCAACTCCTCCTGCAGCAGCAACAACACAGCAGCAGCAGCAGCAGCTCCTGCAGAACCAGAGGAAGTTCCCCCAGCCACTACGGCAGCAGAACGACCCCCAGCAGGTGAGACCGGTCAGGTGGCTGGTTGGTTAGTAAAAATAGGAAAACATATCAATATGTCACATATTCTTATTCCATTGAACCATATTGCTAATACTTTGTTCACAAAACATAGTAGGCTAAATGCATGTGAAACATATTTATATATTATATATGTATATTCATAGAACAGGGTTCCCACGGGTCCTTGAAATCCTTTGTGATGGAGTTTGAGTTTGAATTTCAGAAGAAGAAAAAATCAAGGGTGTGAAAGATTAAAAAAATACATATTAATAAACATGGCCCATTGAAAGTGAATTTATATTTCTTCTTTTGATAGTTTTTGAAACTTTTTTATTTTTTAAGTAATAAACCTCGATCCGTATCTTAAACGATGCTCATGTTTAAGAAGGTGGTGGTGCATGGTCTGACTCTGTGTGCCTGTGGTGGTGTCCTCTACAGCTGACCAGGATCATGGCTGTTCTCCATCAGCAGAGACAACAGCAGGGGGGAGGAGGGGGGAGCTCGAAGCTGTCTCCCAGTCACCTGGGCGGGGGAGGCCTACCCAAGCAGCCCATGACTGGCGACCCCCTGGCCCACGCCGGGGGCTCTGGCGTCTCCCTCGCCGACTTTCATGCCAAGACCCAGGCCATGTACTCTGGTAAGTCCCCTCCTCACAGATCGGGGGTCCCATGCAGTCGATAAGGACCAGCTGTTGTATTCAGTCACGCTTTCATCCAACGCTACTATGCAGTGAGTTCAGATGGTGGAAGATCTTGTAGCCATCTTGTTGGGAACACTTAATGGGAATCTAACCTCGAACATTTCGGCCAAGCCACTAACCACCCTGCCAACAGACATAATATCAACAACAAACATAATATCACCCTAAAATATTTAAGTCAGATGGGAAGAGACGCAAGGAATTGAAAGCATGTTACAATTGACGGATATGCTGCAAGACAGCCCTTCTTTGTACAACACTCTGCTGTCCCCTCAACATCCACTAGAGAGCACTGCCCTACTCGGTCTGCAGGAGAATGGTGGTGGTGATGACTAGGTTTTAAGAAAATGAAACTTGACCCGGCAGAATTTTCAATTCAGGCAGAGGCCTCTGCTAGTTTGTTCCTTTTAATTTATAAAGCCATTCAATTTGTATGTCCTGTGATAACTGTGGTGGTGATGGCTTGGTGATGATGGTAGTGATGACGATGATAGGGGTGGTGATGATGGTAGTGATGATGATGATAGGGTGGGTGATGATGATGATAATAGGGTGGGTGATGATGGTAATGATGATGATAGGGGTGGTGATGATGGTGATAGGGGTGGGAATGATGTTAGTGATGACAATGATAGGGGTGGTGGTCATGGTAGTGCTGACGATGATGGGGTCGGTGATGGTAGGGGTGGTGGTGATGATGTTGTGTTTGTGTCAGGTCTGGCGCCGGGAGGGAACCTGTCTGGACTGGACCTGGGCCCGGGGGTCGGCGGGGGGCAGCAGTCTCGCTTCAAGTGGATGATGGAGGGCCACTCGCCCTCTTCCTCCTCGCCTGACGCTGTCGCCGCCGCGCTGCACAAGAACGGTACGACAGCAGGACAGGATCTCACCTGCCAGCTGCCTTCTGTGTCACCATCTGAGGGGCCCCTGGCGATGAATCACGGGCCCTCGTTTGCGGGGTCGATCTCAGCGCTGATTTATTTCGAAACGCCGTCTGCCGCATCCTCATTTCTAGGGTTGGGTATCGTTTAGATTTATCCGATACCGGTGCCAAACCGATACTTTTAAAACGATACCGGTGCCAAACGGTGCCAGAACCGATACCTTCTTTAAAAAGAGCAAACAACAACCAGTGTTAATTTCGTTAACAAAATGTTTGACGAAAAATATGCGTTAACAACCTTTTTCCCATGACTAAGACGTGACGTTGACGTGACGAAAACGGATCTTTGAAAATAAAAACTGTGACTAAATCTATTTTTACTTTCGTTGACGAGACGAGACGAAAATGTTAGTGGTGGACGAACGGACATTCAAAATTGAATGAATTATTAAAGAGTTTGATTCCAAAACGCGATAAGCGGCATTAAAAAAAAAAAAAAAAGAAACGTTTCCGCAAAACGCGACAACCGGCTATTTTCTCTGCATTATATTATTATATTATTATATTATTCCCTTTCTTTCCAAACTGTGATAAACGCCACGACAGATTTTCAGCAGACTCAGATATATCCGCTCGGCCAATCACAGCGCGCCATTCCCGTGACTTAACTAGCCTAGTGACAGCTGTCAAGTCCTGTCAGAGACAACACACACATATCGTAAGAGATTTTAAGCGAAATTATTCATTGAATGAAATAATGAATAACTTTGATGGAACAGAGGAGCCGGTGGTTGTTTCTACAGTGGGGAAAAAACAAACCATCAAAAGATCATCATAGACGGGAGAATGTGAAGAAAATGCGACATTCCTGGCGGTGGTCGCTAGACCTTATTAAGACGCAGAAGCGCCTGGTCCTGTTCAACTTTCGTTGAATGAGCGTAGAAAGACTGGACGTTTTGATCAAGATCACCAGCAATGAGCTGATCAGCGTGACTACAGTCCGTCTTCTTGGTGTGTGTGTTGCCGGCGATTTCTTACACACACACACACACACACACACACACACACCAATAAGACGGACTGTAGTCACACTTATCAACTCATTGCTGGTGATCTTGATCAAAACGTCCAGTCTTTCTACGCTCATTCAAGTAAAGTTGAACAGGACCAGGCGCTTCTGCGTCTTATAACAGTTAATAAGGTCCAGCGACTGGGGGTGGGGGGGGGGGCAGGCGCGCATTGTCGGGTTTTTATCAATCAGATGAATGCATCAAATCTTCGCGCAGTATGACGATCTATGCAATCACTAGAAGGATACCCGGTCTGTTGTTCACAGCAGTTCCGGTCATCTTGTTTTTTTAAATGTGACTAAAACTAGACTAACATTTTATGAGTTTTCGTCGAAGAAAACTAGACTAAAACTAAGAAGGGTTTTTAAACATTTGTTGCAGGTACTATTGTTCGCGTTTTTGGGGTAAAATGCAGCCAGACTTTCGACCGTCGTGGTTTCGGCATTTTGCGGGACTTGCTGTCACTGTCTGATTGAAATGTTTACTAAAGTTAGGTGTGGGTTGGGCAACGTGACGTGTGCATCAGCGATATTTCGTTTCGAGCACTAGAGGGCGCTGAAATGCGGTGGATATTTCAAATGGCATTTTAACTACTGGCACCGAAATGAGGCACCGAAATATGCGTTTTGATTCGGTACGGTTAGTACCGGTTGTACGGGAACCGGTTCCATAGTGGTACCGGTTCTCGGTACCCATCCCTACTCATTTCTGTCTTTTGCTTTGATCCGCTCTCCTCAAGGCCCCCTACCCAACCCCATGAAGACCAGGGGAGAGTCCCCGTACTCCCATTACGACCTGCTGGGGTCCGAGGGCCTGGGGCTCCCTCCCCAGGGCCCCATGGACCACTGGCACCGGAGCCCCGGGACCAAGATGCCCCCCAAGCCGGGCCCCTCCAGCTGGCCACCAGGTGAGCCTCCCCTCCCGGCTGGGAGCCAGTAGTACCCCTACCAGTCACCTCATGACCTATATTCACTTTCAGTCAACGTTTTTCTGTTTTTAAGCCGTTCATCGTCCTTGCTGCAATATACTCGTTATCGTCTCTGCTCCTAAATCGCTGATTGTTGTCCATGTCATGGCAACAGAGTTCCAGCCCGGCGTGCCCTGGAAGGGGATCCCGAGCGCAGGGGACCCCGAGTCTGACCCCTTCATGACCCCTGGCAGTGTGATGAACGTCCCAGGCCCGCAGAGTCTCAACGATTCTGACCACCCTCTGCTGCGAGACAACACTGGTATGTTGTTGTAGGGCGTCTACCCGGTTATGTTGTTGTAGGGCGTCTACCCGGTTATGTTGTTGTAGGGCGTGTGTGTTCCTGGTGTACACTAGGGGTGCAATGGTACAGTTGGCTCACGGTACGGTATGCATCACGGTTTTTGACCCATGCTGACAGTACGGTTTCGGTACCTTTTTATATATATATATATATATATATATATATATATATATATATATATATATATATTAGGGGTGTGCATCTCTCCAAAAAAGACGATCCGATACGTATCTAGATACATGGGGTACGATACGATTCAGAGACGATACATTTTTTAAATGGAACGATTCGATTCCATTCAGTAGGATTCGATACGATTTGATGGGATATGATACAATCTGACAGTTCCTTGTTTAAAGTAGACAATAATGTTACATTATGAATTAACATAAGTCAATACTATAAATGTGGCATTGCTTACCTTCAAATAGATTTATCAAAGACCAGGGAACAAGTATTTTGATATGTGAATTCAGAAACATGTCATGTTTATTAATGTAACATATTGCATTTTAAGATCTTTACAAAGCCCCTCTGACAATAAAGCAAACTATTCAATTTCACTGTTGGCACAAATTAGAGCCAAAGTTCTGGAGAGGTCTGTGTAGGCTCAGATCAGGGAACAATGAACTACTGGGGTAGAAAATTATAACAATTTCAAGACATCCCTTGTGCAAATTTTGCAAACAGAACACAACAAAGTGGCAAACTGTAAGCACTCTTATAGAATATCAGTCTTTTAAAGTGTTGTTTTGTAATGTAACATGCGTTCACGTTGTGAATCGTATCGGACATTTTTTGTCTTTCCCTCGCAAACAGAGCGTAGTGGCACTTAGCATTGTTGTTCGTTCTCAGATGTTATGCAGCTACTTATGCAGGCAACTTGGCAATTATGAAACTCGTTCTATTCGTCTCGTAAATAGGAATGCTGGAAAACAGCTCTATTCTTATCTTCAGGTACCACAGTGATATATTGCTGCCTCTCCTTCAACAAATGTACTCTTTGTAAGTCGCTTTGGATTAAAGCGTCTGCCAAATGCCCTAAATGTAAATTATTGAGCATAGGTGGCGGGAGCATACAAATACAATGGAATAACTCTGGATCACTGCACGTTCAACACGGTAATCTGTGTGTGTGTGTGCGTGTGTGTGTGTTTCCTGGTGGTGTTGTTGCCTCATGTCACAGGGCCAAACTGCTCCCTCCCCACCTCGCTGCCTTCCTCCGGTGCCTGGCCCTACAGTGCCTCCGACGGGCCCCTGGCCAACGCCCACGTCTCAGGTACCCCGCCTTCCCCCTTACCCTCCCTCCCGCTGTCTTAATTTTATTTGATCAAGGATTTACACGTGTGCTGCAGGAACGCCACTGCATTATGGAGCTCTGACATGGAGCCCAGCAGCTGTGTGTGTGTGTGTGTGTGTGTAAACTACACGCGAGTATGCGTAGCTCTGGGGCCGAGGAGCTGATATCGACAACAAGTGAAGTAACTCAGAGCTTGGGGTTGCACAACACACCATGTGATGTGAAAGCGAAAGAGACAAAGTGTGTTTTCGTTTTTGTGCGTGTGAGAGGCGTTGTGGATGTGAAAAAGAAGTGTTACTTTCATATGTTTTGCGTTAGTGGTGTTTTGGTCTCTCCCTTTGCTCTGTTTTTAAAATCCTCCTCTCCACTCTCCTCTGTTTCCTGTTCAGCTAAGTACTCGGAGTACAAGCCCAGCTGGCCCCCAGAGCCCATCGGACACAACAAGCCGTGGAAGACCAATCGCAACAGCTCTCAGCTGCCACGCCCGCCCCCGGGCCTAACCAGTCAGAAGCAGGCCCAGCCCTCCCCCTGGGGCAGCGGAGGCCCCCGATTGGCCAGGGGATGGGGAGTAGGAGGGGGAGGGGGAGGAGCTAGCCAGGACTCCAGATTTAGTCAAGGTACAACTATTCTAAACCCTGGAGATTAACCCCTTCATGGCCACAGTTTCCCCTCAAACATTATGTATGTACTTGGCAGGCTGACAGAAATCTGGTTTCTTTTCTTATATGAAGTAATAATTGAAGCCTGCTAGTGGTTATTAATACGTTTGCTTGAATCAGCTTTTCAAATGTTTTCCTATTTCTCTCTCTTTTTCCCCCCTCCTCCATCCACAGGCTTGGCATGGAGTGACGGAGTGGGCTCTAGAGGAAGCTGCTGGTTGTTGCTGAGCAACCTGACCCCTCAGGTACAGAAAGTGGAGGGGGGCGGGGACACACTGGTGTAACAAGGGAGGTGTGAGACATAACAAGGATAGCTAGAGAGAGAGAGAGACACACACACACACACACACACACACACACACACACACACACACACACACACACACACACACACAGTTAATGCTTTGAATGTGCTGACGGTCTACATCCCAGCTGTACCACTGAGGGTGAAGGTCATGGATGTAAACTGTGTGTGTGTGTGTGTGTGTGTGTGTGTGTGCGTGTGTGCGCAGATCGACGGCTCCACTCTGAGGACCATCTGCATGCAGCACGGCCCCCTGCTCACCTTCCACCTGGGCCTCACCCAGGGCAGTGCACTGATCCGCTACAGCAGCCCCCCGGAGGCAGCCAAGGCCCAGGGTGCACTGCACATGTAGGTTCACACAGACACACACACACACCGAACACACATACATTTAAACATTACGCTCTTCCCTGACCTGTGTGTGTTTAAACTCCCCCAGGTGCGTTCTGGGAAACACCACCATCATGGCTGAGTTTGTGAGTGAGGAAGAGGTCGCTCGGTATTTTGCACATTCTCAGGCCGGCGGGGGTGACGGGGGGGCCTCGGGGTCCGGGGGCCCCCAGGGGTCGTCTGGACCAGGCCCCGCCGGCAGCGAAGGCATCTCCCCGGGCAGCGAGCGAGGGCCGGCTACCCCTGGAGGAGGAGGAGGAGGAGGAGGAGGAGGAGGAGGAGGAGGTGGTGGTGGCGGTGGTGGTGGTGGTGGTGGTGGAGGAGCAGGAGGTGGAGGAGGAGGAGGAGGGGCGTCTGTTCTCTCCTCCGGCTCTGGTTGGCAGAACCTCGACGGTACCGGCAGCTCTCCAGAGGCCTCTGCGGCCCCGGGGCCCGACCTGGGCGCCTTCTCCCAGTGGAGCACCAACGGGACTGTGGAAGGGTCGGGGCCCGGGGGGGCGGAGCCGGGCGGTAGGGGGGCGGGGCTGTGGGGGGGCGGGCCGGTGGGGTACCCCAGCAGCATGTGGGGGGCCCCGCACATGGAAGAGAGGCACCAAATGGACAACCCTGCGGCGCTGTTGCCAGGCGACCTGCTGGGGGGCGGGGCAGACTCCATCTGACTCCACCCTGGTATTTAAATGTTTAGGTTTAGAAGACGCGTTGTCACAGCATACACTGGGAAACATATGTACTTTCTATAGCATACGCGACAACAAAAACACTTACTCTGTATGCATATTAATGTAAACACACTTTGCATATGCGTACGTGGTATGCAAGTCAATGTAGACATGTTAAGCTGAAATGTGAGATATGCTTACACACATTCTTGTGGCCAGATTTAAGCTATTATCTAAATCCATGCAGGGACTGTTAGATGTATGTGTGTGTGTGTGTGTGTGTGTGTGTGTGCGCGTTTGTGTGTGTGTATATATATCTATATAGAAAGATATATATATATATACAGCCTTTTTTTCCACAGATGAAGATTTCAACTGCTTAGACTTGAACCTGTAAACGAATGATGGGTGGGGTCCCGTCTCGAAGACCGGGCCCTGTTTGGACTGCAACGTCCTCGGATAAAAAAAAAAAAACACAAAATAAAAGGGGGAATTTTTCATACAGATTTACATACACGTGCACACACACCAAATGCAGGGGCGGCTCCCCCTCTCCCCCGGAGGAGGAGTGGGCGTGGTCGGCGGCGACACCAGCAACCACGGAAGAGACTTAAAACTGACACGACGTGAGGTGAATTTGCCGTTTGCGTTTCCTTTTTAAAAGAAAAAGAAAAACAACAGATTTTTCACTGCTTCTTGCTGTGTATGTGCGTCGTCTGTTCTCGTTTCCGTTTGTACGTATGGTTTTAGTTTTTTGTTATTTTGGAAAGTGGAAATATTGGAAAAATGTGTTGTTTTTTTTCCAGAAGCTGACCTCTTACTGTTGTCTCTCGTATTCTCTCTCAATCACGTTTGTTACCGTTGCGATAATGAAAGTTAAAATTGCTGGCAGTTTGAGGCCGTTGCGTTGCGTTTCTTTCCCTGTGTGTCATGTGACGCGCGCACATGTGATGATTTTTTCGGGGTTGTTTTTTGAGTGAGTTTGAGACCAAGTTTTGTGGATTTTAAAAAACCCACCGCCGTTTGTATGACTGAGAACATTTCAACGTGTGGTTGACGTGTGCATGTTACTGCCTGTGACAAAGGCTGCTTACTTTACAGAAGGTCTATTACAAAAAAATGTTTTGTGAGTGTACTCTGTATACTGCTGTGTTCAACAATTATTGGCACTAAGGCTTTTTTTTCTCATTTAAGTTGTGCTTTGTGTTTTTTTTTAGTGAATTTTTTATTGTCCAAAATGCAATAAAAAAAATAATTTTAATGACGAACTGAGGGCATCTGCTTTTGAGATAAAGGACATGCCAAATGTTATCAAACTGTGTGGTGTGGTTGGGACGGGTGTGTTTACAGACGCTCAAACAGTTACCGTACGTTTTTATGTTCTGTTGTGTATTCGTTTTAAATTAAGACAGGTTGTCACACTCCTGTTCAGTGTTTTTTTTTTTTTTTTTTTTCCTTTTAAGATTTTACAAAGAAGAAATTTATTTAAACAAATGAGAACAAGATTAATAATAAAGATGAAAGTATTGGCTCCTATCGTTGTCCTGTGACCTCTCTAGCCTGCGTTTGATCAATGGGTCTGATTGATGGGATTACCATCATCAACACTTAATAACCAATTAGTATAAGCATGGTATGAAATGCCTATATAGAAAATTATATTCAATAAATCAAGGAAATAAACGTGCAACACATTCTTAATTTGTCAAAGTGAATTTATACGCCCTTGCGGTGGAGCATTTGTCTTTTAGGAAAGAAGAAAACTGACATTATATGGCCATCAATAGCAAAAAAATGCCTAATTCCCCAAAACAATAGCATATTGCTCAGATATATAACAAAAAATCTGCCAAACCTCATCAAATGTGATGATTTGGTGAGATTTTCCTTTCAACGTTTGTTTTTATCCATTTTCTGTGGTTATTTTCTGTATTGAACAAGTAAACAACATCTTGTGTATACAATTTAGAATAACTGCCAGGAAAATAAAAAAGAAAATGACTAATATTTTGAAAAGTATTAGTATTTGTAGTACAATCAGATGTTGTGGAAATGCATTGTTTCAGGTTTTACAGTCAAGTCTCCTTTAAACTGCTGGGCCTCGTATGAATGACGTCACCGGTGTGAGAGAGAGAGAGAGAGAGAGAGAGAGAGAGACACACGGAGAGTGAGTGAGTGAGAGAGAGAGAGAGAGAGAGAGAGAGAGAGAGAGTCAACACGGAGCAGGAGCAGCAGCAGCGGAGAGGGAGAGGCGACGAGCCCGGGCTATGAGAGGAGGCGCCGCCGCGACAATCCGCTCCAATCCTCCGCCGCCCATGAGCCGCTCCGACTGACAACCCGCGGACCAGCACCTCCACCGAGCCAGCTCCCAGAGGAACCCAGTATCGTGTGAGTGGCGCGTCGGGGGGCCGGGGAAATCAGGGGCGAAAAGAGAGAGAGAGAGAGAGAGAGAGAGATAGAGGGGGAGAGAGAGAGGCCGGATTAGCGCCCCGGGTAGCGAGCGACCGACCGAGCGGGCGGAGAGGGAGGGAGCGAGAGGGGGGGGGGCTACGGACCGACAGGCTCACCCACCCCGGACAAGGGTGCGGCTACTCGGGGTTGAATAAATACGAAAACACCACGGAGCTCCACACACGCACACACACACACACACACACACACACACTCATTTGCTCGCCCTTTCTCCCCCTCCTGCTATAATGTGTTTAAAATGGCGTGTGTCCCTGCTCCTGGAGACCAAGAGCTGCTGCTGTGTGCCAACAAGCCTCATCTAAAGGCTGTAACGTGTTAACATGTTGTTACAGTGTGCTGTTTGACGACCATGTTGTTGTTGTTGTTGTTATAAAACACCCACATCTCCTCAACGGGTACCTTAATAATGTCCTATACCGTGTGTCCTGTGCTTGTATACGTTGTGTCCGGCGTGGGGGGCAGGGGGGGGGGGGGGGGGGGGGTGAGGTTGATCTGGTGATGCTGCTGCTGAGGGTCTGACATTGTAAATCCTCTCATGCTTCGAGGGTCCCCTGAAAGCATTTCCTAAATGGAGGTGTGTGTGTGTGTGTGTGTGTGTGTGTGTGTGTGTGTGTGTGTGTGATTACATGATGTGATTTCGTACAGCAGAGAAGCCCACCTGCCCTGGTCCAGACCTTACAGACCTTCCTCGGTGTGTTTAAAAACCGCAGGACGCTGCCTGCTGCTTTATATAGCCATGTTCAATATTATTATGGTTGTGTGTGTGTGTGTGTGTGTGTTGTATAATGTTGAGTTTGTTCCTCCTTTTGAGGAGGGGGGGAGGGGGGCTATGAACTCTAGATGTTGACTTGGCTTGGATCATGGCTGACTTGGATCATGAATTCACTGTTATTGCATTGTATGGTCAGCCTTCTTTACGTGGACAGCCAGGTTTATAAACCCAGTGCTGCCTCACATACCCTTAAACCTATTGCTTTATTATGGAAGGTAATCAAGATCATTTTCTATTATAAAAAACACAATACATATTTCACATCATTATCGTCTGTTTGGTTTGGAACAAAATGTTCTCTAAAGGCTGCGAGTCACCGGTGTTAACTTATGAATGTCATATTTAAGTGTCATTCAGTTGGACAGCTCTAGCACATGCAACTTTGAAATTTGAACTGAACTGTATTTGCACGGCACGTGACTCCTTGGGGAAAAAAAAGTGTTGCTCACAGCTTCCCTCACAAGGCCTGCTCAGGGTGGCTGTTGTAGTCTAGGCTTCAAGCAACCCTTGCTTTGATCGCTATGTTGACATGCAAGTAGTTCTGTGGCCACGTAACGCTTTGGCTACTTGTATTGAGAGTCGGGGGCATTAAAAGAGACATGTCTGTTGCAGGACAAACATTTATTGTCTCACCGCAGCTGAACATAGTATCGGCGTGTCTCGTGCACAATCATTCATGAGTCACGTGTTTGGCAAGTTGATCGGCCGTTCACGTGTTTTCGGGGCGTATATCGGTCAATAATGATCTGTGGCCGATCGATCGGTGCATCACCAGACTAATTACAATGACTGGATGATGTGCCCTTAAAATGGTCAGCTCTGGTCTGAATCCAGACCTTCAATTAGTTTTACTGCCATGTTATGACTCTTGGTGTGACAGTTTTAAGTAGGGCATTTTGAATCTGACTGATTGCACTGCCTTCTTCCTTGTTATTCTGCATTACGACTGCCCAGACCCACTGTAGCCATGCTGGGTATGTTGATGAGCCAGTGGCTCCAATATTGACCTGAATTTGTTGTCAACTGCTGAGATGAACTTGACATGCCATTTGTCTTGTTCTAAATTCCACAAATTCTGTTTACGGAATTCCCCAAGACACGTGTGTCTCTCAATCGATTTTAAGCTTGCTTAATTATTGATAGATTTTTTTCCTGGTGCGTCATTCAGTATATAAAACATCATGGACAACAAGCTAATGCTCATTACAAGGCTGTATGACCTTCATGTCATTTTGGAATGTGTTGGATAATTTGAAATGGAAAAACGTCAAAATTATTTGCAGATAATGCTAATTACAGCCCATTTTTTCGCTCTCTATAATTTGCTTGTGAACGACTCAAGCAGTTAATGCATGAATTATGATGTCTGTTGGTTGCGTCTGTTTTTTAAAATTGATGTAATCGTTTTGGGGCCAGGTAAAATGAAGCAATAATTCCCAGAGACTTATGACACACACACACACACCACCACACACCACACACACACACACACACACACACACACACACACACTGTGTGTATCACCGCGTCTTGTCTTGTGTAGGTAGCGTTGGCTACTTACTAGCGAGTCTTTGGCTTGGCTATAGCCTCTCCTGGTTTAATGGATGCTAACTCTTGATTAACCCTAATCCCACCGTGCCCGCGGGACGCTGATTCAACCAGCCATGTCTTCTTGGCAGGACAGTGGGACTGACCATATGTAGTACCAAGCTAACACCCTGCCTTGTCTCTTGGTGCTGTGCTAGCACTGCCATAGCCAAGCTCTCTTTAGGCCAAGTCCTCTCCACAATCATGTGGCTCCATTTGAAAACGCTTTCACAACTTTTCAATTTCATCCACCTGGGGCCAAGTCCTTGGACCGAGTCTTTGGAGAAAAAAAACAACTGTTTTGTAGTCAAAAGTTCTTTGTCCAAACTCCATACTTTTGGCCCGTGTAGTGTAGGCATGGCTTTACATGACGATAGCCGAGCCGTACAACATATTAATAACTAATAACATGCTAATACTCTTTGAGAGCGCACGGTTGAGCGGCGAGTGGCTTCTATTTGCGTTGGAGAGTCGATGTTGTCAGGGAGCTCGGGGATAATTGAAGAGTGCTGTTCGAGAACCCACGGCGTCAACAGGAAGTGTGCTGGTTGTGGCCGTGGATGAGAGAGGGAAGAGAGACGTGTTTGAGGTCACCGAGTTGCTGCCGATGATCAAAAGCACTTGACTTCTGGCTAAGCCCTTTTTTTGTGATCTACGATGATGGCGGTTAGTTCAGGTTGTAGTTGTTTGCTGCTCGTACTGAATGTCAATTTCAATTGAAGTTTGTGAGTTTTCCTGGCATTCCTAAATCTCGCCAAAGCAAAATGGTAACGAGTACATAAAGAACAGAGTAATACAATAACGTTACAAGAGACGAGGATCCATCAATAGTAACTGTTGTATTATTGCTGTTTTAGTGGACTACTATAACAGTAGTACAACAACAATACACTATGGAAACACGGTACTTAATGGTTCTGTCTCTGTCTCTCTCTCTCTCTCCCAGCTCCCACTAGGCATCATGGAGCTCCGAGTCGGGAACAAGTATCGCCTCGGGCGCAAAATCGGAAGCGGCTCCTTTGGAGACATTTACCTCGGTAAGCGGGAGCGGACGCCAGGCGCCGCAAAGCGGTTTCTTTCCTTCACACGCACACACTCAACTGAATTCAACTGACCTGTCTTATCCACACTGTTCTGACGTAACAATAGGACTAGTATGTAGTCTGTTTTAATCCTATGTTATATTAGTATTATAATACTTTACGAATGTTTATGATGAACTGTGTGTGTGTGTGTGTGTGTGTGTGTGTGTGTGTAGGTGCCAACATCGCCACCAGCGAGGAGGTAGCCATCAAGCTGGAGTGTGTAAAGACCAAGCATCCACAGCTGCACATCGAGAGCAAGTTCTACAAGATGATGCAGGGAGGAGGTAAGGAGACGAGGGGCTGAGAGGACTAGGAGGTTAGGGGGTGATGGGACTAGGACCTGAGGAGACTAGGTGTTCTACAAGGTGATGCAGGGAGGAGGTATGGGGTGAGGAGACGAGGAGGCGAGTGGACTAGGAGGTGAGGGGACTAGGAGGTGAGGAGACTAGGAGGTGAGGTGACTAGGGCTGACTCACTCTGTAGTAATGACCAAATACTATGACCATACTAGTTGCTGTTCTACCAACTGTAATATAGTGTAGTAAACCAAATACACATACTATGTGCCTCACTGTACTATTGGTGAATGACAAAATGTTGTTCAATATTGTTCACCTTGGCAGGAATATGTGTGGCTTGTGTGAGAAATGATCTCTCTCTCTCTCTCTCTCTCTCCAGTGGGCATCCCGTCTATAAAGTGGTGTGGGGCTGAGGGTGACTACAACGTGATGGTGATGGAGCTGCTGGGTCCCAGTCTGGAGGACTTGTTCAACTTCTGCTCCCGCAAGTTCAGCCTGAAGACCGTTCTGCTGCTGGCTGACCAGATGGTAACGCACACATTTATATATATCACACACACGCACACACACTGTCTACAGATGCATCAGTTGACACTCATTAGTAGCACACTGTATATCTTTTAACATAACCATGGCGTTGATATACTTTTTACCGGCAATATTTACATTTAGGGCATTTGGCCGACACCTTTATCCAAAGCGACTTGCAATAAGTACATTTGTCAACACTTATACATAGACTTTCCTTCAGTAGCTTCGCTGTGTCTGTATTCATCATGACGCCTCTGTGTTTTAGTAGTCGATGCCTTCAGTTGCCCTGTCGTGGATCATTTACCTATGCAGAATGACCGTGGTACACTGCAGTAATCTGATCATAAAACATTTTGAATAGTCCATCGAGTTGGGCTCCTGCATGCAAATAATACGTGGACTTCGGTCCGTCTGAAATATAGGCCACAACCACCACCGCCATAAACAGTATAAATATGTCATTACAGTTCACAGGGTTAACCATAATTCAAGAGCGGATTTTCATGTGTGAATATCCTGTTTGTGAGCATTGACCTTCCCATGCTCCCCGCGTGCTCCCCTTTGTAACCCGTGTTGCCGTCACATGCAGTTTGCTTGTCTGGGCTCCTGTGGGCTGCCCTTTGTCTCCACAGGCCACGCTTGTTAGCCTCGCACCATGCTACGTCGCGTTCACTTGTTACCGCGTAGCCAAGCGGCTTCCGTCCGATTCGTTAGCTGGAAGGTCCACCAAAATTGACACAAAGTTTGAACACAGGTTTTTTCGAATACAGTGGCATTAGGTTAGCGCTAGCATCGCCGTTTACAGCCAGACTAGCGATCTTTTCATCAATTCATGCTACCTTCAGATGAGAGACGATGTTGATGTCTGTTATTCAGTCCAGAGGGTTTATATTGAGCATGGATGCTTTTACAGACATCTTGAGACGTGTTTCACTTAATGACGCATTAACTACAACCGCAACGGCAAACTGCCTTTTCATGTTATTTAGCATTGACTTTCCCATTTAACTTTTGTGGCGCTTCCTGAGTCATTAGCTTAATCCACATCCAGGAAGTTCAGGAACACGAAACAATTGTTTCACACGTCGTCTAATGTTGTATCACATAAAAATGTTCCCGTTTTTCCCTCTTCCCCCCCACCCAGATCAGCCGCATCGAGTACATCCACTCCAAGAACTTCATCCACCGTGACGTGAAGCCCGACAACTTCCTGATGGGCCTGGGCAAGAAGGGCAACCTGGTGTACATCATCGACTTTGGGCTGGCCAAGAAGTACCGGGACGCCCGCACGCACCAGCACATCCCCTACCGCGAGAACAAGAACCTGACAGGCACCGCACGCTACGCCTCCATCAACACCCACCTGGGCATTGGTAAGAAGGCCGATTTATTAGCGGGAGGTGCAGAGGGAGATGCAGTGCAGGTGTAGCGTAGTGGCTAGGCTCTGTGCATGTGTCAGGCTCGGCTGTCTGTTGGTTACCTAACCCCTTCCTGTTCCTTAATAACTGGTCTCTGTACTGTCTAACCCCTTCCTGCTCCTTAATGACCTGTCTCTGTACTGTCTAACCCCCTACCTGCCCCTGAATGACCTGTCTCTGTACACACTGTCTCACCCCTACCTGCTCCTTATTGGCCTGTCTCTGTACACACTGTCTAACCCCTACCTGCTCCTTAATAACATGTCTCTATGCAGTTTTAAGTCACTTTGGTTAGGGTGTTTTTACTCCCAGCCGAAAGGTTCTGGGTTCAAACCCGGTTGTCCACAGCTGTCCGCAACTACACACCTGTAGCAAGGGGCCCTGACCAATAGAATGTGTCTAGAAAAACTCCCTGCAAGCCACTTTGGATAAAAGCCTCTGCAAAATATCTAAAGGGTGAAGTAACGTGATGCGGCTGAGGTCAGAGTCGGTATCTCTGGGGAGAGAGCGGTGCATCGCCAGGAGACTCTCCTGAGAATCCGTTCTCTCCTGTAAAACGGTTGCACAACCTCAACGAGACTCACCCGAAGCTATGAAAAAAAAAAAAAGTTTGAATGAAGTTCACAGAGTTCCCCCACGGCGAGGCTTCCCCGCCCTGGAGAAGCGCACCTGCATGTCTCTAGCCTGCCGCTGGGCTCCGTCTTCGAGGCCGTGAGTCATGGCAGCTGGCTCCGGGATCGCCTACTCCCCCTCCCACTCCTCCGCCACCCTCATTTAAAATATATATATTTTTAAATAGAAATCATCTGTCGCTTGTCTTGACGCCGCATAGCATAGCGTAGCATCTGCTGTAGCACCTAATGATGACGCCTCCTGAATATTTGTGGTTCATCATGTGGTTGTGGCATATTCATAATTGTGTTCATAAATGTGTTGTGGGTCATATACACTGCATTCATATAGCGCTCACATTCACAGACAGACGGTGGTGTTAACCACGCAAGGCACCAGCCAGCTCGTAGGGAGACTGTTAGGGTTTGAGATGTCCTTGCTCCTCGACACTGGGGGAGCCGGAGATTGAACCAGCAACTGCTGGACTTCCCATGTCGTTCCAGTATAATGATCTTGTGAACTTGGAAGGGTGAAAGTGTGTGTGTGTGGTGTGTGTTTTCAAAATAATTGTATAATCCTCATGAAGATAAATATCATAGCGATGTGTCAAGGAGACATCGAGGATGCCTTGTCCTTGGATTGAAACAACACATTTATTCAATGTGATTTGTCAATGTCAGTAAACATGTTCATGTATTCAAAGAACTCTGTCTCTGTGTCCTCTCTCTCGCTCTCTCTGTCTCTGTCTCTCTCTCTCTGTGTCCTCCCTCTGTCTCTCGGCCACAGAGCAGTCCCGGCGTGACGACCTGGAGTCCCTGGGCTATGTCCTCATGTACTTCAACCTGGGCTCGCTGCCCTGGCAGGGCCTCAAGGCGGCCACCAAGAGGCAGAAGTACGAGCGCATCAGCGAGAAGAAGATGTCCACGCCCATTGAGGTGCTGTGTAAAGGATACCCCTGTGAGTCTGCCCGTTATAGATAGATGGATGGATGAATATAGGGCCCGTGTAAACGATAGCCACACAAGCCTGCTGTTTATGTGGATGGATAGATATAGGTTCTGTGTGAAGGTTAGGCACACACAAGGATGGGTGGATTGATGGATGGATAGATATAGGTCCTCTGTAATAGATATGCACACAAGCCTGCTGTTTATATATGGATGGATGGATATAGGTCCTCTGTAAAAGATATGCACACAAGCCTGCTGTTTATATATGGATGGATGGCTGTAGGTCCAGACTAAAGCCCTGAGTGTTCATTTAATATAAAGGGATGGATGTAGGATTCCTGTAAAAGGATCTCCATGCAAGTCTGCATTTATAGAGCTGGAGTATGATGGTGGTGTTAGTGGGGTGGTGGGGGTCTGACTCTGGACACAAAAGGTTCCGGGGTGCAAACTGGTTCCAACCCAAATGTTTGCAGTCTCATATGAATTGGGATATCCAAGTGAAACGCCTCACTTGGATATCTTTTTACCATCTTTTGTGAATCCTTTGTGTGGATTTATGATGAAGACAGACGGCCATCTCCTCTGGACTGTACTTTAGATCCTCCTGCTCTACAAAACGTTCCTCCTCCTCACCATACCTCATATTTTCCCCCTGCAGCGGAGTTCTCCACCTACCTGAACTTCTGTCGCTCGCTGCGCTTCGACGACAAGCCCGACTACTCGTACCTGCGCCAGCTCTTCAGGAACCTCTTCCACCGCCAGGGCTTCTCCTATGACTACGTCTTTGACTGGAACATGCTCAAATTCGTACGTCGGCAACATTTTGTGTTCCGTATTTGGTCTAAAACATTCCGTGGTCTTGACTTTTACAGGACTCTTTTATACCACCCTGTGTGAGTGTGATTATCCATTCCAAGCGGTTTCAGAATCTGTTTTTTGACATCACAAGTGGGAGTGTCCACCCAGATGCATGGTGGATAGATCAGCCTACCATTTGCTACAGTCTACTTTGTAGGCTGGTATGCTGATCTATCTGTTCTTCTGGGAAGACAAGAATTCAAGCCAACAGCAAACGTCCAAATCAAAAAGGAGTCCGTAGACACAGTGTTACCCGCTCTTTGTACAGAATGTTTTCGTTTTCTCCCCGCAGGGTGCCAGCCGAACCGCTGAGGATGGGGAGCGGGAGCGCCGTATGGCGGCTGAGGACCGAGACGATCGAGGGGCCCCCCGGGGGTCGGCGACCCGCGGCCTCCCCCCGGGACCCAACCCGCCCCCCGCCAACAGGGTCAGGAACGGCGCTGAGCAGGCCCTGTCGAACCCGGCGTCGCGCGTCCTTCCGTCCGGTGAGCAAACCCCCCCACGCTTGACACTTAACCGTTGTGCATTGTGCAGTGACCAGATCGATGACCCCTCCATCTCCGTTACCTAGGCAACACGTCGCCGCGGGCAATATCTCGCGCGGAGCGAGAGAGAAAAGTGAGCATGCGGCTGCACAGAGGAGCGCCAGCCAACCTGTCCTCCTCCGACCTCACGGCCCGCCACGACCCCTCGCGCATCTCTACGTCGCAGGTGGGTTAATAATATCAACCTTTATATGATAATGGTAGCCCTTCAGCGGGTGGAGTGATTGCTAATGGCCTATGATTGCTAAATGGGGTCGATCACAGACAGCAGACTATCGCTAACTGGCTTCTATCGGTAACAAGCGACTATGGCCGATATACTGTTATTGCTAGCTTGGTTTTGTTGCTAGTGTACTAATATTGTCGTGCTAATGTGTTGTACTATAGTGCTAACATGCTGCGCAAGCGTGTTTACTAGCATGCTAGGGTTTTGTACTCTTCCGTCAGTAGCATGTTGTACTAGTGTGCTGATGTATTGTGCTAGTGTGCTTGTGTTGTGCTATCATGCTAACGTGTGATGCTAACCCGTTGTGCTATCCTGTCAGCAGCATGTGTGCTCAGTGCTAACGAAAGTATTGTGCTCGTGAGCTAACGTGTGATGCTAACCTGCGTGTGCTATCCTGTCAGCTGTATGCATGCTCGTGTGCTTAAGCATTGTGCTAACGTGTGATGCTAACCTGGTTGTGCTACCCTGTCCCCTGTGTGGTCCTGCAGGTCAGCATGCCGTATGAGCACATGGGGAAGTGAAGAACTCCGACTGCACAGCGTTGTAAATGAAACCTTAACAGGTGAGGCTCCACCTGTCCTGTAATGATGGCGTATACATCCAGACCGGTATGATGTAAACAACTGTACACAGTGACGCTCTAACCTGGATGTCTTCTGTTGCAGGGCTCCAAGGGGCTCCACTCGCTCCAATGGTTTTGTTTTGACCTTTTTGAATTTTTTGCTCTCCTCTCCCCGGATGACATTTGATTTAAAACATAATATTGCCAATAAGACCGAACGATTGATCTTTTTTGGGAACATGACGGAAAAAATCCTGATTTTTAAGATCAATTCAACCACAAGCCGCGTAACAGTCCCTGGACCACCTCCTCCAGCCGCCCTAACATGAAGTACCAGACTGATTCACATCCACCACCCTATGAGAGGAACACTGGGTCTCTACTATTAACTTGCCCCATGGTGACCCCTCTCTCTTCCCCCTCCACCAACACCACCACCACCTCCTCCCCCATCTCTCCCCCCTCTCCTGCTGTTTCACCACCTGATGTGAAGTGCTGATGACATCATCACAGGAGCCACGGGGCAGCCAATCCCAGGCAAGAGCATGTATCTGGGCGGGGACAAAAAAAACCTCCCGTTTTGCCTCCTGGGCCTGGATTTTGTTTTTATACTGTTTAAAAATTGCATTTTTTTTAAAAGCTAACTGTAATCTGTTTAATTTTTCTTTTTATAGAGTAGTATTGGTGGGATGAGGTTGGGTTGGGTTGGGTGGGTGGGTAGGGGTATATTTAGGGATTCAGGTTTGTGAATGAAGCCTCCATTGGTGGATGCACCCTTGTAGCGGGTAGGGTGGGGTTTGGGGTCAGGGATGAAGATGATGATGTCGCTGTGTGAAGTGGACCCTACAGGTTCTAGAGGGGGAGATACTGCAGAGAGATGTAGCGAGAGGAGGCAAGAGATGGCGCCGGGAAGGATGAGTAAGTGGTTTTATTGGTGAGCTACACACACACACACACACACACACACACACACACACACACCACACACACACACACACACACACACACACACACACACACACACACACGGTCATTGTGTTGAGCAGGTGAGACTGGAGGTAAAAAATATTGTAAAGGTGCATTAAAAGCTTTTAGCGAGGAGTCTTACTATATGTTTTAGTAGATTAAACGTATTGTGACTGAAACTCACATTTCAGCTGCATTTTATCCGTTTCAAATTATGGTTGTTAATGTCACCGCTATTTCATTTCTATTCAGTCGGAGCAGAACAGCTTACAAGTTTAAAAATGGGGGAGGGAGGGTGGGGGGCATTCAAATGTACTTTACTTTTTAGTTTTTTAGTTTTTTGTTTTTTACTTCACTGTAAATATATTTTTTAATTTCTGTGTAAAGCCAAAATGTGGTTGGTTGTTTTAAGGTGTAAAGTAGAAGAATGCATACTAAAATGCAGACTCATCAGGGCAGGGTTCAGGATATTAGATATTAATCACCGTAGGCCTCCAACTCTGAGGTGTGGGTCAACCACTGTTACACCGCCGGCTGGGTCTGGGTTGGTCTGTCTCCCATCACCTATTGTATTTATTTAACATTGTGTTATTGGCGTTTGACCATGGAACTAAATCTGTCAATAAATCTGTCGTTTCTTTTAACTCATCGCAGCTCAACACTAACCTTTTCTCTCGCTCTCCCGCTCTCTCTGCTGTGTGTATTTTGTACAAAACGTGTTCACGTTTGTCCACCTTGGATGCTAAATAGGGATTTTATTTTCCCTTCTTAAAACCTTGTTTGTTCACTCTATCCATATATATTTTTTCCCACCAGTTTTTATGTGAGATTCAAACACCCAGCAAACTTGATGTCATTTCGATAAAAAAAAAACGTTTTTAAGTTGCGGTGATGTCATTTCCGGGCCAACAAGACCCAGGGGGCCGGTGTAACAAGGTTGTCAATGGCAACTAGAAAGGGTTAGGGGGGGGGAGGGAGGTGTGTAGGAGGCGACAGGGGGAAGTCACTTTATGTATGGTGTACCGATATCTTGTACAGTTCTTTAACACACTTTAACTTTATTTACAACAGTATTTGTGTATATTTTATGAAGTAATAAAATGAATTAAAAATGTGCTTGCTTCCGTGTTTTGTTTTTGACCTTTGACCCCGCGGTGCACGGTGGCGCAGTGCTTGCACTGCTGCCTCACAGCAAGAAGGATCGATTCCCGCCTGGGACGCTGTTGACTCTGGGGTGCCCAGGTGGGTGATCTCCCAGCCTTTCTGTGTGGAGTTTGCATGTTCTCCCTGTGCTCCGCGGGGTCTCCTTACAGAGTAAAAGGACCCCAATTAAAAAAAACGTGAAGATCGCCTCTCCTGTCCACATCCCTGACCAAGATATGGACGTAAAACCTGGAGTTGTTGGTCCCCGGGCGCCGTCAAAATGGCTGCCCACTGCTCCTGGCTGCTCCTGGAGGGGCAGCAGGATGGGTTAAATGCAGAGGACAAATTTCCGTGGGCCACCCTCCCTGCATGCGCGTGTGTGTGTTTGGCGGCCACCACTTCCTGCTGTGTGTTGTGACCATTACATATGTGGATTAATAAAGATCTTCTTCTTCTCTTGTAGATTTTAATGGGTCAATGGATTATTTTAATAAGTTAAACATTGCTTGTACATTGAGCTGAATTTCCACATGTGGATGTTTTGCACAATCCATGCAGAACTGGAGTGGCCTGCACCACAAGCTGCAGTGCATTGCATTGTAAAGTCAAAGCCTTTTGTTGACAATGGGCAGATGGGGAATTGGTGTGTGTGTGTGTGTGTGTGTGTGTGTGTCACACACACACACACACACACACACACACACACACCAATTCCCCATGGGGGGGGGAGTGCACATCTCTCTCACACACACACACCATAGCCTGTCTTTCCAGCTGGCCGCTCCGTGACGTCATCATTTAAAACACCGTGCTGCGCATGCGTCGCACGGAGCCGTAGCGTTCCTCTGTGCTGCTGTGTGATAACGGAACCGCGGGAGTGGGGACGCGTGATTTATTTTGATGTATTTTAATAACAGACACACACACACACACGTATAGTATAGCTTTTAAGAACGGAATGGGTACGCAGGTAGATGCGTTGCGTACACGTCCCGGAGCTTTGAGTTTGTGAGATTTATATTCTTGTATTTGTATTTGTCTCGACCAGCGGGACGAACGGCGGCGGCGGCTAACGGCTAGCGGCTAGCCACGTTAGCATCGGGGAGAAAACAGACAACACGAGAGAATAGAAACATGCTGTTGTTACTAGAGTAGACTAGTGTGTGTGTGTGTGTGTGTGTGTGTGTGTGTGGGTGTGGACTCCCACCTCTGCAGCCTCTTCATCACCAGATCAGATCAGGTAAGAGAAGACCACCGTGGACAACAGTTTTTCCATTATTGATGACATTACACCGCAACACGTTTTGTTACTCTATTATGATGACTCTTGTTATGTTCTTATAATATGTTATCAGTGTTGAGGCCATCCCATGGGATCCGAGTATCTGTTATTACAGTGTAATAATGTAATAGTCGCAGGTGACTGTGGTTATAAAACTCTTTACAGATCATCAGAAATAGGTTAATATAGTAGTCGACGTCTGCTTTCCACCTGTCATCTTCTCTCCTCCTCCACGTCCTCCTCTCCTCTCATCCTCCTCTCATCCTCCCTTATCCTCATCCTCCTCTCCTCTCATCCTCCCTCATCCTCCTCTCCTCTCAACCTCCCTTATCCTCATCTCCTCTCATCCTCCCCTTTCCTCCTCTACTCTCACCCTCCCTTATCCTCATCCTCCTCTCATCCTCCCTCATCCTCCTCTCCTCTCACCCTCCCTTATCCTCATTCTCCTCTCCTCTCCTCTCATCTTACCTCATCCTCCTACCTCATCCTCCTCTCCTCCCTTCTCTTCATCCTCCCTCATCCTCCTCTCATCCTCCCTTATCCTCATCCTCCTCTCCTCTCATCCTCCCTCATCCTCCTCCTCTCATCCTCCCTTATCCTCATCCTCCTCTCATACCTCCCTCATCCTCCTCTCCTCCTCCCTTATCCTCATCCTCCTCTCCTCTCATCCTCCCTCATCCTCCTCTCCTCTCATCCTCCCCTTTCCTCCTTTCCTCTCATCCTCCCTTATCCTCATCCTCCTCTCATCCTCCTATCCTCTCCTCTCATCCTCCCTCATCCTCCTCTCCTCTCATCCTCCCTTATCTTCATCCTCATCTCCTCTTATCCTCCTTTATCCTCATCCTCCTCTCCTCTCATCCCTTATCCTCCTCTCATCCTCCTCTCCCCCTCTCCTGATTCACACGGCCATCATGTTTACAATACATTGCTGTGTGTCATCCTGGTGTGGCCTCATTCGTTTCTAAAGATGAATAATATTGAATGGTGAGGTTATGATATTATTTTGCAGCATACAGTGTGTCTGTGTTCTCTATGTGCACAGATATCCTCTATAGACTAAACGGCAGAAAATAGATTAAGTCACGTGTGTTTGAAAAGTCAACCTACTTTCTTTTATTTCATTTAAATGAACGGCTTGCACTTCTAACGTCTGCATCTGAGAGCCTGAATTAGCATCACAGTGTATCTCTCTGTCGCCTCTCCAGCCAGCCAATATCTGGTGCTGAGATGAGTCATGTGTTTATAACATGCAGTCTGTAACGTGCGATGAAATCACGCCGCCAGCCACGTTTACTGTGTGGATTCATGGCCAGCCAAGGTTTTCTTCAGGGAAAGCCTCCTCGCACACACACATGCACACACACACACGCACGCACACACACACACACACACACACACACACACACACACACACACACACACACACACACACACACACACACATACAGTCACACACACACACATACAGTCACACGCACACACAAACAACACCTGTTTTCATTCCTGCTGTTATGTGTGTGTTTTCCTCCTGAATCAGTCTATGTTCATCGCAGCCTATTTCCCCTCAGGATGTGTTTAGTGGTGGTGGTCGTGCGGCAACAGCCATCTCGCCATTGCACCCCGCCGGGAACCAATCAGCTTCCGGGGCGGCGCGGTGTGAGTCATGGCCGAGCATGCGCAGGGTGTGCGTCACACTATATATAGCGGAGGACAGGGAGACAGGCAGCGGATGTTGGCCTTCTCACTCTGAATGATTAGAAGAAGAAGAAGGCTTCTTATTGGAAGACAGAGAGAGTGGCCTGAAACACACACACACAGGTGGAGTGTGTAGAATATCCTGTAACCCCTTCCCAGACACAAACATGCTCTGAAACCCAACCCCTGCTCCCACTGAGTGTGTGGGTGTGTGAACCATCTATCTAGCGCCCATCCGAGGCCAGCATCTCTGTCCTGACATGGGGCCTCTCTGGGATCGTATCTGATGAATAGAGGAAGAGTTCCCCACGCATGTCTAGTGGTGGGTGGTGTAGGAGGCTGCTTCCTGTCAGGATGTGTCTTCCACGGCTCCTACTGCCCTTTTCTTCCTCCTCCCTCCCTCCCTCCCTCTCTCTTCACCATTTCCCTGCACTCCTTACTCGGCCTTTACCTTTTCCTCACCTGCTCTCTTCACTCCTCCATCCCCTCCTCTCTCTTCCATCTCCTTCTCCTCCGCCATACTCTTTCCTCTATTCCCTGTTCTCCTCCATGTCCTCCTCCTTCTGCTCTTCCTCCCTCCGCCTCCCTGATCTCCTCCCTCTCCTCCACCTCCTCCCTCTCTAACAGTGACACAGAAGAACACAGGAGCAGAATTTGGGTCAGCACTGCCCCCCCCCCCACCCCCCACCCATATTTCCTTCTGCTCCTATACATCTATTCTTCCCCCCTTCCCTCTCTCCTCTCTATTTCCTGCAGTTTATCCTGCTGGCCTAATTTGTTCTTCATCTTTTTATTTTGCTTCTATTGCTGTGCCTCTGCTTCTGTGGCACACGTGATGTTGTTCCATTGTGTTATGTTGTTCCATTACGTTCCGTCGATGCTAGGCACACACACAAACATCCCATTCTTCAAAAATGAATGGTGCCGTCTGACTAAAGACTCGCAGCCGATCGCAATAGAGATGATCGTTTATTTTCATGTATTGTAATTTTTTTGTATAGCCTTTAATCACAGTTACGGTCTCCAAGGGCGAGAGAGTTAGGACCACCCCCTAACCATAGCCCCCCCCCCCCCCCCAAAGGGCAAGGAAAGTTCAAGGGATGGTTAGGAGTGCAATGGGTTGCACTCCTAACCATCTCAGGTCTCAGGCTGAATCCTGGAGGTTGCCTACAAGTTCCTCACCTCCTCTCTTCCTCCGTAAAGATGAGTCGTCTCTGGCGGCGGGATGTGGCCCTGACCGGTGGGTCTAGCCACGACCCCCCAGTGGGACTGGTCCCGGGGGCACCTACCATGGCCACGATCGGGGGTCCCAACGCCTCCCGGGTCCCAGAGACCCCCCTGGTGATGCCCACCGATCCCATCTTCCTCATGACCTCCACGGCCCAGATCATCTCCGGCTTCTTCGTTTGGACCGCGCTGCTACTCACCTGTCACCAGGTAACATTAGTTTAACGCCTCAAACTCACCTGTGACCACCAGGTTACGATAGTTTAATGCCTCAAACTCACCCGTCACCACCAGGTAAAGTTAGTTTAACTCTTCAAACTCACCTGTCACCAGGTAGCGATACTTTAATGCCTCAAACTCACCTGTCACCACCAGGTTACGATAGTTTAACGCCTCAAACTCACCCGTCACCACCAGGTAAAGTTAGTTTAACTCTTCAAACTCACCCGTTTTCACCAGGTAACGATAGTTCAACGCCTCAAACTCACCTGTCTCCAGGTTATTGTTGTTTCTATCAGGACTGGACTTAAAGATCTATTGATCATAATACAAAGGTATTGTATTCTGTGCAGTTCACTGTTGATTATTGGTCATTGATTAACCTTCTTGTCAGGAAACCCTGTTAGTGCAGCTTAGCATTGTTAGTTCTTTCCTAATGTGTGTGTGTGTGTGTGTGTGTGTGTGTGTGTGTGTGTGTGTGTGTGTGTGTGTGTGTTTGTATGTGTGTACGTTAGCTGGCACATTATGTAAGAGTGCTCACCTGAATCATGTCTCTGTCCTCACACCATTGTGTGTGTGTCGCAAACAAAAGAGACCCGGGGATGAGCCCTCCGTCCCCGTGGAAACAGGTGTTGCTGGCACTGCGGTGACATCACGGGGAGACGGGTGGGGAGAGGCGGAGGCCGGCCTGTAGTTGCCTAGCAACTAACCCTCCTGTTGGGTGGCTTTCACACACACTTTGCTGTGTGTGTGTGTGTGTGTGTGTGTGTGTGTGTGTGTGTGTGTGTGTGTGTGTGTGTGTGGTGTGTGTGTGTGTGTGTGTGTGTGTGTGTGTGTGTGTGTGTGTGTGTGTGTGTGTGTGTGTGTGTTTGTCTGTGTGGAAAGCTGATCGTCGCTATTGTATATGAAGTGAAAAGGAGACAGACTGCACCTGAAGAGAAAGGTCACACACATGCGCACACACATGTGTACACACAGGCACACACCACAGGGGTAATCATGACAACACTGCACCATGTACATCTACTGTCCAAGTTAAACATCAGACAATCACAACTCACTGCTTATTGATGTATGCACAGACTGTATATATGTGTGTGCCTGTGTGTGCGTGGCCTCCTAGTTGATGAGGCAGGGCTCACACTCAAGTGCACACACACACACACACACACACACACACACACACACACACACACACACACACACACACAGTATAATAAATTAGGTAAATGGACTACATTTATGCATTGCTTTTATCCAAAGCACTTTACATTGCCTCACATTCACCCGTTCATACACGCATTCATCCACTGGCCATGCAAGGTATCAGCCAGCTGGTTAGGAGCAGGTAGGGTTAGGTGTCTTGCTCAAGGACACCTCCACACTTCACTAGGGGGGGGAGCTGGGGATGGAACCAGCAACCTACCTTCTGAGGTATTGCTCAGGAGGAGGGATGGGTATCGAGGACCGGTACAAAATTGGTACCGGTTCCTGATTGGTCGGTACCGAAATACCGATAAGCTCCTGGACAAACGGTGCTGCTATCGGTATTCATGTAACGTTAATTCATTCTCACATAGCCGGCAATTTTGAAAGTCCTAACTTCCCCTAATGATGATGAAGCTGCCGGCGTCAGGCGATTACGTGTGACGTTGCTTATTTACATTCTGTGCTCTCCACTCATCACGGCTGACAGGGCAAAATGTTTGAAAGTGTGGGCTCACTTTGTTAAATTGAATGACAACATATGCAACATATGTAAAAAGGTAGTTGCGTGTAAAGGAGGCAACACCAGCAACCTTCTGAAA
Source organism: Coryphaenoides rupestris (assembly GCA_002895965.2). Classification (NCBI taxonomy): domain Eukaryota; kingdom Metazoa; phylum Chordata; class Actinopteri; order Gadiformes; family Macrouridae; genus Coryphaenoides; species Coryphaenoides rupestris. The sequence goes on from PIJE02000830.1 coordinate 159,504, forward strand.
CACTTGCACATTCAACTTTCTTTAAATCTGAAGCAGTGCGGTGTGTTCCACAGCCTTAGCAAAGTGTCAAGTTATGGCCACAACCAAGTCAAGGTATCACTCGTTAAGAAATAAGTCTGTAGTCTTTAACTCAGGACGCAGTTAGCATTGGTTTTAAGCATGTCTAAACATTACAAATGTTGTGTATATAGATTCCCCCTTTTTCCAAGTTTTGCTCAATATATTATCAAAGAAATTCAATTTATGTTTTTTATTGTTTTATGATTTATGGAATTATAACTGTGTTGTACTGCAGAAAAGACACTTTTGAGTTCTTCCTCGTTCTAGCCATGATTATGCTGTTTTTATAGAAGTGCAGGACTTGCAGGTGCAGTGAAAAATTATCCCACAGTGAGTCAAAATGTGACAGGAGCCAAAAACGCCCAAAAACTGTTTGGGGTTCAGAGGGTTAATGAACATGAACATTTTAATTATAATTATCTTTAAGTTATTTTCTTTGTTATCTATTTCTGTTCGCGTCTGAGTACTATCGTTCTTTGGTAATAATATTGTTTAAGTCTAGCTTCTGGTGGTTGTGAAGCAGCATTGAAGGCACATCACCAGATTCACCACCAGACAGACATTTGTTGACATTTGCAGCAATTGCTTGTCCTCGTACACAGGAAACTCAGGAGACCATTTGTTTTTCTGCCAAAAAGTTATAATAAAATGTATATTTATCAATATTTTCACATCTTTTCATGTCATGTCTTTATTTTTTTCACCAAATTATGGAGTAGTATCAACAAGAGTATCGATAAGTATCGGTATCGATAAGCAGCATCGGTATTGGTATCGCTAAAATCCTAATGATACCCACCCCTAGTCAGGAGGTAGAGCGCGGTACTGCTGGGATAGGAGTGACTTCATCAAACTATCATCATGTAACTCTCTCTCTTTTTCTGTCTGTGTCTCTCTCTCTCTATCTCTCTCCCTCTGTGTCTCTGTCTCTCTCTCTCTCCCTCTGTCTCTCTATGGCTCTCTGCCAGATCTACATGCACCTGCGCTACTACAGCTCTCCCAACGAGCAACGGCACATCGTGCGCATCCTCTTCATCGTGCCGATCTACGCCTTCGACTCCTGGCTCAGCCTCCTCTTCTTCACCAACGAGGAGTACTATGTGTACTTCGACACGGTGCGCGACTGCTACGAGGGTGAGCAGCCAGTTACTTCCTGTCATGCTAACTTTCAGTAAAGTTGAGTTGATCTTATTCATGGGGATGTCTTTGACTGACTCTTGTTAACTCTCTCTCTCTCTCTCTCTGTGTGTCTGTGTCTCTCCAGCGTTTGTGATCTACAACTTCCTCAGCCTGTGCTATGAGTACCTGGGCGGAGAGAGCGCGATCATGGCCGAGATCCGAGGGAAACCAATCGAGTCAGTCGTCTTAACTCTTTTGAACTAACTCACTAACTCTCTAACAGACTCTTTAACTGCTCATGTTTACGTGACTCTCACTCACTCTGCTTTAAAGGACTCTTATTATATCACCAGGTGTGAGGGTGGTTAGCCCTTCTAATCGGTTTCAGAATTTCTGGTTTGTTGACATCACAAGTGGGAGTGTCCACCCAGATGTATGGTGGATAGATTAGCCTACCGGTTGCTACAGTCCACTGGGTAGGCTGGTATGCTGATCTATCCAGCGTACATCTGGGTGGACACTCCCACTTGACATGATGTAAAAAACCCGAGATGAAACCGGTTTTTAAAACCGCTTGGAATGGCTAATCACGCTCACACCTGGTGGTATAATATGTCTCTTTAAATGAACTCATTCACTGGAAATGACTCAATGTCACTGTAAACACTGCACTATATCACTGCTTTAAACTCACTGACCTGACCCGCAGCTTTCAGCTAACTATGTAATAAGATTGATTGCTGCTTTTAACAAAACTACTGCACATTCTGAGCTCACCGCCTGCGTGGCCTCCGGTATTGCTGCTTCTTGCAGCTTTTTTGAGAACCACTCGCCCAAACAACTCCACACCAGACACTACTGCACTTCCTTGGGTCCTCGGCGATACACCCGCCAGCGCAGCAGTGCCCGTTTCCGTGCCTGTTCGGAAACGGTTGTGTGCAGCTTTCTCCAGAACTGCTCATCCAAACAACTTCACACTCAGCAACGGCACTGCGCTTCCTTGGCCGATCAGCAATAAACCTGCCAAGTGTGAAGTCAATCGGATGCACGGTTGTTGACAAATTGGAGTTACAGACATACATCCATACATTCATTCATACATCCATCCATACATGCATACATGCATACATACATACATACATATGAATCTTGCCACTTTCTGGTATGAATGGACGTACTAATTGGTAGTGTTTACAACCGTCTCACTGGTTCTGAAGTGCTGGGGTCCAGGAAGTGTTCTTCATGTGAGCCATGCTGTACTAACACTGTGTGTCCTACAGGTCCAGCTGTGTGTATGGGACCTGCTGTCTGTGGGGCAGAACCTATTCCATCGGGTTCCTGCGCTTCTGCAAACAGGTACACGGATCCCTGTGTGTGTGTGCGTGTGCGTGGATAGCTTGTGCAGCAATAGCTACTCCAACTGTGATCGCTTACTTTGTGTGACTTGTCAAGTCTTGTGAGGTTAAAGCATCATCCCGACATGTAAATGCTCTTCTCCTGACTCCCTAACCCCCCTCCCACCCCAACACCCCCCCCCCAACCCCCCACCCCTTCTGTCTTTCTGCTCCCCATCGCCCCCTGTAGGCCACACTGCAGTTCTGCGTGGTGAAGCCTCTGATGGCAGCGATCACGGTCATCCTGCAGGCCTTCGGGAAGTACCGAGACGGAGACTTCAAGTGCGTCCACACACACGCACACACACACACACAAGCGCTAACTAATTCCTCCAGCAGTAGTGACTGACTCTGTGGGTGGAAGCCATTGCCGGTTTCCTCGGCAACGGATGGAAGTGTTTTAATCCCCCTCTCCTCCTCCTCCCCCCACAGCGTTAACGGCGGTTACCTGTATGTCACCATGGTGTACAACATCTCGGTCAGCCTGTCGCTGTACGCCCTCTTCCTGTTCTACTTTGCAGCGCGCGACCTACTGGTGCCCTACAACCCCATGCTCAAGTTCGTCATGGTCAAGTCGGTCATCTTCCTGTCCTTCTGGCAGGGTGAGTAGGACGCCACTATAATATACACCCTCGCTCTCGTTCACTCAGACCCATGAGATGTACACTCAAACACTAATAATCTCTCAAATACTCTCTCTCACTCCATCTCTCTCTCTCCCCTCTCTCCCCTCTCTCCCCTCATCTCTCTGTGTCTCTCTCCCCCGCCAGGCATGCTGCTGGCCATCCTGGAGAAGTGTGGCGCCATCCCCCAGATCAGCTCGGCTGAGGTGTCGGTGGGCGAGGGAACGGTCGCCGCCGGTTACCAGAACTTCATCATCTGCATCGAGATGTTCTTCGCCTCGGTGGCGCTGCGCCACGCTTTCACCTACAAGGTGTACATGGACAAGAGGCTGGACTCCTATGGTACTTAGCCCTCACCTGGTCTCACTTTGGTCTCACCTGGTCTCACCTGGCCTCACTTGGCCTCACTTGGTCTCACCTGGTCTCACCTGGCCTCACCTGGTCTCACTTGGTCTCACCTGGTCTCACTTGGCCTCAGCTGGTCTCACGTAGCCTCACCTGGTCTCACCTGGCCTCAGCTGGTCTCACCTGGTCTCACCTGACCTCACGTAGCCTCACCTGGCCTCACATGGTCTCACCTGACCTTACGTAGCCTCACCTGGCCTCACATGGTCTCACCTGACCTCACGTAGCCTCACCTGGTCTCAACTGGCCTCACGTAACCTCACCTGGTCTCAGCTGGTCTCACCTGGTCTCACCTGGTCTCACCTGACCTCACGTAGCCTCACCTGGCCTCACATGGTCTCACCTGACCTTACGTAGCCTCACCTGGCCTCACATGGTCTCACCTGACCTCACGTAGCCTCACCTGGTCTCAACTGGCCTCACGTAACCTCACCTGGTCTCAGCTGGTCTCACCTGGTCTCACCTGGTCTCACCTAACCTCACGTAGCCTCACCTGGCCTCACATGGTCTCACCTGGCCTCACGTAGCCTCACCTGCCCTCACTGTTCAGAAGATAAAGATAGAGATATTTGTAAGTCGCTTTGGATAAAAGCGTCTGCCAAATGCCCTAAATGTAAATGTAGATATGCTACAGCTTTTCCACATATAAACACAGCAAATATTATGGTTGTTTTTTTATGAAATGGTGTAATGATCACACCATTTGCACCATGTATGACTTCAATGCAGCACATTTCGTTCTAGGGCTTGGCTACAGTTTAATGTTACTAATTATGTTTTGTTCTGAACACACGTTCACACACACACCAACACACCTGCCAACCGACTTTCGTAGAAATTGTTAACTACTTTGTTGGGTCTACAATCTCTCTTTACCCTTGTTTACTGTCAGTTATCTTCTCTCTCTCTCTCTCTCTCTCTCTCTCTCTCTCTCTCTCTCTCTCTCTCTCTCTCTCTCTCCCTCCCCCCCCTCCGTCCGTGGTCTGACTCTGTTCTGTGTTTCTGCTTCCCCTCTGTGCTGCACTCTAAGGTTCCTTCCCTAACTATGGACAGTACGGTAGGTCTTCTGCTGACGCCACTATTAGCCGTGGCTAGCTGTGTTTCCCTCTGCCTCCACTTATTCCTTCCTGTGTCTGTCTCGTGTCTGTTTAAAGTGCCCCTGGTTTTACCACCAGATGTGCTATCGATTAGCCTCGCCATTACAAGCCACTTAACTTGTGATGTCACTAATGAGTCTACTTTGAAATGGCTTATAATGGCTAATCGACATCACACCTGGTGGTAACATGGGCGGAAATGGCTTTTTATCATTTGTGTGAGAAGGAACTTAACTTCCATTTGTTGTCTTGAATATGATTTTCCATAACCGGCGACAATTTTACTATAATTTTTTCTTGCAGACATAGGAGGGAGGTCTGAAGTATTTAAGTTTGCTTTTCTAAACCTTTTGTACAGTTCATACCTTGTCACCGTCATCCTACGTTCTGGACCTGCTCTGTCCATCATTTCTTCACCTTCATCGTTTGTGAAGCCATCCTTCTCCCTGTCACGCTAACCAGTACTTTGGTGCCAAACTATTACATTTGTATCTTTTCTTTTTAAAGATGAATCTTAGAAAAAAAATTCCTTTCCTTCCTGCCATCGTATTAACATAACCTCAAAGAGTCCCTGAAATGTATCGTACTTAATACAAAACTTGTAAATAAAGTTGTGTATTTTGAATGAAACCTGGATTAGCCAGGTTTGCCATAGGGTTGAATGTGACCGGGTAACAACTAAGCTAGCTGGTGTGTTGACGTCCCCTCCTTGACTCCTCCTTCAGCATCCTGTTGGCTAACGCTAACGACAACCCCTCTGCCCCGGCAGGTCGCTGCGCCCCCATGAAGAGCATCTCCAGCAGCCTGAAGGAGACCATGAACCCAGGGGACATGGTCCAGGACGCCATCCACAACTTCTCGCCCGCCTACCAGCAGTACACGCAGCAGTCCACGCTGGAGCAGGCGGGCGAGGGGGGGCCGCCCCTCTCCCGTAGCCATAGCAACGTCAGCACCCGCGCAGACAACGAGAAGACACTGCTGCTGAGCTCCGACGATGAGTTCTAGTTCGAGATGGGAGACCGATGCGCGCAAACTCACACTAAAGACACACACACACACACACACACACACACACACAACACATGCAAAGCACAGACACACACACAACTTGGTTCTGCCGGACAGCTGTTCCGTTTTTCGTGGCAGCGTTCTTAATGGTCCGATTCGGACATTGTTGTTTTTCAGAGACGCTGCTCTGAAACAACTCCTGACATACAGTAGGTCGGAACTGTTTCGGACATATTTCGGAACACTTCCAATATATTTAAGGAGAAGTTCTGTCATATTCTGAACTTCTTCCAGTATATTTCGGAACTCGTTTTCGGACAGAATTCGGTTCCATCGGGAAAGTAAGCGGTAGGTGGGCATTAGAAGTGTGGAATTTACATTTTAGTGAGAGGGCATTGTTGATGTTAATTGGAATTAAGATGTTGCTTTCTACAGACCCCTCTCTCTCTCGCTGTAGTTAACTCGCGCAGTTGCACATAAAGACATACTTTATTCAAAAGCCAACATTAACTAATATGCTGCACTTCTGAACTAGCAGATCTATATATATATATATATATATATAATGTTTTCTTGAATGTTTACTCAGCCCTTCCGGTCCAAGTGGTCCCAGGTAGGTCCTACGACCCGAACCCAGCAGGCGGTGTATTCAGGTTGCTGCCAGGGTTCGAGCGCAGGTGTGGTCGGTCAGATGCACCTGGGGACAGCTGACATATTTCAGCTCTGCAAAAAAAACAAAAAACACACCAAGCAGACAATTGTGAAATTGGTCATTTGGAAAAGCAGGCAAACATTCTGGAGCTTGTTGGCATTCTGGAATTTGTGGAGAATTAGTCTCTATACCAAAGGCTTTGATTATGTAGAAGATTCACAGAAACGGCTGGCCCTGTAAACAGGTGGTTGTAGCCATAAGTTCACATCTGTCTGAAGTCCAGGCATTTGGCCGACAATGCCGAGCTAATTGTTCTGACGAAAGAAGTATATGCCATTTATTGACAAACAAGGAGTCTTAATATTGCTGGACTGTATTTTAATATATACATATTTGTTCTTAGTCTTAGTTAATTCTTTTTTTTATGTTTTCTATGACCGAAATTACTTGATTGATAAAAAAAAAAAGAATAGCCAGTTTGAGAACTGTATATTCAAGAGATATGGAGAGTAATTCTACGATGTGTGTGTGTAAATATTTTGCTGTGTGTTTCTATGAGCAAGTGGAGCAGGAGTTTGGTGTGTTTCCCCCCCGCTCTGCGTTGTGGTGGTGGTGGGGTGGTGCTGTTGATCAGCAGTATATCTTATGTTACTGACAGTCTTCTTGTATTCATGCTGCTGTTGGCTACACACGCTCCCCTGCTGCCACCCCTGATGCCTGGGTCGGGGTGGCAGGGTACCCTAAGCTTGGGAGACCTGGCACCAGACTCTCCGACTCTTATATCTTCCCACCTCACGTTTTGTTTCACAATGCAGAACCTAACGTGATAGTCGACCGAATGACCTAAGTGTTTTTTGGTTTAATTGGAGCGAGGCTTGCTCTCTGTGACTACTGGCGGTGGTCATGTTGGTTTGGGAGAACTGACACCAGCCAGCCAGCCTATCAGGTGTGGTGATGTGCCCGTCCTCAGGCTGGCCGCTGAGATACCTCTTGTCAGCCTTTTTTAAATTTAACCGCCAACTATAACTGTGTCATTGATCTAATAGTCATTCAAGTGAATGGCCTAACTGTTGGATTTTTGATTTTTTGTTCAGTTTCCATTACAGCAAGATGATCTGTTGTGTTGCTGAAAACACACCACACACACACACACACACTCTCTCTTTGTGCTTCGATCTATGCCTTGTTATGTTTAAGACAGTGAAATTAATGCATTGGTCGTCTCATTGACCCAGACTCGGCATCCATCTCAAACTCACTGAAGAAGCGATGACATAAAGCTTTTGATACTGTGTATTCAAAAAAGTATATTTTAATTAAAAAGCTGAATATATTATACCAGAAAGACAAGATTGTAAATGCATCATAATTGAGCTCTGTTAAAAGTGTATGATGCTGAGTTTAGTGTTTGCTTAGTGCTTTGTTTTGTCTTTATCTCACAATTCTGTTTTTTTCTGTCATTTGTATATTAGGATATCACTGTGTGTGGAAAAGCAAATAAAATATAGGAAAATGTTGACTTTTTAATTGTAAAATAAAAAATTTGGACGGGTTTCTTGTGCATCACTTTCCATAAAAGATGTGATTAGTAAAACGTGTCATATTTCAACAGCAGTAGCGTGGAGTCACCAGCAGGGGGCGGTGGTGCGCACTCATGGTTATGCAACACGAGAACTCAGAAATCACTCACACAAGGCGATTTGATCCGTAAAAAGACTCACTTTAAGCAACAATTTTGCAATGTGTACCGTAAAAAAAAGTCATGTACATTGGAGGGGTTTTTTTTTTCCCCCTGAAATTGTAGCTACGTTTTCATCGTGGCATTGGGGCGTGGTCTCGGCAGCCATCGCCACGCCCATCGCAGACTCGCCGTTTCGCGACGCACGTACAACAACAACAACAACAACAAAAAAAACACCTCCTCGGTAAAACCTCAACATTGACTTGTAGATGACATGTTCTAGAACCCTGCGACGTGTGAAGACGTGTCGTCGTTAAACCGACGTGTGACTGTACTCGCTACGTTTCGTGTCGCGCCTTCTAGCGTTCACCGTGCGGGCTTGTCGATGATGTGTTGCAGCGACGAGGCCTCGACGACGACGACACCCTGAACGAGTAGCTGGTGGACCTCATTGACTTGGTTCTATTCATTCGTACTCCTGATTTAGAGACCGAAAATATAAAGATCTGTTAAGACAATGAGGGGCTCGTACGGAGACAGAGATCGGGATCGTGGACGTGACCGGTGAGTAGTGAAGCCGCTAGCATCACAGCGTTTACATGGTTTACGTCCAAACGTAATGATTTAATACTTTTTTTTAAAGGAGCCCTCGGTTCGGGTCGAGCCGCAGCGGCGGCGGCGGCGGTGGTGGTGGTGGCGGCGGTGGCGGCAGCCGGAGGTTCGGGAACCCCGGAGAGCGGCTCCGCAAGAAGAGGTGGGACCTGTCCGAGCTGCCCAAGTTCGAGAAGGACTTCTACAAGGAGCACCCCGAGGTGCTGAGGATGAGCCAGGTGTTACCTCCTCACTCACTCTCACTCTCACTCTCTCTCACACACACACACACACACACACACACACACACACACACACACACACACACACACACACACACACACACACACACACACACACACACACACACACACACACACACACACACACACACACACACACACACACACCACGATGCAATACAACGTGTGTTGGGTTAAAGGGGCCCTATTGTGCCACCAGGCTCGGGCGTGATTTGCCATTACCGGTGTGACATCACAGGTGGGAGTGTCCACCTGTACAGTGGATGATAGACGCTGACTAGATCAAGACGACCAGCCGTTACCCAGTGGACTGTACTGACTGCTGAACTGATCTAGTCAGCATACATCTGGGTGGACACTCCCACCTGTTCTACCTGTATGTTGTTGTTGTTGTTGTTGTTGTTGTGCTTTAACTTTAATGTCGTTGTTTGCTGCTTCCAGTATGAATTGGAGGAGTTTCGCAGGAAGAAGGAAATCACGACCCGTGGTTCTGGCTGTCCCAAACCCGTCACCAGCTTCATCCAGGCACACTTCCCTCGTAAGAACACACAGTATGCTGAACACAGTGTATTCCAGTGCGCAGAGGGGTGTCTATGCAGAATATAATGCAGTGTGTTCCGATGTGTAGAGTATGTGATGGACGTGCTGATGCAGCAGAAATTCAAGGATCCCACCGCCATCCAGGCCCAGGGCTTCCCATTGGCCCTCAGTGGCCGGGACATGGTGGGCATCGCCCAGACCGGCTCCGGGAAAACTCTGGCGGTAAGACCTAGACCTCAGCTTAACGCTATCAGTAAAACCTAGACCAAAGCATAACTCTACCGGTAAGACTTAGACCTCAGCATAACTCTACCGGTAAGTCCTAGACCTCAGCAGAACTCTATCCGTAAGACCAAGACCACAGCATAACTCTATCGGTAAGACCTAGACCACAGCATAGCTCTATCAGTAAGACCTAGACCACTGCATAACTCTGGGTAAGACCTAAATCATAGTATAACTATCTCTAAAGGCCCTGATAAACTAACTAAACTAAACGAAATTGGTCGAACATTTTGACAGTGACACTATAGTCACTGCAATCTGTAGGTTGTTTTGTCTAATGACTGAGGCACAATAATAACAGCTTGGCATGTTGCCTCTATGTGACAATATGTAAATATGGCGTCTTATGTGTAAGTCACGTTGCAGTGCCAGTTGAACAGGGTTCATCCAGTCTCATGTTGTCTGCCTCCCAGTACCTGCTGCCAGCCATCGTCCACATCAACCACCAGCCCTACCTGGAGCGGGGAGACGGGCCCATCGTGAGTGGCCTCGCCCTCCATTTCACCTGCTTTCTCCTTAATTAGCTTTAAATGGGCCCAATTATAACACCAGGTGTCATTGTCCTTGTGACGAAGTGACATCACAAGAGGGTGTGGTGTCCACCTACTCTCCAAATTGTAGTCACATGACCATTTTGTAACTGCATGTCATGGCTAATCAGGCTCACACCTGGTGGTATAATAGAGCCCCTTTTAAGAATGTTATCTTTTCTCCTTCTTGTTCTTGCCTCTTCTCCTTCCTGTTGTGATGTCTTCTCCTTCCTGTTGTGATGTCTTCTCCTTCCTGTCGTGGTGTCCCTGGTGTCCCACCCCCTGTCCTCAGTGTCTGGTTCTGGCCCCGACCAGAGAGCTGGCTCAGCAGGTCCAGACGGTGGCCTACGAATATGGCAAGTTGTCTCGTCTCAAGAGCACCTGCGTGTACGGAGGGGCCCCCAAGGGCTCCCAAATCAGAGACCTGGACAAAGGTGAGAACTAGGATGCAAGAAATACCAAAAGAAGAGAGGATACCAAGACAAAATACCAAAATGTACTCTCTTTTGTAGGTGTTTTTGTTTTTAGAAAATGTTTTATGTGCGATAGTTCCACAAATGTACACATATCGAAAGTCAGTCTGTTTTATCATCAGTATTTTTATACAGTACATGCGCCAAAACCACGGTCTCTTACAGGTGTGGAGATCTGCATCGCCACACCCGGTAGGCTGATCGACTTCCTGGAGTGTGGGAAGACCAACCTGCGGCGCTGCACCTACCTGGTGCTGGACGAGGCCGATCGCATGCTGGACATGGGCTTCGAGCCCCAGATCAGGAAGATCGTGGACCAGATCCGGGTATGGTTGGCACCCAAAACCCCTTGTGTATCTGTGTGCTCTTGCATATGTGTACTCGGGTTGGGTATACTTTTTCTTTTTATTATCCACCCAGATGTGTGATAGATAGATAGATCGGTCGACCAGCCTCCCCACGGGACTTCTTCAGCAAGTTGGCTGGTCCGTCCCTCATACATCTGGGTGCACATTCCCACTCGTGATGGATGTTTGAAATGGCTTGTAATGGATAATCTTCATCCCCCCACCTGGTGGCACTGGTGAAACCGAGATCCTTTATTCCTCTCATCATCCTCTCCCCTTGTCAACGTGTGACCGGCCGGCAGCCCGACCGGCAGACCCTGATGTGGAGCGCCACGTGGCCCAAGGAGGTGCGGAAGCTGGCCGAGGACTTTCTGAAGGACTATGTGCAGATCAACGTGGGCGCCCTGGAGCTCAGCGCCAACCACAACATCCTGCAGATCGTCGACGTCTGCATGGAGAACGAGAAAGACAGCAAGTACGCTGGAGTTGATGTTGTCGTGGCGTTGCAGGAGCAGGCGTTTTTGCACGAGGAGTCCATGAGAACGATCCACCCCCTCCCTTCTCCGCAGGCTGTTCCAGCTGATGGAGGAGATCATGGAGGAGAAGGAGAACAAGACCATCATCTTCGTGGAGACCAAGAAGCGATGTGATGACCTCACACGCAGGATGAGACGAGACGGGTACATGCAGCACAACACGACCTGGAACAATGTCGTACGTTTAGCAGTGGTGTCGTAATCCAAAGTGGTTGACGGTGGATCGTTTCCTAAATGGATGTCATGAGGTGTTTGAGGGAATCTGAATCTCAGGGAGGCCGATGGATAGGCTACGGACGTTGGGGATTGAACCCAGAGCCTTTCAGCTGGGAGCCAAACAGCTTTATGACAAGGCTAACCGGGTATCTGTTTATCCTCTAGGTGGCCCGCCATGTGTATCCATGGAGACAAGACCCAGCCCGAGAGAGACTGGGTGCTCACAGGTACAACTTGGACATCCCAATCTCTCAAGCTTCTCTTAATAACTTAACATTCAATGCTTTTCCCTCGACGTGGCTTAAACCACCATTAGTCGATCCTGCTGCTGTAGTATCTCGTAAAAGTCGACATTGGTGGTCTTGGTGATTTCAATTAAAATGGCCGCGTGGTGTGTTGCAGAGTTCCGGAGCGGTAAAGCCCCCATCCTCATAGCGACGGACGTGGCGTCGCGCGGTCTGGGTATGTAGCCTGCAGCGTAGTGTGCACCTCCACTCTTTCACAGTAAAAGCCCCCCCATCCCCCTCTTCATACACTCAACCGATCAAAGGAAGATGTTCTCACCTCTTAAGATGTAGTGTTATCTTAATGGGAAATTCAGCTGTCATAGTAGAAAGTACATAGCTGTAATAACAACATCTATATTCTTATTACAGTTATGTACTTTCTACGCAAACCCCCCCCCCCAAAAAAAATACTTTTTAATAGTCTGTTTAAAAATATTTATAGTTTTTAAATGTTTTCAAATACAGAAAGATGTATATATACACAATATGAGTAGTAGTTATTAAAGGATGTAGAACAATTTAGTGTTTTTATTGCATGCGTCTATACAACACCTTTCAAGTCAGTCTGCACTCCCATACAAACACAATGTCTACACTTCTTAGCTATAGCTTAGCCTAGCATAAGTACTAGCATGTATAGTTCCCCTGTTGCGTTACATGTTACTAGCTGTATAACATCATCATGCTAAAGTCATTTAGCTGTATCCTCTTAGCGGTGATGCAGTCCCGACCGAATGACGAGTTTTAAACCTAATTCTATGTTCATTTGTTTCCTTTCATTTTATTTTATTTTTGTTTTTGTTTTGTTTCCAAGTCTCTCTTCCGGCAACTAGAAGCACACAGGCCCTCGGAGCCTGCTGCCGGACCTAGGCATGACTAATCGAATCCTGAGTTGGGGAGAGAGAGAGACGGCCTGGCTAATCAAACCCAGACCCGGCCATCTCCACTGACAGCCCAGAGCCCCTCCGTACATGACCCCCTGCCCTCCCAGGGCCGCGGCGGCCTGGGACCCCAGCGGGGTGGGGGGGAACGAGGGGTGCCACTGGGTTCTAAATTTGGGGCCCCCCTGGGGGTTGGGGTCGCTGGAACCCTGCTGAGAGGGTGGAGAGAGGGGTGGCAAATGCTAGCCTGGCAGCGGCGGCGCAAAACCACTACAGCAGCCACGGCCCCCAGTGCAGCTAGTGTAGCAGCTAGCAGTTATCAAACAACAGATTGAGTTCACTACAGTAGGAGCTGTTATCAGTCTAGCCACATTGGAGCAGTTCAGAATGGGCTCAAGGCTGACCGCACCCCTTGGCCTTCTCTGATAGCTGAGAGCTGCTCTCATTGGCTGATTGGCTCATACAGCTAATAGCAGGGTGATTCTGATTCTGATATAACTGAAGCTACTCCTATAGGTCTTTTTGAAAGCAGGACTGCTCTGATAGGCTAATAACAGCTAAAGCTGCCCTGATAGACCCTGTAGACGTAGGGCTAATCTGATTCTGGCTCAGGTTCCTCTGATAGGCTGATTTAAGTGCAGGGCTACTCTGATAGGCTAATAGAAGCTAAAGTTACCCTGATAGGCCCTTTAAACACAGGGCTACTCTGATAGGCCAAGAGTAGCTAAAGCTACCCTGATAGGCTGGTTAGAATCTGGCCTTACCCTGATAGACCCTTTTACATGCAGGGCTAATCTGATTCCAGCTAAGGTTATTCTGATAGGCTAATATCATCTCTGGGGAATCTGATTGGCGGTCACCTCTACTCTGATTGGCGGTCAGCTCTACTCTGATTGGCTGCAGTGGTGCGTCGCGTGAAGACAGACAGGCTGAGCGGCGCGAGGCCACCCCTCCGCCCGGGCCCCCAGCTGCCCCGGGCCCCCAGCTGCCCCCCGGCTGTGGCGCCGGCCTCTCCCTCCGTGGACGTCATGTCTGGTCCTGGCTGGCAGGGGTCCGGGCCTCCAGAAGACCTCCTCTCTCTGTTAGACCCCCGCTTACCTCCTTCTCCTCTTCCTCCCACTTTTTCTCTCCCCCCCCCCCCCTAACCTGTGTCCTTCTAGATCTTGATCCTTCTAGGTGTATCACCTGTTACTTGTATTCCCATTTCTCCTTTCTGCCACCTTTATTTCTCTCCAACTCCTTTCTCACACTTCTCTCTCTCTCTTACCCCCTCTCCCCCCTCCCTCCCCTCTCTCCCCCCTCCCTCCCTCTCTCCCCCCCCCCCCCTCTCTCTCTCGACCACCACTAACTGTCGTTGAAGCCCCTTTTCTTCCTCTTGGCAAACTGACTCCTGACAAGTCCTTCATAGGTTTAGTTTCTAGTTGCCCCCCAAAGACCATGTGTGACTGTGTGTTTGACCCTGGAAGCCCCCTGAGCGATGGCAGGGACCCCCTGTCAGGGACCTAACGCCACACACCACCACCCCCCCTAGTGTCTGTTTCTTGTTACTGCACTGGAACCCTCGGGCTGCTGGGTCCACTCACTGCCATTCCACCCACCAACAAACGACCCCCCCCCCCCCCCCCACTACAAGAGTCTCCTCCCATTATATTTCACCAGACCACCACAAATCCCCCAATACACTGCCATTACCAAACTGGCCTAATATCCCCCTAAGCCCCGCCCCCCAAGCCCCTTCGCCCACCTGGCCCCCACATACCGATGAAGACGAGCGGTGTGGTAAAGTACAGGCCGCCGCCCCCCTGGAGCGCCAGGGCCTTCGTGATTGGTGGGGGATGGACAGCGGGGCTCGGAGGGGAGGGGGAGGAGCTTCGGTCTGGTCCGCTCTCCTTCTGCCCCTGCAGTCCTCTCTCTCACCACCGGGGAGGGCAGCGCACACCTGTCAGGTCAGCTCTAATGCTTTGAACGCTGGGTAAGTACGTCCACTCCACCTCCAACCTCCAACCAACCCTCCCCCCCACCCCCACCTCCCCGTCGATCCTCCGTCGCCCGGGAAAAAAATGGAGACTTTATTTTTCTTTTTTTTCTCCCGCCAATCTGCAGTGATTCGTCCCGAGCCCTTCTGTCAGCGTGTAATAAGAAACAGACCTGTGGTTAGTTCAAACTCTCGCGTTGGAATGGTCACAAGTGGCTTTTATTCTTTCATCTACTTGGCAGTCTACCTTTTTTTTATGTCCCTCAATATGGTGTCCGCATGTCACTTTGTCTTTTCTTTTGGTCAATTGGGCGTTTAATTGCGTTTACAAATTCATAATTGGCACGTTAGGTAAAACCGACCAATGCTGTCGGTTCCCGGAAGGTAAGTGAGCCTCTAGAAGTGTCAAAATTCTACCAACAGCGGAATCCTCTCCGCTCCACTTCGTGTCTAACTTGCGCTTTTCTTTTTGTTTCTCTCCCCCGTCCCTCCCCTATCCTCTCCCCCTCCCCCATCCTCTCACCCCTCCTCCCCCCCCGAAAGACGTGGAAGACGTGAAGTTCGTCATCAACTACGACTTCCCCAACTCGTCGGAGGACTACATCCACCGCATCGGGCGGACGGCGCGCAGCACCAACAAGGGGACCGCCTACACCTTCTTCACACCCGGGAACATCCGGCAGGCACGCCAGCTGATCCGCGTGCTGGAGGAGGCACACCAGACCATCAACCCCAAGCTGCTGCAGCTGGTGGACAGCGGCGGGCGCGGTGGCGGCGGGGGCGGCGGAGGTGAGGGGCTTCCTGTCCGTTTAATGGTCTATTTCCTGTCTGCTTAACGGTCTACTGCTTCACTGTCGCAAACTACACGAGAAGACGACGCGTACAGCTTATAAATTGATCAATGACAAAAGTGTAGAACCTTATTCCGATAAATGTGTCTAGCGCCTTCCGATAAATAAATATTTGAGTCTTTGGATTTAATAATTAAGTTGTCTTTTGATAAATAACTTTAGGGTTTTTGGATAAATGATATATTTTTGACATATTTCAGTAAATACGGTTTTGTCTCTCCGTCTCCAGGTGGGCGTTCCCGTTTCCGTGGATCCTCCTCCTCCTCCAACAACCCCAACCTTATGTACCAGGACGAGTGTGAACGCCGCATGCGCCCGGGCGGCAGCAGCAGCAGCACAGTGGCCAAGGACAGCCGCGGGAGTGGCGGGAGCAGCAATCTCGGCCGCAGCCGGGAAACTGACCGCTCTTCCTCCTCTTCCTCCTCCTCCTACAGGGACCGTGGCAGCAGGGATGCAGGGCGGAGCTCCGGCTCTAGCTCCTCCTACCCGTCGTACCAGAGCAGCAGCGGTGGTGTTGGCACCGGCAGCAGCAGCCAATACTCAAGCTCCAGGGCCGGAGCTGCGTCGGGCGGTGCCGGGGTGACCGGGGCCCCGGCCCTGCCCCCGCCCCTCCAGCCGGGGCCCCAGCCTCTCATGGCCCAGCAGTTTGTCCCCACCCAGCCCATGATGGGCCTCATGGGACACTCCCCCTTCCAGTTTGTCCCCCCGCCGGCACCATCCCCCGCCACCACCAGGAAGTAAAAGCGGGGTGGTTGTTGATTACCGCCATGTGTGCACCACTCAACAAACAGCATAGATTAGTGTTGTAGTCGGTCAGAAAGGTCTGGACTCTCATCCAGACCTCCTCACAGTATTGTAGAAGATTCCGGGTCTCTCTATAATCTCGTTAGCTGAGTGGTGATGGAACGGCATGTAAATGGTTTCGTCGAGACGAGCTAAGTAGCTACTTAGCGAGCTAGAGTAGCAATGTTATATTGTGCTGAGCTCTGGAACCCCGGGGGAGATGAAAGTGAGATTCTGCATGTTTTCATACAAAACACATAAGTTCAGTATTTTTTTGCAGTATGGAAGCCAGTTATTCGGCCAGTCAGACAGACGGCACTCGATTCTCTAATTGTTGACTCTTTGACTTTGGTACTGCCGCTGATCGCGGCGCCGTTAGCCTTTGAATTTTTAGTTTTTCAGTTGGTTTGAAATTTGCCCTTAGGTGTATGAAAGGTAGGTTCCTTAGTTCACTTGTTTGTGGGTTTTTACTTAACCTATAGTTGCTTTTTTGTGTATCGTAAAGCTAAAACCTTGCTCTTACTAAGTAATTCATCCTTTGACTTTTTTTTTTTTGGTAGTTTATTTTGGTATGCATTAGTTTGGTACATATGATAGCATGTAGTTTTTAGTGGTGTTGTTGAAGTGTCTTCTACCTGAACATTGAATTTGGATTTGTTTCTCTGAAAACTATATGGTGACTTTTATATTGGTTCTTTTCCCAGGGTTAAATAAAGTCTTTCAGTGTAACTTCCATGTGTGTCCATTTTTCACTCAAAGTATCATTTAGTGACCCAATGATGCAACAGTTTTGCAACAAAACCAATTAAATGAATTAATCTGTTCTGTCCTGTGCATATGTGTGTAACATTTGCATTAAGTGGTTAACAAAAATCTAAAGTATTTCTTATGGTACCGGAAACACAGAAAACTAAGACTATGGACCAATATAATCAATTGGACACAAAGCAAAGATAGATCAGATCACCAAGATAGACTTCTTTTTTTATTACCCATGGATATATATATATATATATATTTATTTATATATTTATAATTTCAGCATTGTTACTTCAGTTGGACTTTTGCTCAAGGCAAGCGCACCGGGCCGGGGCCGGGGGTGGGGTGGGGTGGGGTGGGGTGGGGGAAGGAGGATGGGGGGGTAGGACCGCGGGCATGCAGACCAGGCCGATGGATCCAGACCAGCGTCGGGACGTGTGATGGGGACAGTGTTAGCTGATGATCATGTAGACATAGACGTGAGTCTGGAGGTCTCGAACCCCTCTTCCCCCCCCCGGTAGTCTACTTTTATAACCGATGTGGGGGACACACCGGGGGGGGGGGTTTGGGCGACTAACACAAAACGAAAGTGAAACTGCAAAAGAGGCACATATGGCTGACTGAATCGAGCTAGGAGTATCTGTCACAGCGTGGAGAGAAGGGGTTTTAAACGTCACTAGAAGTCCGGGTCCCCCAAAAAACGAACAAAAAACAAAACTTTTGCTGATATTCCTTCATCACATGACAGCAAGAGAAACACAGAAAATAAAATACAATCCCAGCTGGCTTTTCCCCTCTGTCATCTCATAAGGTTGACGTGAGTTCAGATCGGGAACGGCATGCAGGGGGAGGAGAAAACCAAACAAAGAAAGCTGTGGACCAACCACGGTCTTTACTGCTTGACTGTAACCATAGAGACAAACCTGTTTAAAACAACTCCCCCCCCCCCCCCCCCCCACACACACACACACACACACACACACACACACACACACACACACACACACACACACACACACACACACACACACACACACACACACACACACACACACACACACACACACACACACACAGTAACAGGCAAACAACGGCCCAACTTGAAACATGAAACTCGGCAAAGCATGAATAGGGGGATGGGGGGCATCGTGGAAGGAAGGAGACCGAGAAGAAGAGGTAACAAACTTGTTGATTGGGAGTTTGGTGGTGGGGGGGGGGGGGTCCTGCAGAGTGTTATAATCTAAAGAGTCACTGAGGAGGAAGCAGAGAGAGAGAGAGAGAGAGAGGAGAGAGAGGGAGAGAGGAGAGAGAGAGAGAGAGGGAGGGAGAGGGAGAGTCTGTTGGGGGCAGGGAGGGAGGGTGGGAGGCGCTATAGCGAGCCCCAGGTCTCAGCGGGGGGCAGCTGGTCCACGGTGCCGCTCTCCTGGTGTCTCTGGTCTCCCAGGGTGAAGCCCAGCGTGTACTGCAGGCTCACCTTCTCCTGGAACACACACACAAAGAATGTACAACTACACGTCAGGGGGCACTTATTGATTATAGACAGGGTAGTTGGGTAGGTAACTAGTTGGATAGTTAGGTAGTTGGGTGGGCGTGTGTCACCTTCTCAGGGTTGGCTAGCAGCAGCACCTGTGTGACGGCAGCAGGGGGCAGCAGAGGATTAAACGCCGGGAGCTCCGTCCCCGACGGAGGCTGCAGCTTGACCGCCATCGACTATCGGGGAGGAGAGACGAAGTTGACATTTTTAAGACAATCACAACTTGATGACGTCACACTCTGCCTTGAGGGATCCACTATTGCCCAAAGCTCCTGCGTCAAGAATCTTGGTGTTCTGCTTGACCCTACGCTTTCTTTCGATCAGCATGTCAAAAGTATCACCAGAACTGCTTTCTTTCATCTTAGAAACATTGCCAAGGTCAGACCAATGCTATCCGCTGCGGACGCAGAGACACTCATCCATGCATTTATATCATCCAGACTGGATTACTGTAATGCACTGTTCTCTGGCCTACCGAGCTCTACTACAAAAAGCCTCCAGCTCGTACAGAACGCTGCTGCTAGACTTCTAACGAGAACTAGGAAGTTTGACCACATTACTCCTATTCTCACTTCCCTCCACTGGCTCCCAATAAATGCCAGATCAGATTTTAAGGTGCTACTTCTCAGAGGTGTGGACTCGAGTCACATGACTTGGACTCGAGTCAGACTCGAGTCACAAATTTGATGACTTTAGACTCGACTTGACAAAATCAAAAAAGACTTGCAACTCGACTTTGACTTTAATACCAATGACTCGTGACTTTACTTGGACTTGAGCCTTTTGACTTGAAAAGACTTGATACCTTCCCCCAAGCCCAAAGATAAAAAAATATGTTATTTAAAAAGTGTGCCGCGAATCAATTCATTTCCCTTCATTTCCTGAATGAACTACATTTCCAGCGAATCGACACTTCATTTCCCAGATCCACCTTAAACCAATCAGACAGACAGCATCCGATCAAGTTGCGCGAGAGAACCACACTAACGTTACAATTCAAAACGACGGAGCAATATTGGAAAAATGATACCAAAGATTATTTCGTTTGCGTATAAAAACTACGCGGTGGTCAACAAAAAACGAATTGCAGTCTGCAAAACGTGCGGGTCGACAATCACAGCCTGAGACGCAACAACTTCCAACTTTGTTCGACATTTGAAGCTGCACATAGAACGGTAAGTCGAGGCTAATATTAACGTTAGATTGTTGACAAATTAGATTGTTTTGCCAACAAGTTGATTATGAAATTAATAATGCTAGTGCAGTGCCCGTTGGGATGTGCCCGTTCGGACCGGGACGATTTTCTCGAGAAACACTCCTCCGATCGACTTCGCACTCGACACTGACACATGACTGACAGACTTTTGGCCAATTTGGTCTTTTGCAAATGCAATGCATCATAGGGCCCTGAGATAACAGAAAAAGCACAACCCTGTGGGGAAATGAAACTGTTTATGCATTTCACGTTCTCTCTCTCTCTCTCTCTCTCACACTCACACACACACACACACACACACACACACACACACACAGTCTCCATGAATCACGTTTTGTCTCCCATCTCTGGGATCTGCATGGTTTTTCTCAGACATTCAGGCCAGTGTTCAAATTGTAGGCCTACTTGAAGGTCAGTAGCAATTGTTTTGATGTACCTTATAATAAATGATTGTAACTTTTACGCAGGATTTTTTTAGGTGTCTAGAATATATCAGTAGAGAGAGAGGGACAGAGAAAATAGAGGAATTGGTTAGTGTGGTATGAGGGGGGAGGGGTTTCATTGATACCTTTTGAATGAAAATACATTTAATTGTAAAATAAGATAAAATGCTGCTTCTTTGTTTGGATTACTTGTTTTAAAGGGATGGTTCACGCTCAATGCACAATTCTCTAATAGTTGTCTTACCTTGTATCTTTTACCTCTTAACTTCTGCTGCTTTCATGTAGATGTTCAATAAAACATTTTAAATTGTATTTGTATAGCCCTTAATCACAAGACAGTCTCAAAGGGCTTTACAGGCCAGATTATTATGGGTCAAAAGTGATTTATGAGACCCCCCTAGCCCTAGCCCCGCCCCCCTAAGGGCAAGAAACGACTCCCTTAAAATGGCATTACATTTGGTGAAGAGCGCATTATGACTTGTTTAGGACTCGAAATTCAAAGTTTAGGACTTGGGACTTGACTTGGGACTTGTCAGTCTTGACTTGGGACTTGACTCGGGACTTGCCTGTCTTGACAAAAGTAAATAAAAAATCAGCAGGAAACAGGGCGTTCTCTTATCGAGCACCCTATCTGTGGAACAGTGTGCCACCTGTAATCAGGGAGGCTGACTCTGCTGAGATATTTAAGGCGAGACTAAAGACCCACCTATTTACCCTCGCCTTGGGCTGCTAGGAGTGCCCCTCAGCTCTAATTTACAGCTAAATCAATACCGTTAGCACTAGCCTACCCTAGCTGCCGATGGGTACTAGGTCTGAGGATACTTGTATGTTCCCTGCTTACTGTGCTCCATCTAACCTTCATGTTGTCTCCATTATCTAGGGTGCTGCTGTGATCATGACTGGATACCTGGCCACCCCACCTGACGGCTACCAGCTTGCTCTCCAGCCAGCACCCCATCACATTATTACTATTTCATTTACTATTTGTACTTTGTTATTTGCATTTTGTCATGCTTTGTTACCCCTGTTTTTAAATGCCCGTATGACACCCATTGCACTCTGAACCATCCCTGGAAGGAGGGATCCCCCACTCTGAGGTTCCTCCTCGAGATTTCTTCCTTGTTAATTAAGGGAGTCGTTTCTTGCCCTTAGGGGGGCTTGGGCTAGGGGGGTGTCATGAATCACGTTTGGCCCATAACAATCTGGCCTGTAAAGCCCTTTGAGACTGTCTTGTGATTCAGGGCTATACAAATAAAATTGAATTGAATTGAATTAAGACGTGCACAAGGCCATGCATGTCTTCAAACTTTCCACTGGTGTCCACTCCCAGCTGAAAGGTACCAGGTTCAATCCCTTACGGCTGGAGCATGATGCCCCAACCTGCTCCTGCATGACCTGCATCTAAAAATACTAAAAACTAAACTGGGATTACATCCTAACCAGTATGAAACCATGTAAAATGCGTTCCCGACTCAAAAAAGCCAGTGGGGACGTGTGCATGTCAGAGTTTATCTCCAACATATTTGACCTCTGACCTTTGGCGGGGTGACCTCCAGCCTGATGCTGGTGATGGGCTGCGGCGCGGAGGACAGCATGGAGAGGATGACCACCAGCACGTCCGGCCGCCCCGACGGGGAGTCGCGGGCGAAGTGGAAGAGAACACGCAGGCTGTGGCCATCGAACACTGTCACCGGGAGGAGGCTGCCTGGAGAGGAGGAGCAGGAGGAGGAGAGATGGAGAGGAGGAGAGAGATGAAGAGGAGGAGAGGATGAGGGTTGCTCGCCACCTGGAGAGGACACTTCTAGACAAAACACAGGGAGGCTAACTGGGACTTACTGGGCCGGATGGACTCGAGAGGCATAAAGACATCCTCCAGGGTGACCTCTGGGGCCGGTGGTGGCGGTGGGGCCGGAGGTGTGTTCAGTAGGGGGGGCCTGAGGCTGGGCTGAGCATTCAGGAGAGGCCCAGGCTGCTCTGCGCTGAAAGCCGGGATGGGGCTCGGCATCACGTGAGAGCCAGACTTGCTCTGGAGGTCGCGCAGGGTGGGCTTGGTCTGCAGCCGATCCCTGGGGCACAGAGACATGTACCATCAGCTCACTGCTAGAGTATCGTCAAATACCATTAGCAGCAGGTGTGATCAGCATGTGACCCGATAATCGCTAGCAACAGGTGTGAGTTACCATTTGACATGCAGGGTGTCGGGCGGGAGAGACTGCTGAAGGAGGGTTTTTCCCAGCAGGTCCAACTCATCCAGGGCAGAGCTAGTGGGGGCGGAGCTAGCGGCAACAGCAGGGGTGGGGCCAGAGGAGAGCAGGTGTGAGGGCGTGTGTGAGGGCGGGTTTGGGCTCAGGTGACTGGGTGCGGCTGGAATGTCTGCTTCGATGCTTTCGGATGACTGGAGAGAGATGCAGAAACGGCTGAGTGTGATTGCATGATCATGAATCATGAAGTTTATCCCTTTATCGATCCAAAAGCCCACCGACTAGAAAGATAAACATCACGATGTACGTAGAATAGAAATAGAATATAACTTTATTAATCCCGAAGGAAATTCTTGTGCCAGGTTGCATAGCGATACAGTACAAAAACCACAGATTGATAAAATAACGAACGTATGTGCAAATTAGTTAAATATACAAATGTGTGTGCACATTATCTCCCATTATCGTTTGGGAGAAATCCTAGGCCAATTGTGAAGAAGCAGGGCGTTGACCTCTGACCTGGAAGGAGTCCCAGGCGGTGGAGTCCTCAGGCTGGGAGGCGGGGTTGGACATGTGGGTCCCTTCACTCAACCCTGGGAGTACACACCTGGAGTTAGTACAATCACAACTCAATCCAACTTTATTTATAGAGCACTAGACATATTGTCTGTGTATTTTAGTAGTTTTCATTAAATTTTCTCTTTTATACTTCCTGCGATGACACCCGGTGTTTTACATTTGTGACCAGAGAATATAAAATATAGGGGTCAGAGGTCATACCTAGCGACATGAGTTCATCGTCAAGGAGACTGCTGCCCGTCTCAGGGGCGTGGAGGCTGTCTGTGGGGGAGGGGAATGAGGGCGGGGACTGAGGCGACGTGTCCAGGCCCGATAGGTCGAGCAGTGCCGTACTTCCCCCTGTGACCAATGGGATCGGAGTAAATCATCTCTATGGCGACAAACACTTGAATCTCACCACCTGTGCATACAAACATATGTGTGTGTGTGTGTGTGTGTGCGTGTGCGTGTGCGTGTGCGTACCTGTGTGTCTGTCCGTGGTGTTGTTCCCGTTCACCTCCTCCCCGCGCACCTGCTGCTTGTACTGGTTGATGACCTGTGTCAGGCTGTCGTTGGCCTGCAGGATCTCCGCTGCGGAGGTCAGACGCGACAGGACAGAAGTCAGCATGGCACCGCCCCCCTCACCACCACTAGAGGTCCCACGACACTCCTACTACACACCAGGTCGAGAGCCACCCTCTTGTGACATCACATGTGGGTGTGTGTGTCCCCCAGGACCAGAGATTAACAGCTGTCCCAAATTCTACTTTCAACTCTCCCAGACGTAACAATCGGTGTCCTAAATTGTAGTTATTTTTTTCCCATTGTACATGAAATATATAGTTTAATAACTTAATTGAGTAACTCTTGTCTGGCCTTGCTCCATCACATGGGTCTCTCTATGATGGACTTTGTGTGTCACATGATCACTTGTACTGCAACATTCCTCTCCTGTCCCAGACTCCCTATCTTTGTGTCCCAGGTGCTATTTTTACTGTCCTCTGGACATCAACGGCACATACCTCATTTCGAGGCCTGACCCGGATGTGTGATGGGTAGACCAGCCTACCCAGTGGACCGGTCTACCCAGTGGACCAGACCAGCCTACCAGTCTACCCAGTGGACCGGTCAACTCACCCAGAGCTTCGTCGTTGTCCTCCGTGTCGCTGGCCAGACGGAAAAGAGTGGGTCGCATCTTCTCACAGCGATGGTACAGGTCCTACACACACACACACACACACACGGGCACTGTGTATGGATGTTACATTTGGTGTGTGTGTGTGTGTGTGTGTGTGTGTGTGTGTGTGTGTGTGTGTGTGTGTGTGTGTGTGTGTGTGTGTGTGTGTGTACCAGCTCTGCGTTGCCGTGCTGTGGTGTCCTGTGCTCGTAGTTCTGCAGCAGCTGGGAGAGCAGCGCTACGCACTCCTTCACCTCTTGGATGGTGCTGACCCGCTTGGACACCTTCTCCACCCGCCGCTGGTCCTGGCACACACACACGAAATATGAGCTCAGCAACAATGAAACACAAGCCGATGGGACTATTGCTCCCAAGGGAGGGAAGGGGAGAATGACAGACAGAACACACACACACACACACACACACACACACACACACACACACACACACACACACACACACACACACACACACACACACACACACACACACACACACACACACACACACACACACACACACACACACACACACACAGAGAGAGAGAATGAATGACTCACCCCAGGGAAAGGGGGAAAGGTTCCTGTTACATCAGGAAAGAAGGGAAAACTACCTGACACTAAAATGGAGAGAAGACGCCATTTTCTCGTCTCAGTAAAAATGTGCAAATCTACAACTCTTCCTGTAAGAGCCTGGACCGTCGCTTAGCAACGCTGCCTACAAAGACATCTGTGCGTATTAAACCACGAGTACACAGTTTTCCGGCAAAATGTGTGATTTTCTATTTGTTCTTGGCTTGAAAAGTAGACTGAATAGGGAAATGACCAGATAGAAATTCCATGACAACATGACCAGTCAATGCATTGGAAGATAATTGCCAATGAATCAGATTAATGCAAAATCAAACGCACCAATCTGACTTTTTAAATCTCGGGACCAGAAAGACATTTTCAGTGTAGGAGCGCACCGCACACTTGGAAAACTCTGAATTGGCAATCCTTCCATTAGCAGGATTCTGCACCTTGTTGCCCCGACCCCCCCCCCGCCGAGGGTAAGAGACGCTGCCCTGGTCTCACCTCCTGCACCATCTCCTTGATCAGCTTGTTGGCTGCCTTCAGGTCCTCTGGGTGCGTGCTGGTCAACAGACGGGACAGCATCTGGACAGCCAATAGGAGAGCGGCTTAGACGCATGTTCGATAAAAACACCAGAGGTTCTGAGAAAGAGAGGGAGGAGGCGCTGGGGGGTGGGGACTGACTTTGGACTTCTCTTCATCCTCAAAGATGGCGTTCTTGGGTCTAAGAGGAGGCGGGTTCAGCAACTTGTCGGGGGGCAGCTCTGGGTCCTGCTTGACGATTCCTGAACAAGAAGAAGAAGAATGTGTTGAAGACCTGCTCAACACTAGGGGTGTGGAAATTTCTCGATTCTAAGATGCATCGCGATGCAGACATGTACGATTCTGCATCGATGCAGTGACAGAACATAATCGATTATAGCCTACTAAGGTTGATGTAAAAAAAAAAAAAAAAAAGCGCTGGCAGCAGCTATTTTCAATGCAAACCCTATGAAGTTCAGCACTTTCGGTCGCTCTGCTCCCAGTGCTCTGAGTTGAAAATAGTTCAACTTTTGGAGAAGCGTCGCGCTCATCAATGTCATGTCTCTCTTGTCAGCCAATCAAAATTGAGGAGGGGGCGGGACATACGATATCAACATTGTCAACAAAGGCGGAGGAGAACCTTATACAGGCCGTCATGGACAACCCCGTTGTACTACACACAAAAACACTTTTCGAAGGCACCACTCATGTGGAGAGCTGCTCCCAATGCCAGGATGTGATGTCTCTCCATTGTTTCAAATTAATTTATAATCAAAATAGACGGGATACGCTAGTGCAGGCCTGGCCAACCCGCGGCTCTTTGCCTGCTTTCATGGCTCTTACGTTCATATTGAATTTTGTGGTTTTTTTAGGGCTGTCAAAGTTAACGCGTTATCACAGATGTTGCGCCAAGGATGCGCAATGACGCTACCGTGAGGCGCGCGACGGGCTCCGAGTCAGCGTCTCTGGGGGGGGGGGGGCGGGTCCGTTAATAAGCGGTTCTGATGGGGGGGGGGGGGGGATCCGTTAATTCGCAGTTCTGATGGGGGGGCGGGTCCGTTAATTTGCGGTTCTGATGGAGGGGGGGGGGTGCTCCGTTAATTCGGAGCACCCCTGAATTAACTAGATAAGACTATGAAAATGTTATTGCCCTGGCAGTGGCTACAAATATTTGTGGTGTGTGAGAGAGGAAGAGATGGGGAGATGTTCATGTGTGTGTGAGAGGAAGAGATGGGGAGATGTTCATGTGTGTATAATGTGGCTCTTTGCAGTAACACAGTAAAAAAATTGGCTCTTCGTCTCTGACTGGTTGGCCACCCCTGCGCTAGTGTGACGTCACAACGAAGGAATGTGGAAGCGCTAGAAGAAACACGTGAGAAGCGCTCTGAAAAAGAGGTTGTGGTTATTGAGCTGCATCGAGATGCATCAAGATGCATCGTAGAATCGAATCGAATCGTGGACAGCTGAATCGTAATCAAATCGAATCGTGAGGCCAGTGAAGATTCACAGCTCTACTCAACACCTGCCCCCGCGCATCAGATCCCCCTGGATGTGTTCCGTCCTGAAGGGCGTGGATCTGAAGGTCCCTGCGTCTCACTCACCCTGTTTCTTCAGCATCTGGTAGGCATCGAGGATCTTGGTCTCGTCGGGCAGGCCCAGGGTCCAGCTGTAGATGAGCTCCAGGACCTTCTGTTTCACCGGCTCTGGGGACCGCAAGCCCAGGTACTGAGGACAGGGGGAGGTCAAAGGTCAAACACTGCATCTTGATTACTCTCTCTCTCTCTCTCTCTCTCTCCCTCTCTCCCTCTCTCCCTCCCCCCCCCCCCCCCCCCCCCCTCCATTAATTAGACAACATTAAGAACGCAGGAAGAAAGGAAACGTTTTCAATAATAAAAATGTATAGGATAAAGGATATTCCCGGTACCTTGGGAGACACGACCTTGATGAGTTCGTTGAGGAAGCGGAACTTGCCCACCTCGCCGTGGAAGCGTTTCCCACAGGTCTTCATGCACGTCTCCAGAACCTGCGCACAGCACACCAGGTGCCCATTCACAAAATGTCCCACGCCATGAGCGGGGAGATGGAACCCCCCAACCCTGGCAGTGGTATGGCCTCTACCATTTGAGATGGACAGCACCCAACTACTGTCTGTCTGCTGGTTCGATCCCCACCTATCCCCCTGATCTCAGTGTCGAGGTGTCCCTGAGCAAGGAAGGCACCTATACACTACCAGCTTCCCGACCAACTGGCTGATGCCTTGCATGGTTGACACCGATGTGAAGTGCTTTGGAAGAAAGTGCTGTATAAATGCAGCCCATTTACTGTCAACAACACAATAGAGCTTCAGTTCTGTAACAGCGCACACACATCCATCGCCACTCACCAGCAGAGCCTGCATGGACTCCCACTCCTGGGGAGACTGGATCTTGTGGGCTAGGAGCCTGGTGGCCAGTTGGGGTCTACACACACACACACACACACACACACACACACACACACACACTTAGTGGGAAAGTACCAGACATTGGCGCACAGACACATAGGAACAAGTCGCAACAAGGGGCGACTTTGTTCCTCGTTCAGGTTTGTACAGAAGAACTCAGCGTTGGTTCCTTCCATCATACCAGGAAGTGCATCTCTGTGTCAGGTAATCAGGTATTTCCAGACTACAGAGTATCCAAGTAAGAGGAATGCAGTCTCTGGTCACAGAGGGATATGTTCTATAGTATCATTGTTGTTGTTATTCTGACTTTACTTGCACCGTTTCCTTTACTGGCGTTTTCTGCTGCAACTGCTCAATTCCCATCACAGCATTATGGCCTTACCTTATTTTGATAACTTTTTTTAAGAAATGGGAAGTGTAGAACAGCCCCCCTTTATTTAACCACCTGCCATTCTGCCAACAACCTATAACTTATTCTATGGCCGTACAACAGTCACACCTCAGCACGACAACACAAGAGTCCAACATCATCATCCAGAGTCTGCAAGCCCTTCTCACCCTTCCAGGTCTGCGCTGAGCTGCTTGCAGAACAGGTGGATGCTTCCCCATTCGGTGTCCTTGTTCAGCGGGTTGGTGGCCTTGTCTGTGGGGGGGGGGGCAACAGCTGTAATGTGATGTATATTTCTCCAGAGACATTTTTTCATCTTCCTCCCTTTCACTAATTCTCTGTCACTTTGCAAGCTGGATTTCAGAAGACTTTATTTATTTAAGTGATGTCAGGTTGCTCTCTGAGTATAATGTCATGTAAACCCACAGAATCCCAACATACACACACACACACACACACACACACACACACACACAGAGAGAGACACACAGAGACAGAGACACACACACACACACACACACAGAGAGACACAGAGAGAGAGAGCGAGAGAGAGACAGACACACACACACACACACACACACACACACACACACACACACACACACACACACACACACACACACACACACACACACACACACCACCTGGTACCCTGGCACTAGCCGCCTAGGGGGCACAGCGCCTGGTAGCCACAGTTCAGGACCCAGGGCTCCCAGCTCCATGTTGACAGCTGGTTAGCACAACAGCGAACGGAGGGGGTGGGGGGGCGAGCTAGCACATCGCCAGTGCGCCTGCGTAGCCCCGCCCCCCCACCTAGTCTATGGAGAGACGAGGCTCTGGGCGGGAGGAGAGTGTGTGCTCGTCCGTGTCTTAACCCGGCGACGGTGGACCGGAGTTGTTCACTTTAAAGATACTCACTAATGCGAGACTCCAAACTCTCTGCGTCCGGCGGCGCGGCCATCTTTGACAAGATTTCGTGGGGGGTGGTGTTCTCGCGAGATCTTGTTGCTGGGTCACCTGGACGCGCAGGACGTAGCAGGATCTCGGTGGTGCGTTCCAGTTGTACTCGGAAGTCGGAATGTCAGCGGGAACGCCACGCCACCCCACCCCACCCCGCCCCGCCCCGCCCGCCCCTCCCTCCCTCAACTCGAGTGCGACTTCAATTACGTCACACCCGAATTGATCGTTTTTACTGGGGGGGTTGGTGAAGTTGTTCCGACTTTCTGAGCTGGACTTCTGGCTTCAGGGGGCGTTCCGACATTCCGACGTTGACTCGAACGCGCCATCAAACCAGTTTTAGATGTGTGTGTGAGTGCAGATGTGTGCTATACATACATACTTACAATTAGACACAAGAGAAGGATAGATTTTCTTATATTTATTTTATTACCATAGGTCTAATATATTCAGCACAACCCCAATCTTACATTAGTCTCACTTAGCACTGCACATTGACTTGATGCAGTACTAGATATATAATTTGGTCAATAAGTCATAAGATCTGGAGTAATGACACCCACCATCCTTCAAAATAAACTTGGTGGTGTTGGATCTAATTATACATCGGCCTATTATATCTATTTAACTCAGGACGTATGTCTCCCTCTAGCGGTAGGACCGGGTAATGTGCTGCCAATCTGCTGCTGCTGCAAGCAAAAAGCAACAAGTCGCAGCTCCTGCAAACTAACATAAGGACGTGTTGTTTATACCCCGGCCTCTGGGACGACTTTATAATGTTTTTCAATGCATTTTTGTGTTCAACGCAAGATGATCAATCAAGTTGAATGGGGTTTGAGGAAGGCGTGTGGTCTTCCATCCATATGGTGTCTGCAGCTTTGTTGACAAGCAAGCAACAGTGCAACGTGGGCTCTGTCTGTGGTGGCTGGAGACTTCGAGCGCCTTTTTGTTCAGGTTACAGGACAGGTTTTTGTGGGACTGCTCGCTTCTGCAGTGTACTGCTGCATGTCTGCCGTGCAATGAATCCCATGTAATCACTCAAGAGGTGCATCCACACACACACACACACAGACCAGATCTAACGTGAGTAAACAAAAACTGGATTTCTGTAGTCGGAGGTACTTGTTTTATAAATGCATGCAAACAAGGATATGTGTATCAAGTGCTTCAAATATGTAGTATTGATGCAGTTCAGCCCAATGCACAGACATTGTGTGGGAGCAGGGGCTCAAGCTACACACACACACACACAAACACACACACACAGTCACCAAGCAAAGAGCAAGAATCCCTTGTTATTTTAATATCTGACATATTTATTTATGATAAATACAAGACTAGTATTATGAAAAAGGCCAGAGGGGCACATCAGCCAATGAGGACAAAGGGGGCGGTGACCTGGGGCACCCCCCCCATGTGCAGGTGCTCATCAACCAGTATGAAGGGACAGCAGTCATGATGTGTGTTTATTTTGAAGGGCCCAGAGCACATGGTGTCCTCTGAGAGACCTGATTGGTTGGCTGTGCTCACCTGTACCTCCAGTTACCATTAAAAACGATTCTACTGCATCACCTGCGTACGCCCCGTAATGCCTAAGGATGTGAAGGGGTTTGTTTTGATTGGATGGTGATGAGACTGAGTTACACCCCTAGGTAGTGATGCCACAAGCAGGTCTGTGCACATGAAAACCTCCTCAACACGTTTCCCCCCACACACACGAAACAGAGCACTCACAGAGCACTCAGTATGTCAAACAAATAGACGTTGATGTTAACTGTCCACCCTGTCCTGACTCCAGGCTCCCTGGCGTGACCCAGCCCACCTCCAGATGAATGCGGCTTCCGCTGCTCTTGTTGAAGCTCCTCTGGTCCACCTCCACCTCCTCCTTTTCCTTCGGAACCTGCCGGATTTTCTCCCACTAGAGACGACACAACGCCCCTTGCACATCACTCTCGGTGCTGTGGTTATGCTCTGCGGGACACGACTGCCTGCCACATCGCTGCAGGTAAAACACAGGAAGAGATCAGAAGATAACCACAAGGGACTTTTTCTTTGAAGTTTACAGTTGATTTAGTTTTAGGGTTTTTTTCACTCAGAAGATGAGCATTTGTTCCTTCTTTTTATTGATCAAACATTAAGCTCCTCTATTACAACAATTATTAATTAGGACTAAAAGGCACTGGGTTTGATCCCCATGTCCACTGCCTACCTGAAAGCATCATTGAGCAGGAGACTCTTAACACCTGCTTGCTCCTGATGATCTGTCTCTGAATTCACAGTCAGAAGTCGCTTTGGCTAAAAGCCTTTCCTCAATGATAAATTAGTGAACATTATAATTTGTGTTCTAATGTGTGTATAGGAGAGCGTTGGACACAATACTAGTAACAGTAGTTCATTCTCGAGTTTCTGTAGATCGTAGAACGTCGAGGCCTGACCCGACCCAGACCGGAAGCCTGACATGCTGGCAATCAGCTGACGGCGAGGGGAATCGAAGAGGTGAGGTGAAGCCATCCTGGTACCGTGGGAACGGCTCATACCAAGCAGGAGATAAGAGACACGCCAAGCTGGAGGGGGCTGCTGAGTGTCCCGGAGGTCAAAGATCAAGGTGAAAAGGCCAACCCCCCCCCCACCACCACAGTTTAACGGACAAACACTGACAAGCCGTTGTGGGTGCAGAGTGGACTTAAAGGCCACCAAGTCACATCCCCTTATCGTCCACAACCTGCCGTGTTTACCCGTCGCCACGACAACACAAAGCATGTCGAACCCGCCAGCATGTGAAGCCCCTCCTGTTACCGCGGCAAGAACCAAAATACGGCCAATCGCGAGCGTGTCTCCTCCGGGTGAGTGTTCTAGCTGTGCTGCTGGCCTGTGCACACTGGCCGTACACGTGCACTGTTGCACATGTGCAAAGCTCGTGGTGCAAAGCCACATGTAGCTCTTACAAAGCAGTAGTAGCAGACTTGTTTATATTTTATGTTGAATTTATGTTGATGAAACTCAATTTTCACCTTCCCATCCATTCTTCTGTACAGGTAATTTATCCAAACAAGGTCAACCTACAACTAGTCCTCATCCCATGTAAGCAGTTCCAAGTTTGTTATTGTTTATAATTGTATTTTCTAAAGGTTGATTGAATTGGAAACATTGAGAGAATGAAGAGAGAAGGTTATAAAAGTAGGTCAACTTTGTGTTGTGTTCCTGAAATAGTATTTATTGTCTACTAATTACATTTCTATAGTCTGCTTAACGACTATCACCTGCTGAGAGAACTAAGAAGTAATGCTGTCCCACATAATAGTGACCTTCTCCTCAATCTTCCAGCACAAGCCCAACCAGTTCCACTGGCGCTACTAGCCATAAAGCTAAACCTGCACACCCATGGATGAGCATAGTCCATTCAGGCCCCTGGACCCAGCTTCCCCCCGCACCATCTCCATTCACCCCTCCGAGGTCCGGCTCTCTGCCTGCCACGCAGAAAGGTTGGTTCAAGCCCAGGGTCACCCCGCCCAACCCCTTTGAGGAAGCAGGCGAGGATACTAGCAGGAAGGCGCGACAAAAAGCTTCTAAAAAGCCAGCCAATCAAACGGAACCCTCTGAGCCGATGAGCCAATCCAAGAATGACTCCAGTGCTCCCACAGAAAAGTCAGATGTACGGGGGAAGCCGAGCTCAAGAGACAATGCAAATGCAGCTAGCGTTTTGGGTGCTAATAGCGAAGCCTCGTCATCGGATGAACCTGCCCCATCAGAGACACACCCTTGTGAAGATCCACCACCACCCTCGGCTCAGACAGACGGTTCTGCCACCAGCTCCCCGGGTGCGGGTGAAAGCAGCCAGGACGGCCCCGTTGAACCCCCAGCAACAGCAGCAGGTTTACCTGAAGGACTTGGAGATACTCCAAACAATTTAGCTAAACAAGGAGGTTTGGCCAGCGAATCTGGGGTGACAGATGTGGCACCTACCTCGATGGATCCCTCAAATATACCTGGGTTAGGTAGCTTAACCGGGGATGGCCCTCTGAGTGGACTAGTGGAAGTCATCAAGAGGACGGTATGCAGCATGTATTTATTACATGTACATCCATGCGCCGCTTTCACATCCCTCACTTGTGTTTCACCTTTTGAAAGTGGATCGACCCACTTTTTAAGACTCACATTTAAAACCCTGAAAAACAAAAGGAATGGTCTACAAGCTTAGCTATATAGACATACTCCTTTCCCCTAAAGAACTTGTTGATATATCAAGAGCAATTATTGAGAATAGTGGTTAAAACCTGTTTCTTCCTTACAGTTTGAACAGTTCTACTGTTAGTCTTATCAATATTTATTTAGTTTTCAGGATATATTAACCATTAGACATATTGGCTGCCACAAACAGAGATTAACACACATCACTGAGTAAAGATGAAAGGTGCTGTAGATTAGAGAGTTGTAAAGAGCGCAGGAGAGAGCTTGTAAGAAGTAAATAGGCTAAAAAATGAGTATTTTCTGAATGACACATGCTTGGTTTTGAATGGGATGTGTGTGTCCCATGTTTATTACAAATAATAGCTGTGAAAGGAATCATTTCAGGTAAAAACAGATGCTTGCCTTCCCACCGGTGACCTCCAGGAGGAGCTTGGAGAGGTTAATAAGAGACTGGAGGAGCTGGAGCTGGGTAGCACGCAGCTGGAGAAAAACCTGAGAGACTGCAACAACGGTATGCGGTTTTTTTTATGTGTGTGTGTGTGTGTGTGTGTGTGTGTGTGTGTATTAAAACCCATGGCTTTCTCAACAGGAAGTCCCCAGCATCTGAGCTATGAGACCAACCACCCACTCACCCCCATCTACCCCCATAGTAACCCCATAGTAGTGGGTAGATGGGTGATGTAGTATATGGTCTTTAGGTGGTGCTACTGGGAATAAAGACCTCAGCTGTCCCCTCAGTGGTCCCGTCGTTCTGTACAGTGAGATGATACAAGGGATTGTTGTGGTTCATATGTTTCAACATGAAGGCAAAATGACACATGTCTAGCAAAATGGCCGATATAGACCTGGGAGGGAAGAAGTGAAGCGGTGTTTGGCTGCGGAGTTCAGGAGGATGTTAGGACTGTAACATGTCGTGTCTCCCAGAGGAGGAAGAGGAGGCCATGCTGACGGACTGGATGGCTCTGATCCAGGAGAAACACATGCTAGCGCGCCGAGACGCTGAGATCACTCACCTGTAAGTTCACTCACCTGTAAGTTCACTCACCTGTAAGTTCACTCACTGCAAACTAACTGGTGCGACCGACCGGTTAGTGTGTGTGTGTGCGTGCGTGTGTGCGTGCGTGTTAAAAGTGTGTTTCTATGTTGTCTATGTGCTTTCCAGGACCAAGCAGAAGGTTCTGGAGGAGAGGCAGGCTGACTTGGAGTACAAACTTCGATGTCTGCTCATCAAACCAAGTGAGAAGCTCCGCCCCCCACCACCACCTCACCATGACAACCACACGTGTCTAACCAGCTGTCTGCTTGTCTCGGTGTCCTTCCACTGTCCAGCTGTATGATTAGCAGCTAGCAGTCATTTCCAGATAAGTTCCTTGGAATAGGATCACCAAATGGTGTGTGTGTGTGTGTGTGTGTGCGTGTGTGTGTGTGTGTGTGTGTGTGTGTGTGTGTGTGTGTGTGTGAGACAGAGAGTGAGTGGAGCCCTGAGGACAGGTCTCAGGAGCAGCAGATGATGGATGAACTTCTGAGTGTCGTGGAGCAGAGGAACCAGATCGTCAGCAGTCTGGATGAAGACCGGCAGAGGTGCTCACACACTCACCTGATTCAGTGACAAAGTGAAAGTAAATTCATGTTTTAGTGCTGAAAGCAACTTAGTTTTGCTGATAAAGTGAAAGTAACTTTGTGTTTTAGTGATGATATCACAATCAGAAAGGGTTGTATTGTCAGTTAAGTTTGTACAGAAAACCCCTGCACATGAATATGTTAAATAAAGAAACTAAGAAATATGTACAATATAAAGATCGAAGTTATAAAGTGTGTGTGGCATGGTTGTGGACAAACTATGAAAGTGTGTGTTGATTTCTGTCCAGGGAAAAGGAAGAAGATTCTGTGTTGGAAGCCATGCAAGAGAAAGGTTAGCAGTTAGACTCTACAGAGAAATACTTTTTTTTGTTAGGTTGTTCGCCTTGATTAATTATCCTTTAAGGCTGAGCTATAATTATAAATGAGTTACAGTTATTCATTCAGCTATATATTCATATAGCTACCAGGCAGGGTCTGAAACACAGATAGAAATATTGTTTTTTATTATTATTATATTCCTAACCGTGGTCTATGCTGTATATTTGTTTTCAGAGATACAGAAGAAGGGACTAAAAGAGCTGAAGAAATCGAGAGGAAAGTTCAAAGCCCTGGAAGTGTTTCGGATGTTAAGTGGCAAAGCAGCACAAGAATCCACACCAGAGTCCAAGGACGAGGAGAATTGAACTGCAAAGAATTGTGTTCTGCACAATCATTGACATGTCCATTCATCATTTGGATAATCAGGGGACTGTATTTGTGGGAAAACAACACTGCATTATTAAATGTTTGGACAAATGTCCTTATTGTATGTCGCTTTGGACATCCTCTCCTATATGTCCTAATTGTAAATGTAAATGTAACAGGTTTTGGCCAGGGGGTGGGGGTTCAACATGGCTATCAATTATATTACTTATTACTTTACATTGATACATTCGAAATATCCCCACGGTTTCTGTGTCTCAACAGTCTGCACTATTTATTTTAATAAATAATTCTAAAATTAATACTCATGACTGTGTGTGGAATTTGTTGACGCACTGCCAACAAAACGGAACTTCTAAGAGCGGTCCTCGGAGTACACGGACTAAGCACGGCGGTACACCGGAAGTTCTGTACCGGAAGTCCTCAGAGTGCGCAATCCGCGGAGACGAGTGTGTCGACGTCGAAAACGTGTTTAAATAAACCAAGAAACAGACAGTATCAGAGTATCAGCATGTCAGACAACGAAGACAAGTAAGTACACACTGTCATCTTTAAACCCCCCCCTCGCCGCTTTTATAAATATATATAAATATATATTTATATCATGTTGTGTTTTAGTGTGGATTGTCGTGTTGTGATGTTGTTTCATTTACATTTAGGGCATTTGTCAGACGCTGTTATCCAAAGCGACTTACAAAGAGTACATGTGTTGAAGGAGACAGCAATATATCACTGTGGTACATAAAGATAAGAATAGAGTAGGTTTCAAGCATTCATAGTTGCAAGGTTAATAGAACAAGTTTCATCATTTCTAGGTTGCCTGCATAATAGCTGGGATAAGAGCAGAAGTTTCATTCTGAGCACATTACCAACATCTAAGAACATATAATATGCTAAACAATGCTAAGTACTCTAAATAATGCCAAGACATTCTCCTAACACAGTGGTTCTCAAACTTTTTCTGTCATTCCCCACTTTGGAGGGGGGGACATTTTCAAGCCCCACCTGTCCTCTATCGCCCCAACAAAATGTTAACGAATTAGGCCAAGTTTAAAATGTGTTGATATATATATATATTGTATATATTAAATATATATATATATATATATAATAAATAGTCATAGTAATAAATAGTCAGTCAATAAAATAACAAAATACCAACCTGCAGAATTGAATGGATCCATAATCATCCATCCATAAGTCATACTAAGCACTGCTGTTTGGGAAGTATATTTGAAACAATACTCTCAGGGAAGATATGTGCTGCTTAATACATGGGATCACTGTGGTGGCTCCAGAATCACTGGTTTCAGCAACTTCACGATTCTCAAAGACATCAGTATTTCCTGAATCGAGGCGCCTGCCCCATATCTCGAGCTTTCGGGTGAATGCAGTGATCTTGTCTACCAGGTGAGTGTCTCTGCCTTGAAGCTGAAGATTTAGTTCATTCAGCTTTCCAAATACATCGCTGAGATAGGCCAGTTTCATCAGAAATTGTTCATCACTGAACTTGCTTGCAGCCTCATACATGCGCTCCTGCTCCAAAAAGATCTTCTGTCTGAGCTCAGACTCAACAACACTTTGCCTCTGGAAGCCACCTTGCTTCACTGTGAAAGAGCACAGCTGAATGATCGGCTGAATGATCAGCTCCCATCTCCTCACAAAGTGCGGAGAACAGTCGCGCTTTCAGGGGTCGGGTTTTGAATTGACCACACTCACAACCTCTGTCAAAACCTCGTTTAGTTCGGGGGTTCTCTCTGAATGACCGTGTGTCCATTGCGCATTTGGCGTGACCCTCTTGATTAGTGCCTGCAGTCTTTTATTTTCCCTGCCAGGTCTGTGCGCCATCCAAGCAAAAGCCCATACAGTTTTGAGTGACTTATTTTATTTTAAACAAATAAGGCGATCTACCGCGGAATAGCGCTAGCACCCCCACCAATCCGCGCATCACTACTGTGCGTACATTGAACACATACAATCCTGCAGGCGCCCCTGCCTTGGATCTAATGTTTTATATGTATTCATTACTCCTTTGTGTGTGGTTGTTTTTGTCTTGAGTGTATGATCT
Organism: Coryphaenoides rupestris; assembly: GCA_002895965.2. Classification (NCBI taxonomy): domain Eukaryota; kingdom Metazoa; phylum Chordata; class Actinopteri; order Gadiformes; family Macrouridae; genus Coryphaenoides; species Coryphaenoides rupestris. Next base: position 197,410 of record PIJE02000830.1, read on the forward strand.
TTATTGTCAGTAAAAGATAGGCAAAAGACATTTCCTCCCATTCGTTGCGCCCCACACTTTAAGAATCGCTGTCCTAACCCAAGTTAGTGCTAGGGTTATGCAGAGTCCAAGTGAACTGGTGGGTCTTGAGTCTCTTGTGGAAGCTGGTGAGTGACTCGGCCGTCCTGACGTCAGCTGGGACTTCATTCCACCACTGCGGTGCCAGAACAGGGACACGGGGAAACGGGCCCTGCAGATGTTGTGATCGTATTTGTGACTGTATTGCAGCTTCGATGACGCGGATTTCGACGACGCCGAAGAGGATGAAGGGTTGGACGACCTGGAAAACCCAGAAGACGTAAGAAAGCATCTTCTTATTTAACTCGGGTTTATGAGACTTTGTGCCTTAAATAGTACGATGTGGTTTATTGGCATTTCCTTCATCCAGAACCATATAATCATTGAATAAATCAATTAATCAACTTTATTTACAGACCCAGGGTCCAAATAAAAAGTCAACACACAGTGACTAAAAACACATAAACACATTTGTTCCAATATATTATTTAGAAGAATATCTTCAGTGTCACTCAGTTTGTATCATTATGATCTCATTCTCTGACTCGGTTCATCGACACATACGTTTGTGGATGACATTTCGTAAGCGTTCTGTACTTATAGACATCATTGTATAGATCGATATGTATTGACTCCCCCTTCTGGCCCAGCACGACCGGGAGAACGTCCAGATCCTGCCCGCCGGTGAGGGCCACCAGGCCAACCAGAAGAGAATCACCACCACCTACATGACCAAGTACGAGAGGGCCCGGGTGCTGGGGACACGGGCCCTGCAAATAGCGTGAGTGGGACTCTGTTTTCCACAAGAGCTTGAACCCTTTCCAGTTGTTATTGATGCTGATGACACTGATGTTGAGTCGGCATTATCCCCATGGTGGGTCAAAATCAAAAAGACTTTACTCGGGTGCATTGGGATGGATTGTACTTACTCTATAGTGCTTTTGAGTATTAAGAAAAGTATTATATGAATAAATGGTGTAATAAATGATGTCTTCAGTGAAATACAGGTAGAACCCTACTGAGTGAGGGCCTCTTCAGTCTTGTCCAAGCTAAATGTCTGTGCTCCTCCCAGGATGTGTGCGCCGGTCATGGTGGAGCTGGAGGGAGAGACCGACCCCCTGCAGATCGCCATGAAGGAGTTGAAGTGAGTCGAGGAGCGTGTGGTCTATTTATACCCCGGTCTAAGCGAATGTCCCTTTCTGATTAGCCGGCAGGTGTGCGTTAAAACCGCGTATCACACACATACACGTTTGGTTCAAGTTTATTCACTTCTCAATTCATCCGCTCCCCAACCTGTAACCAAAGCCACAAAAAGGGCATAGGATCAAAGTATAGGCCTACTTGTTATCAACTGCAGCCAGCACACCCGAGTTATCAACTTGATAAACTAACGACCATGAAGGGAAACGTACCAATTGCTGATTTTTCTTTCAATCTATTTGGAGAATACAACAATTTTGAAGAATTGGACTCCGCAGAGGAATTAATAATACTTTGTAATGAGTTGCAGCGATGGAGCAGTGGTTTACATGGGATGATAAGGTGCACCCTCTGCTTTTTGTCGGGTGGTTTGAAACCTTGTGCTTTAGCTTCTTCCACTCTGAGCTTTATTGTAAGTTTGAAGCCCAATCTAGTCCAGACTAACCAGTAGGCATCGCTAACCCCTACCTGCTCTGTACAGGTCCTGTAGGTCAGATTTAAGAGCTATCATTCCAGTGACATCTGAGATACTATCGTCACCTGTCCTCTTTTAGTCGGTGACACGCTCTGAGACTATCTGCTCTGGCCAACTGCTCCCCTGCCTCTTTATCTTTACCAGACGGTTTAGATGTTAAAGTGTCTGAATCAGGTTGTCTCTTGAGTACCGAGAGTGGCTTTGAGTACGACGAAGCGGCGCTGATGTGTTTGGTTTCCCTGACAGGTGCAGGAAGATCCCCATCATCATCCGCCGCTACCTCCCCGACGGCAGCTACGAGGACTGGGGCTGCGACGAGCTCATCATCACAGACTAAAGCTCAGACCACCACCACCGCCTCCTGGTACCGCCCACTGGGAGGGGCACCAGGGTCACTGTTCTAGAAGCCAGGGGGGGTCATGACCTGTTGGGTTTTACGGATGGGTTTGTGTCATTGAGCTTTGTCTTTTTGTGGTAGACTATGGAGGTGGCTCAGAACTACAGAAGCTATTAAATGTAGCTCCCGCTACACATGTAGCTCTCGCTACATGTAGCCTAGCTAGCACTGCATGCAGTGCCTTCTCACATCAGACTTCGGGAGACCTCGGCTCCTAAACGATTTGTATACAATTGTAAACAAACATTAATTTGAGCTTAATCAAATTTTACTTCAACAACCTATTGTCGTTTTATACCTGATGTGCGTTGTTATGCTCCTCTCCTCACAAAGTGCGGAGAACAGTCGCGCTTTCAGGGGTCGGGTTTTGAATTGACCACACTCACAACCTCTGTCAAAACCTCGTTTAGTTCGGGGGTTCTCTCTGAATGACCGTGTGTCCATTGCGCATTTGGCGTGACCCTCTTGATTAGTGCCTGCAGTCTTTTATTTTCCCTGCCAGGTCTGTGCGCCATCCAAGCAAAAGCCCATACAGTTTTGAGTGACTTATTTTATTTTAAACAAATAAGGCGATCTACCGCGGAATAGCGCTAGCACCCCCACCAATCCGCGCATCACTACTGTGCGTACATTGAACACATACAATCCTGCAGGCGCCCCTGCCTTGGATCTAATGTTTTATATGTATTCATTACTCCTTTGTGTGTGGTTGTTTTGTCTTGAGTGTATGATCTTTATTGTCAGTAAAGATAGGCAAAAGACATTTCCTCCCATTCGTTGCGCCCCACACTTTAAGAATCGCTGTCCTAACCCAAGTTAGTGCTAGGGTTATGCAGAGTCCAAGTGAACTGGTGGGTCTTGAGTCTCTTGTGGAAGCTGGTGAGTGACTCGGCCGTCCTGACGTCAGCTGGGACTTCATTCCACCACTGCGGTGCCAGAACAGGGACACGGGGAAACGGGCCCTGCAGATGTTGTGATCGTATTTGTGACTGTATTGCAGCTTCGATGACGCGGATTTCGACGACGCCGAAGAGGATGAAGGGTTGGACGACCTGGAAAACCCAGAAGACGTAAGAAAGCATCTTCTTATTTAACTCGGGTTTATGAGACTTTGTGCCTTAAATAGTACGATGTGGTTTATTGGCATTTCCTTCATCCAGAACCATATAATCATTGAATAAATCAATTAATCAACTTTATTTACAGACCCAGGGTCCAAATAAAAAGTCAACACACAGTGACTAAAAACACATAAACACATTTGTTCCAATATATTATTTAGAAGAATATCTTCAGTGTCACTCAGTTTGTATCATTATGATCTCATTCTCTGACTCGGTTCATCGACACATACGTTTGTGGATGACATTTCGTAAGCGTTCTGTACTTATAGACATCATTGTATAGATCGATATGTATTGACTCCCCCTTCTGGCCCAGCACGACCGGGAGAACGTCCAGATCCTGCCCGCCGGTGAGGGCCACCAGGCCAACCAGAAGAGAATCACCACCACCTACATGACCAAGTACGAGAGGGCCCGGGTGCTGGGGACACGGGCCCTGCAAATAGCGTGAGTGGGACTCTGTTTTCCACAAGAGCTTGAACCCTTTCCAGTTGTTATTGATGCTGATGACACTGATGTTGAGTCGGCATTATCCCCATGGTGGGTCAAAATCAAAAAGACTTTACTCGGGTGCATTGGGATGGATTGTACTTACTCTATAGTGCTTTTGAGTATTAAGAAAAGTATTATATGAATAAATGGTGTAATAAATGATGTCTTCAGTGAAATACAGGTAGAACCCTACTGAGTGAGGGCCTCTTCAGTCTTGTCCAAGCTAAATGTCTGTGCTCCTCCCAGGATGTGTGCGCCGGTCATGGTGGAGCTGGAGGGAGAGACCGACCCCCTGCAGATCGCCATGAAGGAGTTGAAGTGAGTCGAGGAGCGTGTGGTCTATTTATACCCCGGTCTAAGCGAATGTCCCTTTCTGATTAGCCGGCAGGTGTGCGTTAAAACCGCGTATCACACACATACACGTTTGGTTCAAGTTTATTCACTTCTCAATTCATCCGCTCCCCAACCTGTAACCAAAGCCACAAAAAGGGCATAGGATCAAAGTATAGGCCTACTTGTTATCAACTGCAGCCAGCACACCCGAGTTATCAACTTGATAAACTAACGACCATGAAGGGAAACGTACCAATTGCTGATTTTTCTTTCAATCTATTTGGAGAATACAACAATTTTGAAGAATTGGACTCCGCAGAGGAATTAATAATACTTTGTAATGAGTTGCAGCGATGGAGCAGTGGTTTACATGGGATGATAAGGTGCACCCTCTGCTTTTTGTCGGGTGGTTTGAAACCTTGTGCTTTAGCTTCTTCCACTCTGAGCTTTATTGTAAGTTTGAAGCCCAATCTAGTCCAGACTAACCAGTAGGCATCGCTAACCCCTACCTGCTCTGTACAGGTCCTGTAGGTCAGATTTAAGAGCTATCATTCCAGTGACATCTGAGATACTATCGTCACCTGTCCTCTTTTAGTCGGTGACACGCTCTGAGACTATCTGCTCTGGCCAACTGCTCCCCTGCCTCTTTATCTTTACCAGACGGTTTAGATGTTAAAGTGTCTGAATCAGGTTGTCTCTTGAGTACCGAGAGTGGCTTTGAGTACGACGAAGCGGCGCTGATGTGTTTGGTTTCCCTGATAGGTGCAGGAAGATCCCCATCATCATCCGCCGCTACCTCCCCGACGGCAGCTACGAGGACTGGGGCTGCGACGAGCTAATCATCACAGACTAAAGCTCAGACCACCACCACCGCCTCCTGGTACCGCCCACTGGGAGGGGCACCAGGGTCACTGTTCTAGAAGCCAGGGGGGGGTCATGACCTGTTGGGTTTTACGGATGGGTTTGTGTCATTGAGCTTTGTCTTTTTGTGGTAGACTATGGAGGTGGCTCAGAACTACAGAAGCTATTAAACGTAGCTCCTGCTTCACATGTAGCTCTCGCTACATGTAGCCTAGCTAGCACTGCATGCAGTGCCTTCTCACATCAGACTTCGGGAGACCTCGGCTCCTAAACGATTTGTATACAATTGTAAACAAACATTAATTTGAGCTTAATCAAATTTTACTTCAACAACCTATTGTCGTTTTATACCTGATGTGCGTTGTTATGCTGTCCTTCAAACCTAACACCGTCTATGTTGAACAGGACCACTTGGAAGTGTGTTTTTACAGTTGTGCTACGCGGTAGCACCAGCAGGGGGCGTCTAGATGCACTCAAACGCTTTGCTTTCCTGACTTCTCCTTCTGTTGGAGTGTAGTGACTATTGTTTTGCAGAGAAAAAAAAAAGCTTGTGGATTCTTCTGCTGTTTTATTGTTGTGAATAAATTCTTTTGTACATGATCGGCTCGCCACGCGTCAGCAACTGAATGAAATGTGTTTAGTCCTGTGCATGTGTGTTGTTTTTGTTTGTGTTTATACTCCATATAATCTCCCAAGCCGCCCGACGGAGATCCTCAACGCTCTGGCGCTGAGAATACAGATACACACACACGCATACTGTACATACATAGTCTAGAGGCCTGAACTGCAGTGTGTACAATGGAAGAGTAGTTTTATGTGTAGACATGCTAGTCCACCACATATATATTGGGATTCTCAGCCCCCGGGGGGTGTCACAGTTCTGCTTTCATGGGCCGCTGAGGGTGAAGCATGTGACCGCCAGCAACCCCCACCCCATCCCACAGCCCACCCGACAACACCCCCACCCCAGCCCAAAGTGTGGCATGGCTGCTCCTCCTCCTCAACTCGGCTGACTCTTGATCAATTATAGTCGGGGTCACGTGGTCTTTATTGACCTCCAAATGATTAGTTGCTATGCTCTCTGATGCTTGTTCTCCATTTTCCATCTTCCATCAGGCAACACAGACCTCTCAGCTTGGGATTTGAACCCACAAACTCCTGAGAATGATCCAGAGTTACACAAGACCAGGTTTTCTGTTGGATGAGAGCGATAGAACTGATTGCGGACCACGTGACAAAGCTCACGTTTTGGGCACAATTAGTTCATTTTAGTTGGTGCACTGTAGGTTTTATTTCCAGGGTTCATATTTTTTTAAATGTTCTTAAGAATTTTAATTAAACTAATGTTCGTAAACCAGGTGACCGCCAGACTATCAGAGCTATGCCACGCTAACCCAACGCGCTTCTACGGAGTATCTCAATGTCTAGAAGTCTCTTGTCAGTTGTGTTTGGGAGTGAACCTGTTCTCTGGGCTCTCCAGCTGCTGGTGGTCAGGGTTTGGAACACGGTCTACGTTCTGGAAGGTTCTCTGGCTTCAAGGACTACAGCCACCCAGGCTATGGACTGTTCACACTGCTGTCGTCTGGTGGACGTTACCGGGGCATCCAGGCACCAACTAGGGAGTCGTTTCTTGCCCTTAGGGGGGCTTGGGCTAGGGGGGTGTCATGAATCACGTTTGGCCCATAACAATCTGGCCTGTAAAGCCCTTTGAGACTGTCTTGTGATTCAGGGCTATACAAATAAAATTGAATTGAATTGAACTACCAGACTCAAAAACTTTTTTTTGTCTTCTCAACCAGCAGCACCAATCTCATTGATCATATTAATCACTTTAAATGTACATTTATAACATTGATAATATTTAGATGATTCAACTACTCTGGATACATATGCCATATTCCCTATGCTATATTTAAATAACCTGGAAAAATAACATCTGGACTATGTGGCCATGTGCCCATAAGTCCCTGCTACTGCTGCCCCTCACTTGTGGTATCTGCCCCTACCTTAATTGGTACCTTACTTGTGCATTTATAATACTCAATATACAATCAATATCTGCAGTCAACGTTACATTTTATGTTTTATATTTTGTACAATTATTATCAATATTGTGTTTGTGTATTATCTTATGTATATTGTGCCGCTCAATGTGTATACATATATGTACAGTATATGTATGTATGTACTGTATGTGTGTGTATGTATATGTATACATGTGTGTATATAGGTGTATATTTTCATTTGTGTGTATATATATGTACATTAACATTTCTCTTCTTGCCTTCTTTCTTTCTTTGCCTACCTTTTTGCCTACAAGAAATGTTCTAATATACATGTGACAATAAAACACTTAGATTTTTACTTCTAAGAGACCCTCTAATATCCTGAAGTGATGCGTAGGCCACTAAAACTACCTAGCAACAGATGACGGGGGGGGGCTGTTTCCGGCGTACCTCTGATCGACTGAATGCAGGCTTGAAAAGGCCCCTCAGTTTGACTCGTACTGCTGCCTCGTGCCACAGAAACCGTCCGCCACCCGAACCCGGGTGCTCAGTGGTGGAAGAACTACTCGGATGTTTTTACTTGAATGAAAGTAACAATACCACACTTTAGGAAGACTGTGTTAGAAGTAAAAGTAAATGTTGAAGAAAAAATTTAAGTAAAAGTACGAAGTAAAAGTATGCATTGTGCAGAATGGCTCATTTCAGAATAACATAGTATTGTTATGATTACTTTTTGGATTGTAATAATTGATGCATTAATGTGTTCATCGCTTTGATTTATTTATATTTTATATATTACTTGACATATTTGACATTTCTCAAGTAAAGCGAAAGTACCTCAAATTTGTACAGCGTTTGAGTAAATGTACTTAGTTACTTTCCACTACTGCTGGTTCTGGGGGGGTGGGGTAGGTAGGGGGTGTGGTCAGTGATGACCAGGCCTTCCCTCTCACAGGAAGCTCTGTTCTGCTGCTCCCCAAACCCAGGAAGGTCAATAAACACACTCAGGATTTTATTTAGCTCCTGGTTAAGACTCTGTCTCCCCCTACGTCAGGAATGCATTAATCTCATTACAGCCTCAACCTGAGAGGAGAAGGAGGTGCAATAAGGTGGGGAGGGGGAGAGAGAGGGAGAGAGAGAGAGAGGAGGTGGGTTGCACAGCACTGGCCTGTGGGGAGGAGGGAGAAACAAGAGGGAGAGAGGAGGGGAGGAACTCAGCCCTGGCCCACAGTGGTGAGGGAGAGAGGAGGAGGGGAGGCCTGCGGGGGTGAGGAGGGGGGTGGGGGGGGGGGGGGGGGGGGAGGAGAGGGAGGAGGTCTGTGAGTGAGCCCAGTGTATGAGACCTCCTTTGTATCCCTGTTAGGCTGCAGACCAGGCTGTTATGCACCACCACCACCTCCTCCTCCTCCTCTCCCCCTCCCCCCCATCGCTCCCGTTCAATGGCGCTCTTTGTCTTTTCAAAGTATCACACAGCCGATTAAATGGGAGAATTAGGAGTCAAGCTTAACCTGCGACACACACACACACACACACACACAACCTCCTTCTCACACGCACGCACACACGCAGACGTGCCGCCAATCACACGCTCACGCAGACTCTTGGAGAGGTTGGAGTGCGCCAGCGAGGGGAGCGCAGAGCGGAATGTGAAGTCGTTATGTCGTTATGTTTTTGTGTGTGTGGTGTGTGTGTGTGTGTGTGTGTGTGTGTGTGTGTGCGTGGGCATCGCAGCGCCAGTGAGGCTGCCGCGGTGACACGCCACCCCGTCACGGGCCCACTAGTGGACTGCATGCTCGCTGCGTGATGGGTGATGGGTAGCACCCACGGGTGCTTGCCACCACCAGCAAAACTGAGTGACCTGCTAGCACCCCCCCCCCCACCCCCCCACCATCGGTCCTCTGACTATGGTAAGATTGGGGAGTAGAGAGTGAGTCACAGGAATTCACACACACACACACACAACACACACACACAACACACACACTTACACACACATATCTATTTTTAATTGTTTCTTCACCATCTGTATTTCGAGACATGTTGTTTATCGCGGGTGAATCTGCCGCGGTCACATGACACATGAAGCAGTCCTGAGGCAGCCACTGAACTGAACCCCCCAGCAAGGCCTCGGGACGCGGGCTGTGGAGCAGAGTGTTTAATTGAGTGAAAGAGCATGATCTGGGTGTTTCAATGGTCACATGGGGCCAACCCTCACCACCACCGCTGCTGCTGCCTATGTTGTAATTTAACAAGCTTGTTTTGTAGTGTTGGGGCACAACATGATACAATAGTGGGACAATATCCAACGGTAAAAATCAAAAAGTCAAACAGCCTGTTGCCTTGCGAAGATGGTACAATAAACAGTGCACAGAAATCTATATGCAAGGTATAAATAACGAATGAGAATAATAACATAAGAAGAATACATGCCATATTCATAACCCCCTCAAATAACCACACTTCCAAAACACCAAAGGCCATAAAAGGATATGAAAATTAAGCCTGTTATACACCTTGCTGGCAGGTGGTCCTGGCCTAATGCTTGAAAAAGAAATAAACCCCAATTGGACCGCATGGCGATGTCGGTGTATATACACGGTTGAGCAATTCATATAGATCTGAATGAATCATGAATAATCCTATGAGAACATTCCTTCAGAGTGACAGCTTAGCAGTTAAGTCCTGTGCTGAAAGGCGTTGAACATTAACAATCGAATTTGGAGGGGAAATAAATGTATGGCCTAAAGCTGCCGTGGGTGAGATTTGAGTTGTAAAGGGAGAAAACAGAGACTAAAGCAACCCCAAGAGNATCTATTTTTAATTGTTTCTTCACCATCTGTATTTCGAGACATGTTGTTTATCGCGGGTGAATCTGCCGCGGTCACATGACACATGACGCAGTCTGAGCAGCCCACTGACTGAACCCCCAGCAGGCCTCGGGACGCGGGTGTGGAGCAGAGTGTTTATTGAGTGAAAGAGCATGATCTGGGTGTTCATGGTCACATGGGGCCAACCCTCACCACCGCTGCTGCTGCTATGTTTATTTACAAGTTGTTTTGTAGTGTTGGGCAACAACATGATACAATAGTGGGACAATATCCAACGGTAAAAATCAAAAAGTCAAAACAGTGTTGCTTGGAAGAATGGTACATAAACAGTGCACAGAAATCTATCTGCAGGTATAAATAAGAATGAGAATAATAACATAAGAGGAATACATGCCATATTCATATCAATAACACACACTTCACACAAGCAATAAGGATATGAAATAAGCCTGTTATACACCTGCTGCAGGTGGTCTGGCTAATGCTTGAAATGAAAAGAAATAAACCACAATTGCTGGTGAACCGGCCGGTACGTGTGGCATGGCGATGTCGGTGTATATACACGGTTGAGCAATTCATATAGATCTGAATGAATCATGAATAATCCTATGAGAACATTCCTTCAGAGTGACAGCTTAGCAGTTAAGTCCTGTGCTGAAAGGCGTTGAACATTAACAATCGAATTTGGAGGGGAAATAAATGTATGGCCTAAAGCTGCCGTGGGTGAGATTTGAGTTGTAAAGGGAGAAAGCAGAGACTAAAGCAACCCCAGAAGAGATATCCCTCCCTCTTTTACACACCTGTGATTGACAGGCAAGATAGTTTCCCTGAACCAATAAGGGAAGAGAAGCCCTGATTGGCCGGAAATGACCCCAGGGGTGCAAAACCTAAATTGGCACATACAGAAGCAGGCGCTGTCGATTTAAGCTAGTAGCTGATGGATGGCTATGACATTTCTAACAAAGTACACTTAAATAATAGTAAATCTTAACTACAGCACCTTTTAAATCCTTTTATCCTCAATCTCTGGCAACTGTGTCTTGAATCTTGATGCTGCCTTTGCACATAAAACAATTGTTCAAACCAGGGCACACAAACAACTTAAATCCGACTATATTTGCTTCTAAATGGAATATTGATATTCAAACTATATATATATATATATATATATATGCAATGTTGCAATGTTGTTGTTGGCAAACTATATAAACAATGAACAACTTTTAATTGTGAATTCTATGGAGAAAATAGGTGTTGAAGAATAAAAATGAATGACCTTCACAAATCACATCAAATCCGAACGTCGGTGGTCTCTTGGCGGAGAGACTTCCGTCAAGGAAAAGTCTTGCATGTCTTGTCCGGAGAAACATCAGCAAAATCTGCTCATTGTTCACCATATCTGTAAGGGTTTGGTCTCCAAACTTTGGTTATTTTAACAACATCAATAACAAGAGACATATGTCACACATTCAGCCCGTATTTATGAACATACACGTCGAATAACACATCATTCAATAGTAATCGCGTCACATTTTTTCAGATAAAATTATTATTTTTTTACATAGACAAGGTTTGATGACATGTTTGTTCCATGAACATACGTTTTTTTAATTATTAAGTAAACAAAATGTGACATATTGAAATAGTAACAAAACACAGACATCTTGGATTCTAGGTTGTTTAAGACTTCGTTCTGTCTGAATATCTTGTTAAACTCGCCTGAGATGAGAACGATATATCTCCAAATGTTTCAACTCTCAAACAATTTCTTAAATATGACACATTTGACTGTTTCTAACTAGGACACCATCTCCCGTAACCTAGGAGACAACTTTCCTAACTAGGATGCCAACCTTAATCACTCGGAGGTGACCTTCATAACTAGGAGACAAGCTCCCCCGTTTAGAAGACCCACCTCCATAAATAGGAGTCTAAACTCCCTAACCAGGAGGCCAACCTTCATAACTAGGAGACCAACATCCCCTATCTAGGACACCAACCTCCCCAACGAGGAGGTTTCATCCCCATGGTTTCATCTTGAAGCAACATGCTACAACGTTAGCTCGAATCATCAGCCGTGCTCCTGAAGCTCCGGGCCCCGGGGTCATCATTGCGGGGGCCTGGCTGATTCTCCACACCTGGGCCAGGCCAGACCAGGGTCTCACCCCTCCAGTCTCCCCAGCACACTCCCCCAGTGCCAGCCCACTCCCCCCGCTCCAGACCATAGTGTGCCCTCTCACTGCCGGGGGGCGGCCGGTCTGCCGGGGGGGCAGAGGCTGCGCTCTGGCCCTCACTGTTCCGTCTCTGTCATGGCCGCGACAGGGTGGTGTAGACGGGCTGCTCCCAGTGCGTGGGGCTGTGCGACTGGGGCACGCTTCCAGGGTCGGAGATGGCGGTGTACAGGGGCCTCTGGGAGGGCCCCATGTAGGAGAAGGCCGAGTAGAGCCCGGAGGCCTGGCTGGAGTGGGCGTAGTAGGGGCCCAGTGGGGCCTGGTGGTCGGCGTATTCTGCAAACTGGGCCCTGGATGACAGCGAGGGGAAGGCGGAGCCATAGTGGGGATGGCTCAGTGAGGTGTAGGTCACATGGGAGCCCGCCGCCACCGCCGCTTCCGAGAAGTGGCCCCCACCGCCAGAGGCCCCTTCACTCTTGATCTGGGTCTTGGAGGGGTCGGAGGTCAGAGGGGAGGCGTGGTGGGTGGGGGGTTGCTGCTGCTGCTTGGACAGCCAGCCGGCCGCATGTCCGCTGGCCGCCGCCAGAGCCGAAGAGATGCCGTAGGCGTAGGAGGAGGCTCCGGGCCCTGCGGGCCCGCCAGCCCCCGGGTGCCCATTGGGCGGCAGGTACTGGTCAAACTCGTTGACGTCGAAGGGCTCCATGTTGGCCATGACCTCGTGGCTCATCTCACCAATGTCCACGTTGCCAAAGTCGATGTGGGGTTTCCCAGATCCGGGGGCCCCCATTGGGCCTTCGGCTCCGGCCCCAACACCACCGTGGGAGCCGGAGGTTGAGTCGCTCTCCCGCTTGCCCTCTGAGGTCTTCCCAGCATGCAGTTCAGTCTTGGGAGTAGTGGGCGGTGTGGGGGGGCTCTGGCCTGTGGAGAGGGAACACATTCAAGCGGTCTTTAATCCAACCATCCCTTTCATCCATTCATCGCCCATTCATCCATCCAACCGGCTATCCATCATTCACCAATCCATCCATTCATCTACTTATCGGTATCTATTCATCCAGCCATCATACCTCCATCTATCCATCCATCAATCTCCCATCAACCCCAACCATCACCCTTTGGTCTATCCCTCCTTTCCATCCATCCATCCATCCATCTATACATCTTCTCTTGCCACTTCCTGGTCAGTGTCTGGGGGAGGAGATCTCAACCTGCATGCACGGCTGCATGGAACATGAGTCTCTTGCACACGCCACACTCTCTCAAACACTCGCTCACACACACGTCCTCAGCCAACACCCCCGTCATATGTGTGTGTCGACATTGGGGTGTAGATTGGTGGGTTGTGTTGGTGGTGGTTGTGGTGATGGTGTTGGTGGTGGGTATGGATCGAATTGAAAGGGGGGGGGGCCCACCTGCAGCGTGCGGGTGGTGTCCGTCGGCCAGCGGGGACCTGCCCCCGGCCCCGCTGTGCATCACGTCCAGGTGGAGGCCCTTGTAGACGGGGCCCTCGCCCTCCGAGTGGCCGTCCGCCTCGCTGCCAGAGCCGGGCCCACCGGGCTTGCCGTTCTTGCGGCGGCGGGGCTGGTACTTGTACGCCGGGTAGTCCTTCTTGTGCTGCGTCCGTAGCCTCTCCGCCTCCTCGATGAACGGACGCTTGTCGTTCTCGTTCAGGAGCCTGAGAGAGAGAGAGAGACAGAGAGAAAGAGAGAGAGGCAAAGAGAGAGAGAGAGAGACACACACACAGGTCACTGATCTGTGATTCAAATCAACTTTATTTACTGTACATAGCACGAGTCATACAGAAAATGCAACTCCAAGTGCTGAATATAACAATGGGAATTAAAGTAGGTCAACGAAGGACGAGTTTTAAGAACAAAACATGAAAATAAATGAATGAATGAATGCATCCGTTACCCCTGTCAGACCTCTCGTGATTGGCAAGAGAGTAATGTTAATGAGTTGTGGACTGAGGTGGGGTTCTGCATTTCTAAATCCCTCAAATAAACATGTGTGCTGGATCATTAAAATCTCAGAATTTCAGAATTTCTGATGGTTCACTGATAGATTTCAGAGGGCGGCAAATTGAACCATTTTTAAAAATGGTTTATGATGCTGTTTGGTGTGGTGCTTGACCATATTACACGGTCTGCCACAGCTGCTGAATGGAAAAACATTGTGTTATTTTCACATAACTGATCTGTGTCCTAAAGGGCTGCTTGGGGCAAAGGGGTGGTGGTGGTGGTGGTGGTGGAGGGGGTTCTAGAAATTGATCTGAGGAGTTGTTGAAGTGCTGAGAATGAAGTGGCCCATGGGACATGTGAGCCTTGCAAATGTCTGACTATGGAAAAACAGCAGATTCTGTGACAAAAAAAATCTCTTTGACTTTTCAAAATAAAAGTTGAGCCCCATAGACCACTTTTCAGATCAACATGCTTGATGTCCTTGCTTTTAATGACTGGAACAGGGATCTGGGTTCCACACACAGTTTAAAGCAAAGTCAAACTAGTTTTGTGTTATCTGGTGGCTGGAAACTTCATGGATAGTCCATTACGCTCTAGAAGGAGGCAGGAAGGGAGGAGTCTATCTATTAATGAATGCATGGTGTGGATGTGCTCACCTCCACAGTTTCCCGAGGGTCTTGCTGAGCTCGGCGTTGTGCAGATGCGGGTACTGGTCGGCCAGCTTCCTCCGGGCTGCCTGCGCCCACACCATGAAGGCATTCATGGGCCTCTTGACATGCGGCTTGCTCTTGTTCCCAGTATTGGCGCGCACCGGCATCGGCACCAGGGTCCAGTCGTAGCCGTTCAGCACCTGGCTCACTGCCTCGCGGATGCCGATTGGGAATCGGTCATCCTCTTCGTCCGATTTAATCGCCGCCCTGATCGCGGCGGTCCGGGTCCCCCAGGCTGCCCAGGAGGGTCTGCTGGCCCGGAAGTGGCGAGTCTCTGCCGCCCGTGGCACCGGAGGAGTGGCCCGGTGACAGGGAGTGGCTGTCGTCCGAGACCCCCGGACTCAAGTCCACGTCTGACAAACTCTGCTCCTCTCCCGACATGATCGGTGACTGCGTCTGCTGCGTGTTGCTTCTGTCTTCTGTGCTCTACTCCTATATGTTGAAAAGGTTGTGGCTCCCGTGGTTTTCTCTCTGACTGAAAGAGTTAAAATGTTGTGGAAGTCAGGAGTTAACTCTAAGCTGCGTTCCGCCTTCCTCTGGGTCAACCTCTCTGCCCCCGAGCCGGGCTTTATAATATAAACTGCCAGTCAGTCTCTACTCTCAATCTCCGCTCTAAAACTCTATTAGGAATTCCACATTAAAGTTCTTTCCATCCGTGATGTTGGAATCATACGCTCAGTGCGTACCTTGGACCCCAGTTTACCTGCCCGTGTCACAGCTCTTGGCTCCAATTCGCCTCTCCTGCATCGACTTCCTTCCTTTCCCTGGTTTGGGTTCCGCTCGGGTTTTCGTGTCGCGGTCCCTTCCTTCCGTCAGCCGTGTTATTTCGCCACAAAACCCTGAAACGGGACACAGCACACATGAGTACAGGGCGTGACGACGACGATGCCAAACAGAGGCCACCACTGCAGCTCAAGTTAGGGGGACACGCTTCGGTGGCAGTTTAATGGATTTACCGCATTCTGATTTTATCAAGGTGGGAAGGGGCGGTGTGGTGGCGCGTGTCTGGGCCCCAGCTTTATACACACATTAAATCAAGCGGCGAACGTAGTTTTTCACGAGGCACATATCACGGTCTACTCTTTACGTAGACGTGCCGTGAGCCAGCTGTTGATCCGGGGGCAGGATTTGAATCCCGCTAACAAGCTACTGTTGGTTTGGCAGTTTATTCCAGCCTCCCTCGGGAGACGGGTTGAAATAATATCAGCACAGACCTGCGATTTATGCTCCGTGCGTCTTGGATAAACACTGTCTGCCGCTGGAAACATAAAACTATAAACTGTGCCTGTGCGTGTGGTGTGTTGTTAAGGTATAGGGGCCACGTCTATCAGGGAACAACACGTGGCGTTGTTTGGCTGTGAAATAAACGCGCATTGACAAGCCGTTTATACGAGCGTGCATTCTGCGAACCGTTGCATAACTTAAGTAGGCTGTAGCTGTGTCAGAATTGAACCCGACCTCAATTAAATATTGCATCGAATAGGCCTTGAACCCCCCGTTATGATAGTTGTAGTCGCTGACCAAAACGGGGCCTGGTCATCGCAAAACTATACGGTCAGAACTATTTATAAAGTAGCCTCCATTTCCAGTCTCTCTTGTGACGCTCTTGTTGTCCGACAAGAGCTTTATAGGTAATATGATCAGAACCGGCGTCATAACCCGCTGCTTTTTAATTAACATCGAGAGTCGGTGAGCAATCATAGGATATTCTGGCCAGTGCTCAGCCTCGCCATCTGTCTAACAGCAGCTGCCGCCTCCTCATAATCAGTCGCCCGCCACCTGGAGCCTCAGATCTTGACCTCTCATCACGGCGGACAGATTAGCCCGACCGCAGATCGGTATCGCTATCAGTTAATTGTGCTCCAGCCAATTTGGTAGCTCTCTATGTTAATATAGAGGGCATGCAGCTAGCAAATAGGACACTAGAAGCAGTCTGCAGCCTGCAGCCTGTTCCCGTGCCGCGCTCGCCGTACATTGACGCTTGGTCCGATTCCCCAACGTTATGGTCACAGACAAGACACAGAGCGGGAAAACAAGTCAAGTTTCTGTGGGCAAAAAGAAACAAAATGGCTGACATTCCTTTTATTCCCAGTGGAAAATGTTATGAGAGTTTCGGAATTCAGATGCGTTTTGATACAAATTCTAGCGTGCATTTTATTTGAACAATGTTTCTTCCAGTAAAGGTATATGCTGTTTGGTTTGTTAGCTATTATGAATGTTTTCCAGCATTGCTATGGCGGTGCTATTGCTGTGGAGGCTGCTATCGCTGAAACTACATACTGGTAGCTTGCTTCTTGTTTGAGTCTTTGCATTGTGACCTGCTCTTCTATGCATTATTTTGTAATCACTGTTTGATGATGTTCTTTCAATAATAGATCAATACATTTGAGGTGGATGACGTATATTTCTTCATCTTTCACCAAAAAGTTCATTACAAAGGTGCATTTTTACATAGATTTTGTTAAACAAACGAATCACAACAAATGAATGCCAAATTATTTATTTTCAAAAGATTACGAAAATGACCACCATGGGGTCATAATCCTACAGGGAGGGATGAGATTCGTAGGTGACCGAGGGCTGACACTTGGGAGTGAGTTAAAGACATGGCGTCTTTAACTGGTGGCTCTCAGGAAGCGATGCAATCCCTCACTGAGAGGTCATCAGAAGACACAAAAACCACACTATGGTTGACTAAAATGACTTGGGAGTTAAACAGAGACCTTAACAGTGATCCTCTTTTAATTGAACACGATAATGGTCCATTTGGAGGCCTATAGCCCCATATAGTTGGGGTCAAGGACGCTTGGGGACACGTTACAAACTAGGAACGCTGAGGAATCTGTCAGGATGAGAGGACTGGATAAGTCTGTCACTATATGCTTATGATTTGGTTATTCTATAGTATATGTAGTTTACATATGCAGTGTATCGATGTTAGGACCTAACAAAAAAATGTATTTTGCCGTCGGGATTATTTGCAATTAGTCTTTTTTGTTTGTTTCGTTCAGTAGGCCGATACAATATACACAATATCCCTTTCCTTCAATTATCTTCAATTAGTGTGTAGTTTGAATGGTCATCGCATGATTTAACAATTACTTGGCCTTAATTCGCCTGATTGTAGAACAACATTCCTGCATTATTTGGATGAATTGCTTTTTTTATAATGTAGGCCTACTTGTGAAACTATGCAGTCTCAAATTAAAATGCACTGTTATAAGAATTGTATAAGTGTAAGAATAGGCCTACACATTGTACCACGTCTACCATAGGCCTATACGAGCCAACTTTCAATTAAACTATGAACTTATATTTAACTGAGTGTATCACTAGAATGAGGTTGAGGCCATCGACGTTGTCAATAGGCTGCACATTGTTGTGTTATTTCTTTTCTTTTACATTTTCTTTTTTCAATATCCCGACAGGAATTCTTTTTTCTCAATAAGCCAAAGTTCATCCCCTTAACTTATCTTAATCTTATTAACCCGTGACCGATTTAATCACTAAGCCTAAATGAAATATGAAATACACAAATGTGCAGAAGGACCTACAGAAACAATTGTAAAATGTTTAAGATTTCATTATAAACAATCAAAACAGGTGCATCACCGCGAAGCAACATCACATTTTAAATAATAAAAGAATAAGCCAGTCAACCTGAGGCCTAAATGCTCACTAAACACAAACAATGCAATAGTCATCTTTAAAAAAGAACAGCAATTACCGAGCAGCATATATGACATGAAGTGGACAATATTAGACACTAAATATTAATAATTGGCCTAATAATACAAAGTCATTATTTGAGGCTGTACGGATCTCAGTTCTCTGGCGCACTGCAGAAATGGAGATAAAGATAAGAGATATATGGAGACACATAGATAGAGAGACACGCAGAAACACCAAGAAGAAGAAGAAGAAGAAGAAGAGAGATGGAGGAGAATGAGTCGTTCTTACTTCAGTGGTGCCAGAGGAGTCGGTGGGTTCCTGGGTGTCCAGAGTCTCTCCTCCTCCGCTGCCTCCCCCATCTATGAATGAATGCCCGCTCTGTGCGTCCCGCCGGGCCTTAAAGAGCCCCCTTGTGTTCAGGGGGGGGAGAAAAAAAACAAAAAGTACAGGAGGAGGAGAAGGAGATATGGTCTTAAAGGAACAGCGAGACCAGTGAGAGACTGGGAGAGACGCGTCGTGATTGGTGATTATTGTAGGGACTCGAGTTTCCTGCAGCAGGGCGGGACCTCCTCCTCTCTCCTCCTCCTCCTCCCCTCTCCTCCTCCTCTCCCTTCCTTCTCCTTTTCATTTCACTGAATATCCTGTATGTGAATGTGACGATTAAACTTCTTGAATCTTGAATCTTGAATCCTCTCTCTCTCCTCCTCCTCCTCTCTGTCTGTGTTTATTACGCACGTTTTACGCACGTATGTAACACATACACATGCAGAATATAATAGAGGCCTATTTCCTTCCTATGACCTGCAGCGGGCCATGTCTTATTGCATATGTGTGTAAACCCAATGTCTCCTAATAACTCACCTTCCCTTCGAGATTGTAAGGAGGGTCCGGGTGGGGTTTTATTGTGTGAGAAATGCTTCAGAAATGCGTTTAAAGTTGATTAGAGCAAGCAAAGCATTGGAATAGCAGGACATTTAACCAGATTGTGCATTGCTACAGCAACGGGAGAATGAATTAATCTCCCTGTGTACTGCATTACTGTATTACTATTATTATTATTATTATTATTATCCTTATTATGATTATGATTATGACTGTTATTGTTGTTGTTATTATTATTATTATTATTATTATTATTATTATTATTATTATTATTATTATTATCCTTATTATGATTATGACTGTTATTATTATTATTATTATTATTATTATTATTATTATTATGTGCTATTCACATTTTACATTAAAAATAGAAACTAACGGAACCGGTCCATGTCATGAAACCGGGTTTCAGGACCTTTCGGGGTAGGACTCCTGCAGACCAACGGGAGAGATGCTGGTGGACCGGTGGGGGTGGTGGTGGTGGTGGTGGGGGGGGAGGCAGCATATAGCCACGGGGGCCGCGGCCTGCATCGCCTCGATCTCCATCTCTAAAGTTGCGTCACTTCTCGGGTCCCAACAGGACTCCAGAAAGCGTCGAAGGGACGCAAGAGAGGCTGCAGCGTTATGGCGTCGGTTCATCCCAACCAAACAATGACCCCTTGTGTCGCCACGACCCCCCTACCTCCCCCAACCCACCCTCAATCCCAAACCATCTCCTCCTCCTCCTCCTCCTCCTCCTCCACCATCTCCATGAATGTGATAACTGTGATGCGGGAATCCAAGCCATGAGAGCGTCTCTCTGTCCGCCGCCACTCCGCCGGCGTCTCTTTGCGCCCCTTTGTTTTTATCTCAGGTGAAATTGTGTGACCATGTGATCAAACACAAGCACTCCCGCCCCACCACCACCCTTCAATTACCCCCTTAAATGGAGGAAAAGAGAGAGAGAGGGAGAGAGAGAGGAACAAAACCCAGTGGTGTGTGTGTAGTGTGGTGTGGTGTATAAGGCCCACCACCAAAAAGGGAAGACCGTGGAAAAGGGAGTCCGCTGCACCGCCACGCTTTGTCCTCCCGGACGGAGGCTCCGTGGATCTGCTGCCTGCAGTGGATCTCATCTCATGCTGGTGGTCGTGGGGCTGTGTTGTCCGGTTCCGGTCCGCAATTGGGGACACGAAACGGACCGGCGAGCACGGCGACGGTTCCTCCAGGATTTGTCCGCAGAGTCCCCGTGAGTTCATCATGTATGCTAATGGCGAGGGGGGCGTGGGGGGGGGGGGGGCATGCCAATGGAAAATATGGAGACAAGGAACCCAAAAGAGAGAGAGAGTCGGCCATTTAGTATAGTATGTGAGAGAGAGGGAAACGAGAGAAGAGAGAGATGAGAGATGATTAGTGATTTTTTTTGTCTTCTTTGCATGCTGCATGCGTGATTGATAAACCATGATGGCGAATTGGTGTAGTGCTCTTGTTAATGTATAGTGTGATGAGTGTGTGTGGTGTGCTCGATTGTAGATAGTGTTTGTGAGAGATGAGACGCGACAGGGCGACCGGAGGCCCCCATGTGCCCATATCGTGTCCTAATTAGGTCATCTCCATGTCGAGCATGCTTTTAAGTGTGCTGCAGTTGCTGGTGCTTATGAGTTGTCGATATGCGGCCCGTCTCTCTTCTCCTCCAAATCTGTCTTGGCTGACTATTATGCACTCACTCACTCTCTCTCAAGGTGTGAATGTGCTCGCAACGCACTGATAATAATAATACAATTAAGACATTATCTCGAATAATAACCACACTAATATTCCCTCACATAGAAGTAGAACCTCAGCAGAGTTAATAAATGTAAGATATAGATTAGATATAACGTAGACTGATAGTGATGGTGTAGTAGTTAGGTAAGTATGCGGCTCGCTGTGTGATTTTGTGTGTGGATTGTATTGTGCACGAATTGCCTGAATTAGTTGACGGTATTAAAGTGGCCAGTAGAATCTAATATAATATAATAAAATATAGACCAAGATTCACTCAATAATAGCCTTTCTCTTTGTACTTTCTCTTTACATAAATTATTCTCATGAGAAAAGTTTAATAACTTTTCTCATTTGCTACGGGCCAGTAACTATAGAGACACACTTTAATAAAGCTTATTGGCCTATTATTAATGGGGTTAGTAGGCTAACAAATATAACTAAATATAAAAGAACCCAGGCGATGTCACTAATGATCAAAGATCATGATAATGTATTTACCGCCAAAAACGTGAACGTCTATTTTCCCCAGCTTCATAGTACGGCTGTATAGATAGTAATCATATTTTATAATACATAATATGCATATAAAGGCCTATAAATACCACAGCGATATATTGCGGTCTCCTTCAACAAATTGTGAGTCGCTTTGGATAAAAGTGTCTGCCAAATGCCCTAAATGTAAATGTAAATAGTATCTTAAACATAACTACTTAAAAATTGTGCAAATGGCAAAAAGATGTATTTTATTTGACCTGCATTAGGCAGTAAATTGTAGCTTACATTACATTACATGGTAATGACGTGCTCTCCCTCATGAAGTCGTTTGATGTTTAGGCCTGTATAAATATATTCAAATATATGTTTTTTGTTGGCTATAGTCTACATATTTTCAAGTCTGACACATTCATTGCATTATTTCAACAATAACAGCATTATTGCAATTCACATAATTTATTGTAAATAGACCACCTTAGGGCCGATAAGACGTAGCAAAGTCTTCCTTTAATTATTTTACTAGATGGTATAGCCTCGGCCTAGATGTATATGTTTATCTATATTAATATGTTTATCTATTTAATATAGATAAACATATTAATATAGTTAACTGCATTTAATTGCCTTTGCACCTGTACCATGCACAATGACAATTATGTTGAATCTATCTCATCTAAATCTTAATGTATCTGCCTCCGTGATGAAGCTTTGGTCACCGAAAGGTTTGCCTATAAGCTGTTAATTAAAAAAATAAAATAGTTCAATGACAGCAGTGCGTGGTAATTGCTTAATTTACCGTAACTTTATTTACAAATGAGAAGAAGAAGGCATCATAAACTATTTTAAACAAGCCTTAAGGCACTGACTTTTAAATTATTAAAATAAACAAAAAGGGACTAAATGTTCACAGGAGAGTCTTTAGTAGTTTTTCACGGTTCATCAAAAATAAATCAAAATGTTTGTTGTCTACAATTTGATCCAGGTTCCACCAAGTTGTCTTGAAGTATTGTAATTTCCACGACTGTAATGTTACAACACTGTATATCAACCGTGTTTTATCTTAAACCGTAAAATTAAAAAAACCGAATGAAAGTTGTGTGTGGTTATTTGATGAATGTTGATCCCTTCCCAGAGATCCCATAGATCACACTGACAATTAATACGACAAAATAAAGAAAAAGTGCTAAATTGCTGTCTCTGTACATTTCAATCCCTGTTTTTTTTTTAATATTTAATTTCTATTCAAAATGTAATAACACTGCTTGTGCTGACTTTGGCTAGGGATTGGAGAAAGAGAAGGGCGAGAGAGGGAGGAAGAGAGAAAGGATCGACAAATGTAATAACACTGCTTGTGCTGACTTTGGCTAGGGGTTTGATCTGGGCTAGCAGTATGACCTTGGCTAGGGGTATGACCTTGGCTATAAGGGCTTTGACCTTGGCTATAGGGTTTTGATCTAGGCTAGTTGTTTGATTTAGCTTGGGGTTTGATCTTGGTTATAGGGGGTTTGATCTTGCCGACAGGGTTTTGATCTTGGCTAGTTGTTTGATCTAGGCTAGCAGTATGACCTTGGCTTGGGGTATGACCTTGGCTATAAGGGTTTTGACCTTGGCTATAGGGGGTTTATTCCAGGCTAGTTGTTTGATCTAGCTAGAGGTTTGATCTTGGCTATCAGGGTTTGATCTTGCCTACAGGGTTTTGGATCTAGCTAGAGGTTTGATCTTGGCTATCAGGGTTTGATCTTGCCTACAGGGTTTTGATCTTGGCTAGTTGTTGACCAGGGTTAAGACAACGGGCGGAAAAATAGAGGAACAGGTCATTGATGTATAGACATTAAAGGGGATTTCTATTTTCAAAAGTAAGTGACAGAAGTCTTCATGGAAACCTATCTTTGTGTTCTTGCCGCTAGAGAGGGTTGGTTGATTCTGGAAAAAACAAATTCCTGTGGGGGATTCTGGTGTTCGCACAATAAGAGGGAATCTGATCTGAGAGAGATGTGGGCAGTGGGAGGGAGGGAGAGGGAGCAGAGAGGGAGGGAGGGTGGGAGACAGTGAGAGAGAGAAAGGGAGACAGAAACCTGCCAGCGAGAGAAGCAACAGGACCAGATATGGAATATCTCCTGGAGGAAAGACAAAGTGGCAGAAGGGTCCACTCCTGCAGCCAGTGGAACGCTTCCCTCATGTTGACGATGCATGAGGGACAGTAAAAGATGATGATTTCCATAAAGATTCCCTGATGGGCCCTGAGATCTGCAGCCTGGAGACCGCCACCGACCACCTGAAACCCTCCCAGCCCACCTGTTGCACAACGGGCGGCCCAGGACAGTGCAGGACGTCACCTGTTGTTCCAAAGATGATACACCTGAGCAGCAAAGGCTTCTGACCATCTGCCCCCCCCCCCCCCTCCCTTCAAACCAGAGTAACACCACCCCCCACAAATACAACCATGAACCTCCCACCTCTAAGCTGACCAATCACAACCATAGGCTGTGGGCCTCCAGAACCATGGCCATTTTGTCCACCCCATACTTGGTATGTGAGCTGTTGTCTGGTTCGGTTCGATCCCCGGCTCCCTGGAGCCTCCCTGCTGGGTTAGGTGACCCCTAACTCCTCCCGGCCAGCTGGCTGTTGACACCGCCGTCGGTGTGTGAATGTGCGTATGGATGAGTGAATATGAGGCAATGTTGTAAAGCCCTTTTAAGCCTTGTTCAATTGGATTGATTTGAGAGATCATAAAATATCATATCCACAATGTCAATGTGTCATGTGTTGCTGTGTTACTCTCTCCAATGTTGCATGCATTCTCTCTCTCTCTTTCTCTCTCTCTCTCTCTCTCTCTCTCTCTGCTCTCTGCACCTGTTTCACCTGTGACAGGTGTTTGTGTGTGTGTGTGACAATAGTTCTCGTTCGGGTCGACCTCTGCCCTGTATAGAGCAAAGCCCCCAGGGGTCTTCTAAGAGGCCGAACCAACTCAGCCGAACCAGCTTATGGCTCATATGAACCGAGGGGAACAGGTAGATGCAGAAATACAGCACCAGAAAAAAAAATATAGCCTACTTGATGGTGGACTGAACATTTCTGAGGGCGCTCATTTCTGTCCCGTCCCGATGGACCATCAGGACAGAGCACTGGGCCTCGGGCTTCATGCAAATATGACATGTCAGGTCTTCAAAAGCCTTTAACGCGCCGCCCACCAACATGCCGCTAATAACCATAATCACACAGTCCCCACACGATGAGGAAAATATCACAGAGGAAGATGCGCATGCATTCCGACACACATTCCTGACGACCTCGTCCTCAGCTGCGTAACGCTTAAATAGCTCCTGGAGATGAGAGAGAGAGAGAGCAGGAGATTAACGCCCATTTAAATACGGACTCCCCTCCCCCCCCCCCCCCTCCCCACCCCCCCCCCCCCCCGCCCCCCCTCCCTATCTCTCTGTCTCTCTCTCTCTCTCTCTGTTCCTTTCTCTCTCTCTCTCTCACTACACGGTAATGCCATACACAGGAAGCACCCGACCGCCCGACCCCACCACGCTCGCAAGCTCTGACGCTAGAACCCCCCACACTCTGGTTTAGTGACGAGGACGCGAAGAGAGAGAGCAGGATGGAGAGCTGTAGACGGGATTCCACTGCAGCTGGGAAGTAATATATGGGAGTGTCGTGTCTGTTGTGTGTGTGTGTGTGTGTGTTGTTATATTCTGTCTTTATGTCTGTGTGAGTATAGCGAGAGAGACAGAGAGAGAGAGAGAGAGAGAGAGAGAGAGAGAGAGAGAGATAGGAGAGAGAGAGAGAGAGAGAGAGAGAGAGAGAGAGAGAGAGAGAGGAGAGAGAGAGAGAGACGATGTGTGTGTAGGAGGAGATAGTGGTGTGTGTGTGTGTGTGTGTGTGTGTGTGGGACGCACTGCTTGTTGCTTCGGCTGGCAGAGGCGCTAACAACACACTTGACCCTCTGTCCGTCATGAGCGGCTCTCCGCAGAGCCAACCCTGCACGGCAATTACGGTTATAATATCACTCCACCGCGCGCTGCTCAGCGAGCCCGCGGCCACTCACCAGCAATGTCTCTCTCCCCTCCCTCCCTCCTTCCCCCCCCCCCCCCCCCTCTTGCCTCCCTCCCTCCCTCTCCCCCTCCCTCCCTCCCTCCCCCGCCCGGTTCTTCTTCTTCTTCTTCTTCTTCTTCTGCAGAATTAAACAGGCCGTCGAACAAACACTCGTACACACACACGCGCACCACAAGTACTTTTCGGTTGATTAACTCGCGACTGAATGCCTTCAGAATGGACCGCTTCTGTATTGAGCTGCGGCTGTGTCGTGTGTTTGTGGTTTGTGTGTGTGTGTGTGTGTGTGTGTGTGTGTGTGTGTGTGTGTGTGTGTGTGTGTGTCTGTGTTTGTGTCTGTGTGTGTGTGTGTGTGTGTGTGTGTGTGTGTGTGTGTGTGTGTGTGTGTGTGTGTGTGTGTGTGTGTGTGTGTGTGTGTGTGTGTGTGTGTGTGTGTGTGTGTGTGGCTGTCCTAATGAATGGTCCATTGTGAGTTGTGCTCTACATATTCAGTGACTGCACACACAGAGCAGAGTCTAGTTACTTCGTATGTGTGTGTGTGTGTGTGTGTGTGTGTGTGTGTGTGTGTGTGTGTGTGTGTGTGTGTGTGTGTGTGTGTGTGAGGGTGGTGGGGTGGGGTGGGGGTCCCAGGTGAGTGAGAGAGATGGAGAGAGAGACTTAGGGGCCTTTCACACCTGAGCTGTGTGGTCGGTTCTAGGCGAACCCTGGAGTGTCTACCCCTGACGGTACGATTCTAGTTTTATCATAAATGAGTTCATGGATTTTAATCAAGATTTGACATCCCTTTAAAATGTCTCCAATTGCGGGTTTCATTCTAAGGAACATGCAGCAGAAACCACAGCTGACGAGTTGGAAGACATTCTGGTGCCTGCCCTCCAGATATTCATATTCTGTTCTGTTCACGTCTTCTGGTGTTTTATCTAAACCATGCTTATAGCCTGTGACCTCTTTTTGAAACTTTATTTTCTATAATCCATCGAATTCCTCATCAATGATGTCTTTCTCTCCCTCACTATCCATCTATCTCTATCCCTCTATCTCTCTATCCCTCTATCTCTCTCCCTCTCTCTATCCCTATCTCCCTCCACCGTGTTGTAAATTAAGTCT
>PIJE02000831.1:0-58680 GCA_002895965.2 Coryphaenoides rupestris
ACCCACCACAACCAGACGAACACGCAAGGTACGGTCCGCCCCCCCCCACTCCACCACCACTGACCTCCCTCCCGCCAACCACACGCTCTGAGTGTGTGTCTGTGTGTGTGTGTGTGTGTGTGTGTGTGTGTGTGTGTGTGCCCACGAGTTTTGCGCATGCGATCACTTAACACACCTTCTGAGTGATAGACAGAGAGAGAGATAGAGAGAGAGAGAGAGAGAAGAGAGAAGAGAGGAGAGAGAGAGAGAGAGAAGAGAGAGAGAGAGAGAGAGAGAGGAAGAGAGAGAGAGAGAGAGAGAGAGAGAGAGAGAGAGAGAAAAAAGGAAGGAGGAAGAGGAGAGGAGAGAGGAGAGAGGAGAGAGAGAGATAGGAGGGAGAGAGGAGAGAGAGAGAGAGAGAGAGAGAGAGAGAGAGAGAGAGAGAGAGAGAGAGAGTAAGGGAGAGAGTAGAGAGAGAGAGAGACAGAGAGGAGAGAGAGAGACAGAGAAGACAGAGGGAGATAGAGAGAGAGAGACAGAGAGAGAGACAGAGAGAGAGAAAGAGACAAGAGAGATAGAGAGAGAGAGAGAGAGAGAGAGGGAGAGAGGGGGCTCGCCAGGCTAAAGGAGACTGCAGATGGCCAGCTTCAATCAGATAGCGCAGCAGATAGGTGACATTGTGGACAAGCAGCGGCGAGCTGTCAGGGACAGCTGTCAAGGCCCCTCCCTGTCTCCCTGTCTGCCTGTCTCCCCGTCTCCCTGTCTCCCTGTCACACGCTTCATCTGGGGGGGAGGGGAGGGGGGTGGCAGCAGGGGGCGGGGCACTCCGCTGTTCTACTATCTTATCGGGCTTCTGCTGCAACCCCTCTGTTGCCCTCTTCCCCCTCCCACCCTCTCCCCTCCCTCCCTCCCTCCTGCCCTCCCTCCCTCCCCCCTCCCTCTCCTCCCCTCCCTCCCTCTCCCTCCCTCCCCCTCCCTCCTTCCTCTCCCACCTCCCCCTCTCCCTCCCTCCCTCGCTCCCCTCACCTCCGCCCCTCCCTCCTCCCTCCCCACGTATAATGGCCTTTTACATCGCCCTCACGCAAATCGCCAGTCACATCATGTCTTCAACAGGGCCGAAGACACACACACACACACACCACCACACGGGCCACACACACACACACACACATCATAGCCTATGTTCTTTTTAGATTTAATAAAGGAAAATGGGAAATTACGGGTTCCCCACCACTTTTTGACTTGTTCTTTGTGTGTCAGAAGACGGCTGGCGTCTCGGTATACAATATGATAAATGAAGCCACGTCGGGATGTATTTTTGTGCGAGAGTGTAATTTGCGTCACTTAATCCACGGAAACACTCACCATCATTTCAAAGCATCAGTGCACTCGACGGATGACAGGGCAGCCAATTGGGAGTTGACATTTGGATATGCCACAATGTGACATTTTAAATAAAAAAAGTTATCCTCAAAGAAAAGATTTTTTTTCTCTCTCTCTCCAGTAGATACTGACGAGAAATTCTTTTTAATTTAGTATGCGCGATACTTTTTCCTCGGCGAGATTCGGTTCGAGCCCTTTTGAGCCCATGCCATTGGCATTACATTAAATATGCATTAAATATGCATACGCACTTGAATATTAATACGCATACAGAATACACGATATACACAAAACATTTCACTGTGAGTTAGCGTCTATCTATCCATCCATCCATCTCTCCGTCTGCCTCAGATCTCCCTCCCTGGAGATAGAATAGCGGAGATAAATATACTTGATGGCGCACACATCGGAAGGTGAATGGTCTTTGATTTTGTGGAATTCTTTTCTGCTTCAGCGATATAAAAGTTGCCGGATTCCATTCATGCAGCGACCAAAAGAGCTTTTTGTGCCGATTCTCTGCCAAGGTAGCGATCGACAATCACGGGTGGCTCAGGTCACTGCCAGCCATCGGCAAGTGACAAATGCGGGCCAAACTTATTTTACCACTTTTCTTTTTACCACGCTTCCTTTTTCAATTAACCTCGCTCTCTCTACTATCTGGGTTAGCGGTGATGAGTAGCACACAAATCACCTTTTAACAATTTTTTCCGTACAATTATATTGCTATGTTATCATGTTTCGCAAACTCTCTGCTAATTCCATCTCAGGTGTACCACTCGAGCGAGAGAGAATGAAGAAAGCGTACGACACGATTCATATACAAACGTACTTATTGTAAGTCCCTTTGGATGAAAGCGTCAAGCCAAATGCCCTAAATGTAAATATAAAACGGTACGACGATTTCATGGCCTGCAGTGGAAGAGAGACGTGTATGCGGCGCGTTCGGAATATGCGTCTCAATCGGGGTCCTCACTGCAGTCTGCAGTCATCTCTGTGTGCAAGGCTGTGTTAGAGATGCACGGCCACAAAGAGAAGCTTGCATTTCTGGTCTGAAGGTCCATAAATCCTCACCGTAGGACTACGTCGGGGTGTTATGTTGATCAGAATATGCACGCGGCATGTAAACGTGAATATTAATATTCGTTCTCCCTAGACACGTAAACAGCTGATTAGGGTATATCGTCTTTTTCTGAATAAGGGCAAAAGCCGGAATATTGAGTGCATGTGAACGTAGTCGCTGTGTTGCGAGGTGCAGCCTCACCGTTTCTCATGTTGAGTTACCGCAGGCCGGCCACCGGCCGCCGCCTGCCACCGGCCCACCTCAACCCCACCCACCTCGCACCCGCCGAACGCCGTTGGTTTCCCGACTGCAAAAGCGTTACACACCGTTTCTCCTCCGGGGAGATTTGCTCTGATATCACGCGGCGGCACGCTGTGGGGAAGATGTAAATTGAGCTTTTCTTGCAGTTCGCTAGTCGTCTAAATACGCGCCATCCTCGCCCAGAGTCGATGCTAATCTGGTCGCTGGTCGTCTCGTCACCGGCTCACTTACCTTAATCACCAGGCAAACGCGCACATGTCCGATGGGACAGCCGCCACCGGGTCCGCCGCCGCCGGCAGCCGCCGGCCACACCACCACCACCACCTTCACCACCAACCCACCGCAGCGCCACCGCCGTATAAGCCGTGTCTGCCGTGTGCCTTCGTCGTCCACAGCAGCGGTCTGTTGTTTGTTTTTTGGTTTGTTTGTTTGCTTTCCCTGCCAGGGAACCAACCGACCAACCAGTCAAGTCATTCCCAGCTGTATTGAAATATGATCTACCATCTTCCATACGCCTGCTTCCAATAGGTTCGCCCCGAGGTGAGCGAGTCGCAGTGTAATCAGCACGGGGGGGAAAAAAAAAAAAAAAAAAGAAGAAGAAGAAGAAAATAAGCCCTCCAGAGTGTGCGGGGACTGAATGAATTAGCTGCAGGATCCAGGGCACGGCCGATCACGCGCCTGCGCACACACACCCCACCACACACACACATACACACACGCACACACACACACACGTGGCCGCATTTCTTCTGCGGTGGTCTATTTCTCACATTGACGTGGCGCAAAGAGGAGGAGAGGATAGAAATATAAGGATATAAATATATAAAACGTGTGTGTGTGTGTGTGTGTGTGTTTCTACGGGAGTGGCTAATGCACACCGCTGCCCGTGCTGCCGCTCAATTGTGGATGTAAAATACTAGCTTTTCATTTTTTGCCAAATGTGACGCTTCCACGCACTGCTAGATTTTCTCCTCTCTGATAAGCACCACTGACCCCCCCCTCCCTCCTCCCTCCTGCTCCTCTTCCTCCTCCTCCTCCTCCTCCTCCCTCCTCCCGCCTCCCGCCACACCACACAACGCCACCCCACCTCCCCTCCCCTCCCTCCCTCCTCCTCCTCCATCCCTCTTGGTGTAGCCTAGCAACAGGCGAGGGAGGCAGCGGTTCAAGGCCTAAAACATGTTTTTATTTTTATTTTTTTTGTTCCTGTTGC
The DNA here is from genome assembly GCA_002895965.2 of Coryphaenoides rupestris. Taxonomy (NCBI): domain Eukaryota; kingdom Metazoa; phylum Chordata; class Actinopteri; order Gadiformes; family Macrouridae; genus Coryphaenoides; species Coryphaenoides rupestris. The sequence goes on from PIJE02000831.1 coordinate 3,894, forward strand.
GGAGGCTAGGAGCAAATGCCACGGCGAAGCACAGAGTCTCTCGCGGTTTCGTTTCGCGGCGGCTTCCGTGTGTCTCATCCGCCTGCGTCAGGAATGAAGACGTGTCGGGGGAAACGTTTTTATTATTATTATTTTATTTTGATTGTATTGTTCCAGAGTGACTGTGGGGACTTAACTGACTACCAAATGAGGGATTTTGGCAAAATAAATACATAAATCAAGAAAAACGTAGTTTGGAAATAAAATATGTCAATGAAAGTAAATATAATAGGAAAATAAGGTATATGGCCTGAAGTCGTGGTATGCTGTGATCACTCGTGTACCAGAACACACCGCAGTGTGGCTGGTTTGGACCGGCTACATGTACATCTGGACCAGGGATGGGCAACTTTGATGATAGAGAGGGCCACACAAATGTTATCATCACTACCAGAGGGCCACATTGTGACCGTGCACTTCCACTATAAGATACTGTAACCCAGTGGTCACCAACCTTTTTAAGCCCAAGATCCCTGACCTGGCCCTTGGTGAAAGGCCGAAGAGAAAAGGGCAGCCCAGTCTGTATTTCCAACTTGAGGCCTTTTATTTAGGCTAATTGAATTACATGAAGTCAATTTGAATTTGATGCAACCAAGAACAAATCATTTGAGTACATCATCATTTTTTTCACAAGAGCAACAAAGAAAAAGTATTATATGAAGTGTCATTGGTAGTCCCCATGAGTCACTGTCCCTAGATGTGGCTTTCAGCTGTCATGCTGCAAATGAACCATCTCCATGTCAACTCCACTTGGCAAAGCAAACACGTGATGGAATGTATCTGCTACCTCTTCTCTATCAATGGACATGAATGGGTTTGAAACGAATGCAGCAATATTGTCCATGACGTCACTTTGCTACGCTGACAAAAATACACCTGAGATTGCCGCAGCTGTAGGATGAGTATCATGAGCCTGATCATATTTATTGATTGCCGCAGCTGTAGGATGAGTATAATGAGCCTGATCATATTTATTGATTGACGCAGCTGTAGGGATGAGTATAATGAGCCTGATCATATTTATTGATTGACGCAGCTGTAGGGATGAGTATAATGAGCCTGATCATATTTATTGATTGACGCAGCTGTAGGGGATGAGTATAATGAGCCTGATCATATTTATTGATTGACGCAGCTGTTAGGGATGAGATATATGAGCCTGAATCACTATTTATTGATTTGACGCAGCTGTAAGGGATGAGTATAAATGAGGCCTGATCATATTTTATTGATTGACGCAGCTGTAGGGGATGAGTATAATGAGCCTGATCATATTATGATTGACGCACGCTGTAGGGATGAGTATATGAGCCTGATGCATATTAATTGATGCCGCAGCTGTAGGGATGAGTATAATGAGCCCCTGATCATATTTATTGATTTGCGCAGCTGTTAGGGATGGTGAAGGCAGAGCTGTAAGGATGAGTATAATGAGGCCTGATCATATATATTGATTGACGCAGCTGTAGGGATGAGTATAATGAGGCTGATCATATTAATTGATTGCCGCAGCTGTAGGGAATGAGTATAATAAGCCTGATTATTTATTGATTGACGAGCTGTAGGGTGAGTATACATGAGCCTGATATATTTATTGATTGCCGCAGCTTGTAGGGATGAGTATCATGAGCCTGATCATATTTATTGATTGCCGCAGCTGTAGGGATGAGTATAATGAGCCTGATCATATTTATTGATTGCTGCAGCTGTAGGATGAGTATAATGAGCCTGATCATATTTATTGATTGCCGCAGCTGTAGGGATGAGTATAATGAGCCTGATCATATTTATTGATTGCCGCCAGCTGTAAGGGATGAGTATAATGAGCCTGTCATATTTATTGATTGCCGAGCTGTAGGGTTGAGGCCTGATCATATTTATTATTGACGCATGTAGATGCAATGTGAGGTTTGCTGCTCCTAGAAGCTCTTGTCTGAGGGGTTGGTGTGTGTGTGTGTGTGTGTGTGTGTGTGTGTGTGTGTGTGTGTGTGTGTGTGTGTGTTAGTCTGGTTTTGTGTGTGTGGTGGTGTGTGAAGGAGTGTCCATAGACCCCCCCATTAACTCGACGTAAACCGACAAAAACTCCACTGTGTGCACGCGCCCCCTCCCCCCGAGCTCCCAGACAGGAGCCGGAGGAGGAGAGGAGTGAGGAACCTGCTTTGAAATCAAACAATACACTTTTGTGCTTCTCCATTTGAATACCATCTGGCTTGAATCACAAACACTCTCATTAATACCAAAAAATGTCAGCGCACTTCTCGGGCTTCAGCGCGTTAGGCCCCTTCTTTATCCGAAAGGCGACCGGCATAAAGGTTCCGTTGAGGAAACCACATTTGAATATGTCACAGGCGGCCGCTGACGGGTCTCTCAGAAACTGACTTATTATGCCCTCGTGCTTCCCACCTCCTCCTCCTCCTCCTCCTTGGAAGAAAAGAAAACAAATCCTTGCCCGGTCGGGATTTTATCGAAATCATCCAAAGTTCAGAGCATGACGGGAGGATTGATGGAAAACTGAGTTGCTCCGTCATGCAGCAAAAGAACAACTCAACCCTTTCTCTCGTCTCGACGCCGGCTTCCGCCTCAGTCCAAACAGGGGGAAGCCGGCGTTGCCTCCGTGCAGCTGATGAGCGCCTCTGAACTGGTTATTTTGGAGTCGTGGGAATTTTAAACTCCAGCAGCAGAGGCGATGCGCTTCGTCGTCAGCCGGGGGTTCGAGGCCCACCTGTGCTGCGTTGTGTGTGTTATTGTTCCCGTTCTTTTTCAACCTTTCTTTCACTCCACCTGTCTCACTCCACTCACCTGTCCTTAAAGGCATCAAAAAGCCGTGAGCAAGATGCTGATACGGATACAGACAATATTTCCGGCTGAATCGTGTGGCTCTGGAGATGCCCTCTGGATTTCTTAGCAGGGGAGAACTGGAACAATCAAATCAAATCGTCCATCTTTCTTTGTAGTCTGGTGATTGAGTACTCGACCGCGCTGAAATGGACTCCTTAAAACCTTGGGTTTATTGTAGTGAAGACCCCCCCCCGGGCGGCCTTTGTACACGCCGCAGGTTTTTTTTTGCACTTTCCTCTTGCAAACCATGAATTATTTGTATTTATCTCTTTGCTCTGTACAAATCTATACTGCCGTGCTGTATTAAAAAAGCATAAAATATGAATAATTCTTGATAATTAGCCCATAATTTAGCTCTTTTGGGATGCGAGTGTATTTTTTTGTGTTGTATTTACTATGCTACAGACAGTATAAAAAGCGCATTTCTAGGACTCCACAAACACCCATTATCTTCCCCCCGCAAAGGGGTTATTAAAATAATGAAGCACAAGGAATGAAATCATTTTTAGATATGCAATTTAGATATGCAGTTTTATTACACCGGGGTATGTACTCAATGTAGAATGTGTTTCATACCACATGATCACAACCCTGTAAATAATAGAATATGTAAAATTTAATTACAGAGGAAATTGAAAGAAGGAGAAAAGGCCAGATTTGGAGCTGGCAAGTTTTCGCCGGACAAAAGACATTTTGAGTTTGTCATATAATGCACAAGAGGCATAATTCAGCGCTTTATCAACCTGAAGGGCTGCAGAGTGCCCCGGAGCACTGGTGGAATAGCATTATATATGCATAAGACCGGGGTGGTCTAAATGCCCTCAGAAATACTCTTCACTACCTCCCATTGAGACGGCAGGAGTCACTGACTAGCCCGTTCGCTCCTCAAACACATGGCAGCCGGAAGCAGCTGGACAGAACTTCCATAAGGCTTTGTTTGAGCCGCTTTTCACATTGCAGCTCTCCTCCGTCACAACCAAGCGCCAGCTGTAGGAGTTATTACTGTATCGACGTTTATTGGTGTGTTTAAATAAAACAGCGAGGTTAAATTCCGTGCAGCCCGATGTAATGTTACCCATATGAAATCTTCAACCAATGATTGTATCCGGCGAGCTGTGGGGAGTGAGTACAGATATTGTCCATAATATTAGGAGCCTAGAGACAAAATACCATTAAACAGGGTATATTTGAGTGTAGCCGTTTATTAGTGTAGCACGGCAGCGAGCGCTCTGTGAGGGGATTGGTGGAGTGGTCGATGAGGCGCTGGATGCGAGTAGTTTGAGTGTGATGACGCGGCAGAGCGTAGTGAGTAATGATGAGCCTGATCATTTATTGATTGCCGCAGCTGTAGGGATGAGTATAATGAGCCTGATCATATTTATTGATTGCCGCAGCTGTAGGATGAGTATCATGAGCCTGATCATATTTATTGATTGCCGCAGCTGTAGGGATGAGTATAATGAGCCTGATCATATTTATTGATTGCCGCAGCTGTAGGATGAGTATCATGAGCCTGATCATATTTATTGATTGCCGCAGCTGTAGGGATGAGTATAATGAGCCTGATCATATTTATTGATTGCCGCAGCTGTAGGGATGAGTATCATGAGCCTGATCATATTTATTGATTGCCGCAGCTGTAGGATGAGTATAATGAGCCTGATCATATTTATTGATTGCCGCAGCTGTAGGGATGAGTATAATGAGCCTGATCATATTTATTGATTGCCGCAGCTGTAGGGATGAGTATCATGAGCCTGATCATATTTATTGATTGCCGCAGCTGTAGGGATGAGTATAATGAGCCTGATCATATTTATTGATTGCCGCAGCTGTAGGATGAGTATCATGAGCCTGATCATATTTATTGATTGCCCAGCAGCTGTAGGTCTGAGTATAATGAGCCTGATCATATTTATTAACACCTGGTTACTGTCCCCCAAGGGCGTATTTTTGGTTTGGACATTGGTGGGGACATCACAGATTGTGATTTGTGTACGCATTTTATGTAATGAAAAGAACACATACCGGTAATCAAAGTATTATTATTTATTATACCAAATGTCGGCTCTGTAGTTAAGATATATTTTTTCACATTCGGGGACATCTTTGCGCATCTCTACACAGGCGGGAAAGTGTGCGAAACTCGGATGGTCGGATGAAAATCCTTCTGTGAACAAGTCTAGTTTACGTTGAAATGTGTTTATGTGAGTGTAACGGGTATAAGAAATACTTAGATTATTTTATTGAAATTCCTGCTGAAATATGTGTATAGCCTGTATATTGGCTATACACAGTGATATATTGCTGCCTCTCCTTCAACAAATGTACTCTTTGTAAGTCGCTTTGGATAAAAGCGTCTGCCAAATGCCCTAAATGTAAATGTAAATGTAATATTGCTTTGCCCTGCAATGAGAGGTTCAATTGCCCCATCTACTGGTACCTAAAAGTCTATATATATGACCGCAACCCGGATGCTCCTGGCAGACTTCCAGCTCTCTGCTTGGGACGTCAAATCCAGTGGAGGTGCTAAACCACATGTTTTGTGTGTGTGTGTATATCTACCACTCATTGCAGCTACCATATAAAGAACCACATCATCCAATCCAGCCTGTGTGTGGGTTCTTGGCGGGGCGGGTACACAGCAGTCACATTGGTGCCGTGAGCCGGATGCTTCTATCAAGCTCGTCGAAGCGCTGACCGTCCTGCCTACCACATCCCTCCATGAAGCAGCCAGTTCACAGTATTTGCGGGTTCACAGTTTACAAGGGTAGCAAATATTGCAGTGAAGCTCATTACTATACACTGTACAGTGTGTCACAGTGGCACGGATCATTTTATGTGGCATAGCAGTAACGTGTCACACAGATTGCTGATTTATTTTACCGTTTTGATTTATTTGCCATTTTCCTATTGATGATTTCATATATTGGGGTGGACTGTACTGTTTTGTGCCAGACATTTTTGGAACATGTCTATTCAGAATAATCAGCTTTTGGCACACCCACTCATGTTGGCAGAGGCAGGGGTATGCCTACTCCTATCCCCTTTTCTGTTGATAGTTTTACCCCAGGTGTTGATTTGCACTCATTAGAGGCAGTTTCTAATACTAGCGTCCATGATGCAGCTGACCAGCACACTAGCTCCCATTTGCCTCAAGTCACGTCTACGCCAAATCCTATTAGTGACAACTCTGAGAGTGTAGCTGACCAGATGAGGACTGTCATTCAGGAGATAGGTCATCAATTAGCTGACAGCATCATGTCGCGTATGCAGTCACCCAACACAGTAGCTCCTGATTAACTGTCACACAGAATGTGACGAGCACACTGAGTCAGCCTAGCCGTGTTCTGATGTATCTCAGGTTCAGGTTGTCACACAGAGGAAGGTTAAGGAACCACCATCGTTTAGTAGGAGATGGGTCAGATTCAATCAAGGTGCAATGAATGGGAAGATCTGATGAGAGCATTCATGAAAAAGATAATGTGAGAGTTCGAAGAGCAGGCTGAGGAAATCCTTGTGCATTGAGGGGAAAAGCTAAAGATGTAGTGAAGTTTTGGCATTAGGAACAGTAACATTGATATGCATGCTCAGCCCGACATGATTTATGGTTCTCTCAGAAAACATTTTAGCTGTACTAGGTACTCTGCTGTCCCTTTAGCTGACTTTTTACTCGACTTTGCCTAAAGACCAGGAAGACCCTATGACTACTGGCTGAGACTAAAACAGAGCAGCTGACCTCGCCATGTGACTGTCTGAGAGAGCAGGGCAAGATGCTGGACAACCCTGAAATGGAGGTGACTCGCATGTTTATTAGAAACTGTCCCTGCAAAGACCTGGCCCTCACTTTCAGGTCCAAGACCATTGAGAAGTGGTCAAGCATTGAACTACTGGAGGTGCTGAACGAGTACCATGCCGAGATGAGCTGCGAAGCAACTCCGCCCGGTACATGCTGTGAAGAGGATGGACGTTGCAGTACACACAGCTGAGGTGAGCCATAGCCCGGGCCCCTGGCCACAGTGGTCACGTGCCACCTCAGACCCAGAGCCCTCAGTATGTCCCCCTAGCGGAAGTGATGGCTATGTTGGAGAAGGTTGCTTTGGCGTGGTTGCTGACCAGTCACAAGTGAGGGGGGCGAGCTCCAGCCCAGGCGTCCATGAGGGACAGAGTTGACGGGTCACTGACGTGCCATGGCTTATTTGCAAAGAGTGATGGTCAGCAGTGCTTTCTCGTTGCATTGCCGGGAGAAGAGGCTCTGTTTCAAGTGTTATGCTCCAGGCCATTCGCGCCGTTACTGTCCAGCAAGGAGGACCACTCCACAGCCTCAGGAAAACTGACCGGTCTGCACACCGAGGAGGACTGTGCAGATCGGCTAATTGAACCTCCCACCAGTTATGAGGAACCCGACATGCTGGATATTGAATTCCTCTATGAGTCGCATAGCAGTTATATTGGCAGTACAGTAACCTCATCCAAGAAACTGATCTTTCAGGGATCCCAGAGGATAGCAGAGACTGACAGCTTGTTCTACACACCTGTACTTGTGAAGAATGGCCCCACTTTCAAAGCGCTGTTGGACAGCGGGTCGATGGCCTGTACAATAAGTGAATCTGCTGTTGAGTCCCTGCTGCAGCAATACCCTGACATGACAAGAGACACAGCTGATGATTATGTCATTGTAGGCTGCGGAGGACACCGCGTTTCCCCCAAAGACATGTATGACCTTGATGTCACCGTTTACGGATGCAGGATGATCGTTCCAGTAATGGTCGTTCCTGGCCAGACAGAACAAATGATCCTCGGCAGCAATGCTATCAAGCATATTCTAACTCAACTGAAGAGCACTGACAGCTACTGGAGGCTAGTTTCCTCACCCGACAATGGTCAGACTGATGACCACTGCCAATTCCTGTCGCTGCTTTCCAACACAGAGAGATGGAGAGGTGAATGCATTCCAGATAAGGTGGGAACAGTGAAAGTCAAGAGTTGTGTGACACTGAAACCAAAGAGCGAGCACCTTGTCTGGGGCAAGTTACCTGAGTCGGCTGTGATGTCAGTAGGCAGTACTGTGGTCGTTGAGCCGACCCAGTCTAAACAAAACGTGTGATGTGTCTGTGTGTGTGTGTGTGTGTGTGTGTGTGTGTGTGTGTGTGTGTGTGTGTGTAGCAGATTTGGAATGGCACGTGACTGACTGGCAGGCAGCTTGGTCGGGATTCCGCCCCTTTTGTTCTCGATCTGTACAGACAACAACACAACGGACAGAATCACGCAGCTCTCTCTCGCAACACACAGAACCAATAAGCAACGTGAACAACCAACACACAAACTGTATGGCGACAACAACAACCACAACAACATTCTGCTATTACGTCTGACTTTAACCAGAAGGTTTCACTAACAATGGAAACTAACTGGATGGGGGCAACACGACTAATAAACATTAACGATTCGCTATTACAAGTGCAGAATACATTTAAAAGACATTTTGAGTTTCTCATATAATGTGGCTGCAGTGTTAACAATGAACCCATGCTCCTCTACCCTTACCTGAAATAACCTGGAATTAGCTTCCCGGCGCTAATTACTATATTGTACGATAAATGAAATGAAACCACTTGAGTCCATGATTGTAACCTGGCGTTGTGATCACGGCAATTGAAAGTGTTTTCTTCGTGTGGATTTCCCGCAGACTCGCGAGCGGGCGACAGCGCGCCCCAGAAGATTGACCACGCGGTCATCGGCGGCGTGGTTGCCGTGGTGATGTTCGCCATCCTCTGTGCACTCATAGTCCTTGGCCGGTACTTCGCCCGACACAAAGGTACGTACGGCGATCGTGAAATGGAGTCTGAAGACTCCTTGTGATGTGTGAAGGAGGGGATGTTGTCTCTTGTTTAATGCAAAACGTTGAGGTTTTTCCAACGTGGACCTGTGATGGATTTCCCCATCGTTTGGGGTCTGGGGGAGTGTGTGTGTTTGGTGGCTGGCTCCTTCTGTTGTTCTGATTGGGTCTGTTGTCCTGATTGGGTCTGTTCTGATTGGGTCTGTCCTGATTTGGTCTGTCCTGATTGGGTCTTGTCCTGATTGGGTCTTGTTCTGATTGGGTCTTGTTCTGATTTGGTTCTGTTCTGATTGGGTCTTGTTCTGATTGGGTCTTGTTCTGATTTGGTCTGTTCTGATTGGGTCTTGTTCTGATTGGGTCTGTTCTGATTTGGTCTGTCCTGATTGGGTCTTGTTCTGATTGGGTCTTGTTCTNCTACATACTGTCCATTCTTGTCCCAGAGGTAGATAGTGTCCCCATCTGGACTACATGTACTGTCACATGTCAGGACTGCTGACGTTTGATTGGTAGAGGAAGGAGAGGACACCTTCACCTGGAGACCACCTGGGAGTGAGAACACATGACACACAAGAACATTAAAATAAACCTCATGAGACCTCCAAGAACACACACCACACACCACACACACACACACACACCACACACCACACACACATATATACACATATATACATACACACACACACAACACACACATACATACACACATATATACATACACACACACACTAACACACACACACATACACACATATATACATACACACACTAACACACACACACACACATATACATACACACACTAACACACACACACATATATACACACACACACACACACATATACATACACACACACACACACTCACACACATACACACACACACACTAACACACACACACACATATATACATACACACACACATACACACATATATACATACACATACACACACACATATATACATACACACACACACATACACACACATATATACATACACACACACACATACACACACATATATACATACACACACACACATACACACATATATACATACACATACACACACACATATATATATACATACACACACACCATACACACATGTATACATACACACACACACACACATATATATATATACATACACACATACACACACAGACATATAACATACCACACACACACATATATACATAACACACACAACACACAGCTAACACACCACACACGCATAATATACACGCACACATGCACACTGCGCGCCACACCACACACACTCACGCGTACACAACACGCGGCATAACGCAAAGCACACATTGCGCGCACGGACACACACACACCCAAGCGCGCGCAGCACATGCGCACACATACACACACGGCGCGCGTATATACACACAACACACACACAGTAATCAGTGGTTACCTGTCACAGTCAGCGTCAGTGCAGGTGCAGTAAGTCTCTCATCCTGGTTTGTTAGAACAACAAGTCTGTACTCTGCAGAGTCATTCAGTCTCACGTCTCTGATCACCAGGTAACACTGTCCTGTACATGAGGACTCAGTACATCTCTATTATAACAGATGTATCCAACACGCTGTCTGCTGTCTGTATATCTTGGCAGAACAATATCGCTGCCGTTGTTGACTCTAGTGATCTGATCTTCCTGGACTGTGTCTCTGGGGTCTTTCCTATGGTATGTATAGTAGACGATCATGTAACCCGTGATCCTCTTGGATAGCAGACAACACTCCTGGTGAGTTAATATATCTCCCGTCATCTTCATCCAGCATTCTGTAAAAACACAACAAAAACAAAACCGTCTCTTCAGCTCCTCCGTGGCGTTCACTACAATTCATTACATCCGCGCAAGTGATTATTTTGAGACCTTCTACAGGTAGTTCGTATGCCTGCCTATCTAAACAAGAAAATAATCATATTTGCACAATATATTGAGTATGTATTATTAGTTTAGTCTGCTATTAATGTAACATAGTTATAAAACGTTAACAAATACCCCCTCCAAAAAAAGACAGTGCTTGCTTGCTACCATGTACGACCTGCTCTGTCGGCCCTTCATTTTACATACACGTCATTGCAATATTAACCTTGATTTATTTTCTAACATCCTGCAGTGTCCTGAGTTGGAGTAGTCTACACTGTGGACTACGTTGTCAGCAGGTGTTGGTGGATACATTATAAGGTGACCAGTGGTAAAGTGATAAGTGATAAGTGATAAAGTGATAAGTGATAAAGTGATAAAGTGCAGGATTGCTGGAGTGATGTGGCTGTAATTGACCTTAGCATTGTGTACCATTAGCATGGTATCGTGTGTTGACCTCAGGTCGCTGTGTCTCCCTTGTTCCTCTCACGACCTGAGGTGGATGCATTGTACAGCCTGATGGCAACCGGGATAAAGGAGTTCTTGTGGCGTTCTGTTGTACATTTGGGTTGGATGAGTCTGTTACTGAATGTGCTTTTATATGAGGTCAGCATTTGGTGGAGAGGGTGGAGGTTGTTGCCCATGATGCTATGCATCTTGCGCAACATTCTCCTCTCCGCCACCACCGCCAGGGAGTCCAGTTGGACCCCCAGGACCGAGCCCGCCTTCCTGACTATCCTACTGATCCTGTTGGCGTCAGCTGACCTCAACCTGCTGCCCCAGCATGCAACCCCATAGAATATCACACTGGCTACGACTGACTGGTAGAACATCTTTAGCATGGTGTTGCATACGTTGAAGGACCTGAGCCTCCTCAGGAAGTAGAGTCTACTCTGGCCCTTCTTGTACACAGCCTCAGTGTTCTTGGCCCAGTTTAGTCCGTTGTCCAGGTGAACTCCCAGGTATTTGTAGTCCTTAACAATGTCCACGGGCACGCCCTTTATGGAAATGGGTGTGGGGGGGATAGTCTTCTTCCTGTTGAAGTCCATCACAATCTCCTTTGTCTTGGTGATGTTGAGCTGCATTTCGTTCAGCCCACACCACTCAACAAATTTGCTCACCCAGCCCCTATACTCCTCATCCCTTCCCCCAGTGATCTGGCCAACACATGCAGAATCGTCCGAATACTTCTGCAGGTGGCAGGTCTCCGAGTGGCATCGGAAGTCAGAGGTGTATGCTGTGAACAGGAAGGGTGAAAGCACAGTTCCCTGGGGGCCCCTGTGCTGCTGACCACCTTGTCCGACACACAGTCCTTTAGTCGGACAAACTGTGGTCGGGCTGTCAGGTAGTCCATAATCCAGGAGACCAGGGAGAGGTCCACCCCCATCTTCGTCAGCTTACTTCCCAGCAGGTCAGGCCGGATGGTGTCGTATGCACTGGAGAAGTCAAAGAAGCATAATTCTCACAGTTGCTTATCGGGTCTGTCCAGATGGGTGTAGGCCGTGTCGAGCAGGAGGATGATGGCGTCATCAACAACCCATCTTCGGCTGGTAGGCGGAACTGGAGAGGGTCCAGTGATGCGGTCACCATGGGCCGAAGACTTGACAGGACCAGCCTCTCCAGGGACTTCATCAAGGTGGGATGTCAGCGCCACCGGTCTGTAGTCGTTGGGGTGCTGGGGCACACCTTCTTCGGGACCGGGACCAGGCAGGATTGTTCCTTCCACATGCAACCGGCCAACCCTCTCCCAGTCTCAGGCTCAGGTTTGAAGATGTGCGCAGGAACACCCCTCAGTTGGACGGCACCATGTCTTGAGGACCCTCGGATGACGCCGTAGGACAGCGCCTTGCCTGGGCGGAGTCTGGTCAGCGCCTTCCTCACTCTGCTCTGCGCGTGAAGAAAGAGGGTGGCGAGAGGGGGAGAGAGGGGTAGGGAGGGGGAGGGAGTGGAGAGGGGGGGGGGGGAGAGAGGCAGAGGGGGAGGGGGGGTGGTTGGGGGAGGAGGTTGGTGGAGAGGTGGGGTGATTGGGGGAGGGGGTTGGGTGGGGGGGGAGGGGGTGAGGGGAGGGAGAGGGGGGTGGTTGGGGGAGGAGGTTGGTGGAAGAGGGTGGGGTGATTGGGGGAGGGGTTTGGTGGGGGGGGGGGGGGGGGGGGGGGGGGGGGGGGGGGGGGGGGGGGGGGGGGGGGGAGGGGGGAGGGGGGCTGGGTGGGGGAGGGGGTTGGTGGGGAAGTGGGGTGAATGGGGGAGGGGGTTGGTGGGGGGGGAGGGGTAGCAGGTCCGGAGGTGTGGAGAGGGGTCGTTAAGGCGGAGCCGGGGGAGGGGACAGCCGGCACCCTCACATCGAATCGGTTGAAGAACTGGTTCAACTCGTTGGCCCGGTCTCGGCCACCCTCAGCTGCCTGGTTTCCAGCCCTCTTGAAGCCGGTGATGGTCTTCATGCCACTCCACACGTCCTTCAGGTTGTTGTGTTGCAGCTTTTTCTCCAGCTTCCTTCTGTAGGTGTCTTTGCCCTTCTGGATCACCACCTTCAGCTCCTTCTGAACCCGCCTCATCTGGTCTTTGTCCCCGTCTCTGAAGGCCCTCTTCTTCTCATTGAGCAGGGCCTTGATGTCTCTGGTGACCCACGGTTTATTGTTGGGGAAGTATCGTACAGCCTTTGTGGGGGCGATGTTGTCTTCACAGAAGTTGATGTACTCTGTTACGCAGTCCGTGAGACCATCGAGGTCGTCTCCATACTCTTCACAGAACAGCCCCCAGTCTGTTGCCTCAAGGCAGGCCTGCAGAGCCTCCTCCTTCTCTTCAGACCATCTCCTCATAGTCTTGATGGTTGCAGGCTGCCTCCGGACTAGAGGCTTGTACAGGGGCTGGAGGTGGACGATGTTGTGGTCCGACCTTCCGAGTGGAGGAAGGGCCGTGGCGCTGTATGCCTCCTTAACATTGGCATACAGCAGGTCCAATGTCTTGTTTTCCCTGGTGGGACAGTCCACAAACTGCTGGAAGGTGGGCAGTGTCTTCTTCAGGGTTACTTTGTTGAAGTCCCCGGATATGGCCATGAATGCTTCTGGGTGCTGAGTCTGAAGTCTCGCGACAACAGAGTGCGTGACGTCACTCGCCCGCTCCGCGTTCGCGGTTGGGCATATGTAAACACACAGGAGGATCACGTGGGAGAATTCTCTGGGTAGATAGTACGGTCTGAGACCGACCGCAAGCAGCTCAATGTCCGGGTTACACACACGCTCCTTCACCGTAACATGACCAGGATGACACCACTTGTTGTTAATAAACATAGCAAGCCCCCCACCTTTCCGCTTGCCGCTTCCGCGGTGTGTCCTGTCCGCCCGGACGGTCTGGAAGCCCTCCAGAGCGACGCATGAGTCGGGGAAATCGCCGTGAAGCCATGTCTCCGTAAAACACAACACGCTGCAGAGTCAGCCGCCCTGCTGGGAAATACTTCAACCCATTTGGACAACATGTCTATCATTACTAAACAATATCTCAAAAAAAAAAAATGTGCATAAATTCCTTGTGTGTACCAATGCCGATCGATGCTATCTACCATTCCCCCATTTGACACATGATCTTCCCCATGTGTCATGATAGCGTAGATAGGAAACAAACATCTAGGTAAGCACGGCCGCCCATTCGGGCCATACCACAATCCATTGCGATACTCTGCACCAGTTGATTTCCACAACCGGCACTCTGCAGCCACGGCCTTGGTCTGAGCTTTCGCCAATTCCTCAACCGTGACCGAGGGTGTCAGTTGTGCAACTGTCAGGGTGTCAGTCGGTGCAAATAACACTCAGTCCTAAGCAATATAAGAAATATACATCAAAAGGTCTTCATGTTTCATGTATTGGTGTCAAAAAAGGCTATCAACCTAACATCTTAGTGCCTTCTGCCAGTGACTGTACACAGCAGGGGTCCCCTCAATGATATGCAGATGAAGACATGTTGTTTGTAACTGCCCAATGTGGTATATTTCCACCACAGTATGCGGTGTGCACTCCAGAAGCTAGACTGAACGTCTAGAGACGGACAGGAGCCAAGTTGAACAGATGGACATGAACCAAGCTGATATCTTGGGCCAGGTACGCTAGAGAGAGAATCTATGCATAGTACTTTGTTGCGGTATCCATAAAGGGGTTTTGGAATGTATAGCAAGACCATGTGACAGGGTATACAAGTCAGAGTCTGAGGAGAGTGATCTCCCTCTTACAAATGTCAGAGTATTGATAATTCCACGACAGCACCCACACACGCGTGCGCACACACACACACACACACACACACACAAAGATGCACAAACACAGCTGCATACACATACACACACACTGCATACTGCTGTGCATGAATCCACTGCATCACAGGTAGCTATTAAACCACATCTCACCAGAGCTGCATACTACGTTTTTATACCAATGTGTTCCAAGATGTTTCAATTTAACACACAATATGGCTAAATACAATGACGCAGTCTCCCTTGCCTGTATCATAACAAACACTATTCTGCATCGCAACGTGGTAGGACTTCTGGGCACACAAGTCATGTAAATGGATTGCATTTATATATCGATTTTATCTGTAGCGCTTTACAGTTGCCTCCCATTCACCCATTCATACACCGACAGCGGTGTAAACAACCAACACGTCAGGAGCAGTTAGGGTTAGGTGGTGTCTTGCTCAGGGACACCTCGACACTTAGCTAGGCGGAGCCCGGGGATCGAACCAGCAACCTTCCTGGCAGGGTAACAATAATGGAATTGTGTGAATTAATTTCAGAGGTGGACATCAAGCCACAGAGTGGTAGACTTCTGCTGATTCATGGTGTTTTAATGTTTTAATGTCCATCGTAAGTTTTGAAGCTGGAGCTAGCTGGCTATGGTTAGTCTAAGAAGTGATCGTATAGCCGAGCTAATGCTAACGCTACCCCGCGTTACCGGCAAAGACTTTTACAAAGTTACTCCTATGTTTCTTGTTGTAAGTTAACCTGAAACTTTACAAAAAATACTTATGTATGTGTGACTGCTGTGTACCCGCCCCGCCAAGAACCCACACACAGGCTGGATTGGATGATGTGGTTCTTTATATGGTAGCCACTATACGATCACATGTTAAGTATTCTGTTAAAAACCATTGTATTAAGTCACATCTTAAAATGCATTCCATGTAATTGTAAGGAATTAAGATGTAATGTACTTGAGCAGTCTTCCAGCTCTCTGCTTGGGACGTCAAATCCAGTGGAGGTGCTAAACCACATATTTTGTGTGTGTGTATATCTACCACTCATTGCAGCTACCATATAAAGAACCACATCATCCAATCCAGCCTGTGTGTGGGTTCTTGGCGGGGCGGGTACACAGCAGTTACATTGGTGCCGTGACCCGGATGCTTCTATCAAGCTCGTCGAACCGCTGACCGTCCTGCCTACCACATCGCTCCATGAAGCAGCCAGTTCACAGTATTTGCGGGTTCACAGTTTACAAGGGTAGCAAATATTGCAGTGAAGCTCATTACTGTACACTGTACAGTGTGTCACAGTGGCACGGATAATTTTATGTGGCATAGCAGTAACGTGTCACACAGATTGCTGATTTATTTTACCGTTTTGATTTATTTGCCATTTTCCTATTGATGATTTCATATATTGGGGTGGACTGTACTGTTTTGTGCCAGACATTTTTGAAACATGTCTATTCAGAGTAATCAGCTTTTCCCACGGTTTGGCACACCCACTCATGTTGGCAGAGGCAGGGGTATGCCTACTCCTATCCCCTTTTCTGTTGATAGTTTTACCCCAGGTGTTGATTTGCCCTCATTAGAGGCAGTTTCTAATACTAGCGTCCATGATGCAGCTGACCAGCACACTAGCTCCCATTTGCCTCAAGTCACGTCTACGCCAAATCCTATTAGTGACAACTCTGAGAGTGTAGCTGACCAGATGAGGACTGTCATTCAGGAGATAGGTCATCAATTAGCTGACAGCATCATGTCGCGTATGCAGTCACCCAACACAGTAGCTCCTGGTTTAACTGTCACACAGAATGTGACGAGCACACTGAGTCAGCCTAGCCGTGTGTCTGATGTATCTCAGGTTCAGGTTGTCACACAGAGGAAGGTTAAGGAACCACCATCGTTTGTAGGAGATGGGTCAGATTCAATCAAGGTGCATGAATGGGAAGATCTGATGAGAGCATTCATGAAAAAGAGTAATGTGAGAGTCGAAGAGCAGGCTGAGGAAATCCTTGTGCATTTGAGGGGAAAAGCTAAAGATGTAGTGAAGTTTGGCATTAGGAACAGTAACATTGATATGCATGCTCAGCCCGACATGATTTATGGTCTCCTCAGAAAACATTTTAGCTGTACTAGGTACTCTGCTGTCCCTTTAGCTGACTTTTACTCGACTTTGCCTAAAGACCAGGAAGACCCCTATGACTACTGGCTGAGACTAAACAGAGCAGCTGACCTCGCCATTGACTGTCTGAGAGAGCAGGGCAAGACGCTGGACAACCCTGAAATGGAGGTGACTCGCATGTTTATTAGAAACTGTCCCTGCAAAGACCTGGCCCTCACTTTCAGGTCCAAGACCATCGAGAAGTGGTCAGCATGTGAACTACTGGAGGTGCTGAACGAGTACCATGCCGAGATGAGCTGCAAAGCAACTCCCCCGGTACATGCTGTGAAGAGGATGGACGTTGCAGTACACACAGCTGAGGTGAGCCATAGCCCGGCCCCTGGCCACAGTGGTCACGTGCCACCTCAGACCCAGAGCCCTCAGTATGTCCCCCTAGCGGAAGTGATGGCTATGTTGGAGAAGGTTCTGCTGCGTGGGACTTCTGACCAGTCACAAGTGAGGGGGCGAGCTCCACCCAGGCGTCCTGAGGACAGAGTTGACGGGTTCACTGACGTGCCATGCATTATTTGCAAAGATGATGGTCACAGTGCTTTCTCTCATTGCCGGGAGAAGAGGCTCTGCTTCAAGTGTTATGCTCCAGGCCATTCGCGCCGTTACTGTCCAGCAAGGAGGACCACTCCACAGCCTCAGGAAAACTGACCGGTCTGCACACCGAGGAGGACTGTGCAGATC
Source organism: Coryphaenoides rupestris (assembly GCA_002895965.2). Lineage (NCBI taxonomy): Eukaryota > Metazoa > Chordata > Actinopteri > Gadiformes > Macrouridae > Coryphaenoides > Coryphaenoides rupestris. Next base: position 21,587 of record PIJE02000831.1, read on the forward strand.
GGCTAATTGAACCTCCCACCAGTTATGAGGAACCCGACATGCTGGATATTGAATTCCTCTATGAGTCGCATAGCAGTTATATTGGCAGTACAGTAATCTCATCCAAGAAACTGATCTTTCAGGGATCCCAGAGGATAGCAGAGACTGACAGCTTGTTCTACACACCTGTACTTGTGAAGAATGGCCCCACTTTCAAAGCGCTGTTGGACAGCGGGTCGATGGCCTGTACAATAAGTGAATCTGCTGTTGAGTCCCTGCTGCAGCAATACCCTGACATGACAAGAGACACAGCTGATGATTATGTCATTGTAGGCTGCGGAGGACACCGCGTTTCCCCCAAAGACATGTATGACCTTGATGTCACCGTTTACGGATGCAGGATGATCGTTCCAGTAATGGTCGTTCCTGGCCAGACAGAACAAATGATCCTCGGCAGCAATGCTATCAAGCATATTCTAACTCAACTGAAGAGCACTGACAGCTACTGGAGGCTAGTTTCCTCACCCGACAATGGTCAGACTGATGACCACTGCCAATTCCTGTCGCTGCTTTCCAACACAGAGAGATGGAGAGGTGAATGCATTCCAGATAAGGTGGGAACAGTGAAAGTCAAGAGTTGTGTGACACTGAAACCAAGGAGCGAGCACCTTGTCTGGGGCAAGTTACCTGAGTCGGCTGTGATGTCAGTAGGCAGTACTGTGGTCGTTGAGCCGACCCAGTCTAAAGCCAGACCCAAACAAATCCTTGTTGGAAGAGTTATTACTCCACTTTGGGGAGATCGATGGGTGCCTGTTAAAGTTATTAATCCTACAGACAGAACTGTGGTGCTGAGAAGGAACGCCAAGATCGCAGATGTGTCCCCCTGTATAGCAGTAGAGGACCTGCCTAAAGCAGAGGAGGTCAAGTGCAACATGCAGTGTGTGCAGAGCGAAGATGTGCATTTGAGGTCAGAAGAGGACATGGTGCGTGCACTGGAGGCTCTGGGACTGCAAGACGTTGATCTGAAGTCATGCGAAGTGTCACTGCAGTGGAAAGACAAGCTTGTTCACATCATTGAACAGTATGAGTCAATCTTCTCCAGACACAAGATGGACTGCGGAGAGGCTAAAGAGTTTGTGCATCGCATCCACCTTGTTGACGACAAGCCGTTCCGTCTACCTTACAGACGCATACCACCAAGCCAGTATGAGAAACTGAGAACGACTCTGAATGAGATGGAAGAAAAAGGCATTATTCAGAAGTCGAGCAGTGAATATGCATCTGCACTCGTTCTCGTATGGAAGCGGAATGGAGACCTCAGAGTATGCACTGACTTCAGATGGCTCAACGCAAGAACTGTGAAGGATGCCTACCCACTGCCGCATCAAGCAGATGCTCTAGCCGCACTTGGTGGAAATGCTCTATTCTCCACGATGGACCTGACATCAGGCTTCTATAACGTCCCCTTGCATCCTGATGATAGGAAGTATACAGCATTCTCATCGCCCTTTGGACTTCATGAATATAACCGTCTCCCTCAAGGCCTTTGCAACAGTCCGGCTACCTTCATGAGGATGATGATGTCCATATTCGGTGACGAGAATTTCACGAGCCTGTTGTGTTACCTCGACGACCTGATGGTATTTGCGCCTACAGAGGAAGTTGCACTCAGACGCCTAGAGATGGTGTTTGCTCGCCTCAAGGAGCACAACCTTAAGCTCGCACCCAAGAAGTGCTTCTTCCTCAGAAGGACTGTGAAGTTTCTTGGGCACGTCATCAGTGAAGATGGGGTTCGAACAGACCCTGAAAAAGTGAGAGCCATAAATGATCTACAAGTCACAGGACTCATGGAGTCCGATGGGAAAACGCCTTGCCCTAGTAAAATCAGATCGTTTCTAGGCATGGTGATGTACTATCAGAGTTTCATCGAGGCATGTTCTGCGAAGGCTAAGCCGCTGTTCAGGCTCACAGTTGAACCTGGTGCTCAGCGCAAGCACAAGAGAGGTCGCAAACCTGTGAAGAAAGGAGGTCCTGTGAAACTGACTCCTACTGACTGGTCCGACGCATGCCAGAATGCGTTCGAGACACTGAAACACGACCTCATGACAAGTGTCACTCTAGCCCACCCGGATTTCAATGCCCCGTTCATTCTGGCTGTCGACGCATCCTTTGATGGGATTGGAGCTGTCCTGTCGCAACTGCCGCCTGGTGGAAAAGTAGCCAGACCTGTTGCCTTTGCGAGTAGAACGCTTTCTCGCTCCCAGCTGAACTACCCTGCACACCGCCTTGAATTTCTTGCCTTGAAATGGGCAGTATGTGACAAATTCAGCCACTGGTTGAAAGGCAGGCACTTCACCACATGGACTGACAATAACCCCTTGACATATATTCTGACCAAACCCAAACTTGACGCGTGTGAGCAGCGGTGGGTGGCGAAGCTCGCTGCTTACGACTTTGACTTGAAGTACATTCCCGGCCCAAAGAACATCGTAGCCGACGCCTTGAGCCGTGAGCCGTTTGTCCAGTCGTGTGTGGGTCATCGCCTTGTCACCGAGCCTTATGCCTCGCTGTTGGACCTGGTCAACGGTGTGACTGACAGAACCGTACAAGAGGTGTTCAGAGTGTCCAACAACTGTCAGGCTGTTGTGGACGACGGTGGTGAAGCATCGGACGAGCCAGTGCGGGGGGCAGTTACACCCGACACCAGAGGCTCAGTCGCATCAGAGGAAGTCGCTGCCATCCTCAATGCTCAGTCCACTGGCGGTGTGAGTCACGTGATTGGGACGGATGCTGCCTTCAGTCTTCTGCAGAAGGAAGACCAGTCTGCTGCACTTCCTCAGAGCCAGCTCGTCGGTCAACAAGAGCAAGACAGCACGATAAGCAGGGTCATGTACTTTGTACAGAGACACAAGAGACCTACCAAACGTGAGAGAGCTGTTGAGTCACGTAGCGTGATCAAGCTGCTGAAGCATTGGAGTAGACTAACCATACAGAATGGCATGCTGTACAAGATAAGGAAAGATCCCCAGGTGAACAAGAAGATCTTCCAGTTCATAGTACCTGACTCATTGAAGCGGAAAGTCCTCCAAGGTCTCCATGACTCAGCAGGTCACCAAGGCCAGCATCGTACCTTGTCTCTGGTGAGGCAACGATTCTTCTGGAGTGGCATGGAACGTGATGTTGTGAACTATGTTCAGTCCTGCCAGCGCTGCATAGTAGGGAAGACACCTGAGCCACACAGCCGTGCGCCACTCAAGAACATTGTCACCTCTGAGCCTATGGAGTTGGTCTGCATAGACTTTTGGACTGCTGAGCAAGGGAACAAGTCTGTGGATGTTCTAGTTGTGACTGATCATTTCTCCAAGATGGCACACGCCTTTCCGTGCAAGAATCAGACTGCCAAGCAGGTCGCTCGTCGTCTCTGGAATGACTTCTTTCTCATTTATGGCTTTCCTCGGCGTATCCATTCGGACCAGGGAGCCAATTTTGAGAGCAAGCTGATCAAGGAGCTTCTAGAGATGGCTGGGGTGCAGAAATCCCATACGACTCCGTATCACCCCATGGGAAATGGTGTCACAGAGCGATTTAACAGGACCCTGGGAAATATGATTAGGTCTCTTCCCCTTCAGTCCAAAGCAAAGTGGCCACAAATGCTGCAGCAACTCACCTTCTGCTACAACTGCACAGAGCATGAGACGACAGGGTTTGCACCCTTCTACCTAGTGTTTGGGAGAATCCCTCGTCTCCCTGTCGACGTCATGTTTCAGCATGCTCTCACCAGTGACACTGTTGTCAGCCACTCGGACTTCGTGTCCCACCTGAAGAAGGATCTGCATGAAGCTGCTCAGATTGTGCAGAGGAACAGTCTCAAGGAACAGACTCGCCACGCCAAGCTGTACAACCGCAAGGTCAAGGGCTCACCCCTCGTCGTTGGAGACAGAGTGTTGATCGCCAACAGAGGTGTGCCAGGAAAACGCAAGGTTGCAGACAAGTGGGAGTCGGTCCCATATGAAGTCATCTCAGTCAGACCTGAACTCAATGTCTGCAGAGTCAAGGATTGCCTGACAGGCAGAGAGAGAGTCGTTCACCGGAATCTACTACTCTCTGTCAGCTTTCTGCCCTGCGAGAGAGGTGTGGACAGTGGGTCCGAACACTCAGAATGTGACGTAGCTGCGCACGGTAGTGATGCATGTCCTGATGTGCCTGACGTGATGGAGGACAGTGATGTACGTACAGTCAGCTGGCTGATGCAGACAGGTGAAGAGGAAGTCCATTCAGAAGAGGAGGATGACTCGCTTGACCGGAGGTCTGATGTTGCCCAGTCTGACTCTCTCTCAGTCGCCGCTTCCAGTCAGGACAGTCAACAAATACCTGCAGAAGATGTTGACCATGCTGCTGTCGATGGTGCGGAAGGCCCACCACAGTGCTCTGAAGGCATAGTCCCTGACACAGACGTGACCCCTCCCGAAGCTGTTCGTCCAGATGAGACCCCTTTGGACACTGACGCTGCAGACATTGCTCCTCCTGACAGTAACCCTCCAGACATTGACTCCCCGGACACTAACGCCCCTGAGACAGCCATTCCTGACACTGACTGTCCAGACAATGACGTTCCAGGCCCTCTAGCTCAGGTGGTTTGCACACAGCCTGGCCGTTATGGTCTCAGGGATCGTAGTTCCATGAAGCTTCCCCAACGCCTTATTTGTCAGATGAATGAGCAAGTAGTAGATGAGGATTCTGTGTCCACAGTATCAGTTAGTACGTTGTTTCAGTTCTTTAGAGATGCACTTTCGGTTTGAGTATCAGGGTTAAGCTAGTATTTGACCAGAAATGAGTCTAGGTAGTACTTGAAGCTACAGGAACAATGTTTTGGATTTCGGAGGTGTAGCAGGCATCTCTGAGTCTGTGTTTAGTTAGGAGTTTGATCGCCTCCTTTCTTTCCACACTCCCTTTTGGGAGAGTTTTAGAACTGACATGCACTCTAGTTTTGTTCCTTGTAATGCACAGTTTTTTAGTTTTTTTATATGAAGTATTGCACTCCCATATTTAGCTGAATTTCAGGGGGGTGTATGTAACGGGTATAAGAAATACTTTGATTATTTTATTGAAATTCCTGCTGAAATATGTGTATAGCCTGTATATTGCTTTGCCCTGCAATGAGAGGTTCAATTGCGCCATCTACTGGTACCTAAAAGTCTATATATATGACCGCAACCCGGATGCTCCTAGCAGTCTTCCAGCTCTCTGCTTGGGGTAAGCCACGGTCTGATGTTGCTCTGCAAAGTATTATAAATTACACTAAAGCTAACGTGAGATTTCATTGGTTGTTGCTCACGTTAGTAGTGTTATTATTTTGCACTGAAGTCAATGTTATTTCCCCCTGTAGACGTCAAATCCAGTGGAGGTGCTAAACCACATATTTTGTGTGTGTGTATATCTACCACTCATTGCAGGTAATAATTGTTGCACTATGTGTGTTTAATGTGTCAAGACGTTTACGTTTCAAGTTCGTTTTGTCCGCCATGTTTAACAAGGGGACAACGTGGCCTGTTAAATTTGATGGTCACCACTAGTGGGTGCCGTTACACAGTTTAATTATTCATTTGATGTTGCGTCTTGCATTTAGTATTTTTCTCTTTTCTATTTCATAAATATATAAAAAAGGATGATGTTTGTTAAAAAACAAGTTAAGAATATATTGTATTGAGTTCATTGTAAAAGCAGTAACGTTAAAACCCAGTTAAAACCACTATACGATCACATGTTAAGTATTCTGTTAAAAACCATTGTATTAAGTCACATCTTAAAATGCATTCCATGTAATTGTAAGGAATTAAGATGTAATGTACTTGAGCAGTCTTCCAGCTCTCTGCTTGGGACGTCAAATCCAGTGGAGGTGCTAAACCACATATTTTGTGTGTGTGTATATCTACCACTCATTGCAGCTACCATATAAAGAACCACATCATCCAATCCAGCCTGTGTGTGGGTTCTTGGCGGGGCGGGTACACAGCAGTCACACATACATAAGTATTTTTTGTAAAGTTTCAGGTTAACTTACAACAAGAAACATAGGAGTAACTTTGTAAAAGTCTTTGCCGGTAACGCGGGGTAGCGTTAGCATTAGCTCGGCTATACGATCACTTCTTAGACTAACCATAGCCAGCTAGCTCCAGCTTCAAAACTTACGATGGACATTAAAACATTAAAACACCATGAATCAGCAGAAGTCTACCACTCTGTGGCTTGATGTCCACCTCTGAAATTAATTCACACAATTCCATTATTGTTACCCTGCCAGGAAGGTTGCTGGTTCGATCCCCGGGCTCCGCCTAGCTAAGTGTCGAGGTGTCCCTGAGCAAGACACCACCTAACCCTAACTGCTCCTGACGTGTTGGTTGTTTACACCGCTGTCGGTGTATGAATGGGTGAATGGGAGGCAACTGTAAAGCGCTACAGATAAAATCGATATATAAATGCAATCCATTTACATGACTTGTGTGCCCAGAAGTCCTACCACGTTGCGATGCAGAATAGTGTTTGTTATGATTAAGGCAAGGGAGACTGCGTCATTGTATTTAGCCATATTGTGTGTTAAATTGAAACATCTTGGAACACATTGGTATAAAAACGTAGTATGCAGCTCTGGTGAGATGTGGTTTAATAGCTACCTGTGATGCAGTGGATTCATGCACAGCAGTATGCAGTGTGTGTGTATGTGTATGCAGCTGTGTTTGTGCATCTTTGTGTGTGTGTGTGTGTGTGTGTGTGTGCGCACGCGTGTGTGGGTGCTGTCGTGGAATTATCAATACTCTGACATTTGTAAGAGGGAGATCACTCTCCTCAGACTCTGACTTGTATACCCTGTCACATGGTCTTGCTATACATTCCAAAACCCCTTTATGGATACCGCAACAAAGTACTATGCATAGATTCTCTCTCTACGTACCTGGCCCAAGATATCACCTCCATCTGTTCAACTTGGCTCCTGTCCGTCTCTAGACGTTCAGTCTAGCTTCTGGAGTGCACACCGCATACTGTGGTGGAAATATACCACATTGGGCAGTTACAAACAACATGTCTTCATCTGCATATCATTGAGGGGACCCCTGCTGTGTACAGTCACTGGCAGAAGGCACTAAGATGTTAGGTTGATAGCCTTTTTTGACACCAATACATGAAACATGAAGACCTTTTGATGTATATTTCTTATATTGCTTAGGACTGAGTGTTATTTGCACCGACTGACACCCTGACAGTTGCACAACTGACACCCTCGGTCACGGTTGAGGAATTGGCGAAAGCTCAGACCAAGGCCGTGGCTGCAGAGTGCCGGTTGTGGAAATCAGCTGGTGCAGAGTATCGCAATGGATTGTGGTATGGCCCGAATGGGCGGCCGTGCTTACCTAGATGTTTGTTTCCTATCTACGCTATCATGACACATGGGGAAGATCATGTGTCAAATGGGGGAATGGTAGATAGCATCGATCGGCATTGGTACACACAAGGAATTTATGCACAACATTTTTTTTTTTTTGAGATATTGTTTAGTAATGATAGACATGTTGTCCAAATGGGTTGAAGTATTTCCCAGCAGGGCGGCTGACTCTGCAGCCGTGTTGTGTTCTTAATAGACATGGCTTCACGGCGATTTCCCCGACTCATGCGTCGCTCTGGAGGGCTTCCAGACCGTCCGGGCGGACAGGACACACCGCGGAAGCGGCAAGCGGAAAGGTGGGGGGCTTGCTATGTTTATTAACAACAAGTGGTGTCATCCTGGTCATGTTACGGTGAAGGAGCGTGTGTGTAACCCGGACATTGAGCTGCTTGCGGTCGGTCTCAGACCGTACTATCTACCCAGAGAATTCTCCCACGTGATCCTCCTGTGTGTTTACATATGCCCAACCGCGAACGCGGAGCGGGCGAGTGACGTCACGCACTCTGTTGTCGCGAGACTTCAGACTCAGCACCCAGAAGCATTCATGGCCATATCCGGGGACTTCAACAAAGTAACCCTGAAGAAGACACTGCCCACCTTCCAGCAGTTTGTGGACTGTCCCACCAGGGAAAACAAGACATTGGACCTGCTGTATGCCAATGTTAAGGAGGGCATAACAGCGCCACGGCCCTTCCTCCACTCGGGAAGGTCGGGACCACAACATCGTTCCACCTCCAGCCCCTGTACAAGCCTCTAGTCCGGAGGCAGCCTGCAACCATCAAGACTATGAGGAGATGGTCTGAAGAGAAGGAGGAGGGCTCTGCAGGCCTGCCTTGAAGGCAACAGACTGGGGGCTGTTCTGTGAAGAGTATGGAGACGACCTCGATGGTCTCACGGGACTGCGTAACAGAGTACATCAACTTCTGTGAAGACAACATCGCCCCCACAAGGCTGTACGATACTTTCCCCAACAATAAAACCGTGGTCACCAGAGACATCAAGGCCCTGCTCAATGAGAAGAAGAGGGCTTCAGAGAGACGGGGACAAAGACCAGATGAGGCGGGTTCAGAAGGAGCTGAAGGTGGTGATCCAGAAGGGCAAAGACACCTACAGAAGGAAGCTGGAGAAAAGCTGCAACACACACCTGAAGGACGTGTGGAGTGGCATGAAGACCATCACCGCTTCAAGAGGGCTGGAAACCAGGCAGCTGAGGTGGCCGAGACCGGGGCCAACGAGTTGAACCAGTTCTTCAAACCGATTCGATGTGAGGGTGCCGGCTGTCCCCTCCCCCGGCTCGCCATAACGACCCCTCTCCACACCTCCGGACCTGCTACCCCTCCCCCCCCAACCAACCCCCTCCCCCATTCACCCCACTTCCCCACCAACCCCCTCCCCCACCCACCCCCCCCCCCCCCCCCCCCCCCCCCCCCCCCCCCCCCCCCCCCCCCCCCCCCCCCCCCCCCCCCCACCAACCCCCTCCCCCAATCACCCCACCTCTCCACCAACCTCCTCCCCCAACCACCCCCCCTCCCCCTCTCCCCCCCCCCCCCCCCCCCCCCCCCCCTCACCCCACCTCTCCACCCTCCCCCCCCCCCCCCCCCCCCCCCCCCCCCCCCCCCTCTCCACTCCCCTCACCCCCTCCCTACCCCTCTCTCCCCCTCTCGCACCCTCTTTCCTTCACGGCAGAGCAGGTGAGGAAGGCGCTGACCAGACTCCGCCCAGGCAAGGCCGCTGGTCCTGACGGCGTCAGTCCGAGGGTCCTCAAGACATGTGCCGTCCAACTGAGGGTGTCCTGCAGCACATCTTCAACCTGAGCCTGAGACTGGAGAGGGTGCCGGTGCTGTGGAAGACATCCTGCCTGGTCCCGGTCCCGAAGAAGGTGTGCCCCAGCACCCCCAACGACTACAGACCGGTGGCGCTGACATCCCACCTGATGAAGTCCCTGGAGAGGCTGGTCCTGTCAAGTCTTCGGCCCATGGTGACCGCATCACTGGACCCTCTCCAGTTCGCCTACCAGCCGAAGATGGGTGTTGATGACGCCATCATCCTCCTGCTCGACACGGCCTACACCCATCTGGACAGACCCGATAGCACTGTGAGAATATGCTTCTTTGACTTCTCCAGTGCATACGACACCATCCGGCCTGACCTGCTGGGAAGTAAGCTGACGAAGATGGGGGTGGACCTCTCCCTGGTCTCCTGGATTATGGACTACCTGACAGGCCCGACCACAGTTTGTCCGACTAAAGGACTGTGTGTCGGACAAGGTGGTCAGCACGCACAGGGCCCCCCAGGGAACTGTGCTTTCACCCTTCTGTTCACAGCATACACCTCTGACTTCCGATGCCACTCGGAGACTGCCACCTGCAGAAGTATTCGGACGATTCTGCATGTGTTGGCCAGATCACTGGGGGAAGGGATGAGGAGTATAGGGGCTGGGTGAGCAAATTTGTTGAGTGGTGTGGGCTGAACGGAAATGCAGCTCAACATCACCAAGACAAAGGAGATTGTGATGGACTTCAGCAGGAAGAAGACTATCCCCCCCACACCCATTTCCATAAAGGGCGTGCCCGTGGACATTGTTAAGGACTACAAATACCTGGGAGTTCACCTGGACAACGGACTAAACTGGCCCAAGAACACTGAGGCTGTGTACAAGAAGGGCCAGAGTAGACTCTACTTCCTGAGGAGGCTCAGGTCCTTCAACGTATGCAACACCATGCTAAAGATGTTCTACCAGTCAGTCGTAGCCAGTGTGATATTCTATGGGGTTGCATGCTGGGGCAGCAGGGTTGAGGTCAGCTGACGCCAACAGGATCAGTAGGATAGTCAGGAAGGCGGGCTCGGTCCTGGGGGTCCAAACTGGACTCCCTGGCGGTGGTGGCGGAGAGGAGAATGTTGCGCAAGATGCATAGCATCATGGGCAACCAACCTCCACCCTCTCCACCAAATGCTTGACCTCATTATAAAAGCACATTCAGTAATAGACTCATCCAACCCAAATGTACAACAGAACGCCACAAGAACTCCTTTATCCCGGTTGCCATCAGGCTGTACAATGCATCCACCTCAGGCGTGAGAGGAACAAGGGAGACACAGCGACCTGAGGTCAACACACGATACCATGCTAATGGTACACAATGCTAAGGTCAATTACAGCCACATCACTCCAGCAATCCTGCACTTTATCACTTTATCACTTATCACTTTATCACTTATCACTTATCACTTTACCACTGGTCACCTTATAATGTATCCACCAACACCTGCTGACAACGTAGTCCACAGTGTAGACCTTCTCTCTCAGTGAAGACAGGATACTGAAGTGTTGTTCTTGTGAATTTATGCAGGTATGTATTCCCAATATTAGGTTCAGAATTTAATGTGTTTATTTAAATGTATTCTTGTATTGTATGTTCTATGGCACTGAACAGCCCAGATGTAAAGATATTTATTTTCCATGATAATTCTTTTATATTTTATTTTCTGGTTGTGAGATACTATTAGATAGTACTCAGTCTGCGTTTTACCAGTCTGAGAGAGGTTGATTCTCAGTGAAGACAGGATACTGAAGTGTTGTCCTTGTGAATTTATGCAGAGAATAAAGTGCCATAAAAGAACGTCAGCATCCTGTTTTGAAAGCACCAGAACACAACGCAGTGGTCGGCGAAATGCAGACCGCGCCGGCTACACATACTTCGCGAGAACAAAGTTCTCGCACGAACTTTGTTCTCGCGTCGTGTCCGAGAACTATTGTGTGATTGGTCAATTTGAAGTGGGCGTGGTTAATGCGCTTTCCGCCGGCACGGAAGTTTGCTGCTGTGCGCGGGGCCTTTGAGTTCTGCACTTGAGTTCTCGCGGAGTCTGAAATGTCCAGGGTTCTCGCAGCCCTAGGTGCGAGAACTTTGTTCTCGCTTCTCGCGGAGTATGGCACAGCCTTTAGTCTTTCCTGTTCAGCCCCAGACCGTGGTCGGAGAGCACAGGGGAGTCTCTAGTCCTCCAGGGCCGAAGTTTATGTACTTCAGGACCAATCACCCACTTCCACAGCAGTTGAGAGGAAAATCACACACACGGATGCTACTTTGGGACGCTGTAGTCTTTAATTTCAAAACTCTGTACACTCTGCCGTTCTAGCACTCGCGCTCCCTCACTCTCTCTCCACCACACACTTGCTATGCAGACACTCTGCCCCGCCCCCTTCTAAGGGGCTACGCCGCTCCTATAACACTACCCCGACTCTGGATGGCAATTTGTAAACACAATTCCAGTCCAGCAACATACATCAACATGTCATAACCACTAGAATTCAAGTCCATTTCAAGTGGGGCAATACCAGAAGGTACAACTTCTCAGGGCAGATGCAATAAAATAGCAGTCCTTTTAGTGTCTACATATTACAGTGAAACATAACAGAACCTGAAAATGCATTAATAACATAACATACAGGCTGTAACTTATTCTGAGCTCTAAATTGTCAGCAGCATTTAAAACTAACCTTCTCTATCCAACAACATGTAACGAAAAAAAATATCACAAATACAGCTTTTGGTCCCAGCGCATATGGTAACCACAATTTTTTTCCTTTTATACTGTAAATGAGAACATCAAATTAACAAATAGCCTGGATGGCAACAAAAACTGTTTAAACCTCTTTCCTTTTTTTTTTTTTTTTTATCAGGTCCACCGGATCACTCACTTCTCGGCCAAACATCATGAAGTTGGGAGTGAAACTACTTGCACTGTGTTTTGTCGCTCTGTAGGCCATCACAGCATAGGGGATCATGAGGTCCCAGTCCCAGTGACACAGCTCTGCTTTTGTGGCCAGAATCTTTTGCAGGGTGGCATTGAATCTTTCAACCTGGCCATCAGACTGAGGTCGGAAGGGTGTGGTGTGCGTTTTCTCGATACCAAACAGCGTGCACATTTTCTGGAACACTTCCGATTCATAGTTTTGGCCTTGGTCGCTGTGTAATGTCTGTGGCCCACTCTGAGGCCAGTACTTCAGCCACAGGAGTTAGAGGAATACGAATTTAGAACAGGCCTTCTCATCCAACTGTACGGTGCTGTACTGGGACCGTATGGCCGGGCACTGTACTGAGACCGTACAGCAATGTACTGGGACCGTACAGCCAGGGGCTGGGACAGTACGGCCCGGCGCTGTACTGGGAGCGTACGGCCGGGCGCTGGGACTGTACTGCCTGTACATATTGTCCTCAAATGGTTCAACTGTTACTGCTTTCCACTGTGTTGATGTTGGGTGGAATATATGACAAATTAGAACATTTTCTACTACTAATTATCCACAATATGACGGTGTTGTTTGGTTAATTTAAACCAGTATTCTCCAGACTAAAGTTTCAACGTTGCCTCTATCTCAGGTACTACTAATTTACCTGGTTTAAGTCATTGAGCATGTCTGATAAGGCTCTGAGAGGAGATTGTGGATCATAAGTTTTTATTGTATGTATTTACTTTGTTAATGATCAGTAACGATTAAAATAAGATATTTTTTTGAATATTTATCTAAACATTTGACTTTTTTTTACCATATTGGAATCGAAACTCGGAATCGATAAGAACCGGAATCGATACAATTCCAACGATACCCAACCCTAGTGGCTGGGCTGCATGGGGAGACCCATGAGGGGCATTCCCCGTTGGCCTCCATCCATGTCCTGATAGGTGCAATATCTGGATCGGTTTCCTGAGCCTGTTGCAGCTCCTCTGGGGACCAGCCGCAGAACAGCCCTGCGTTGCTGGTCTTAGTCCGGAATATACTCTGAGGGCTTTAAGTTGTCTGTGTCAGCAGGCAAAGCTTAATTTACCCCCACTAGACTCACTGGAAGCTGCATATTTCCGGGCGTATTTCTTTGTCAGGGCATGGAGCACAGTTTTAAAGGGTTGAGCTTCCACCAAGACCCAGGCAACCAGTAGTCTATGTTTCTCAACGAAGCCCTTGGTGGGGCTCAGCATTACCTCCCCTTTAACTGGTTCATTGACTTTGGTGCGGCCTTGTACAAGGTACTCCTGTCTGGCCTCCAACACCACAGTCTGGGCTCCTCTCACTGCATGTGCCCTTGGCTTGCTTTGAACAGCACATTCAGTGGTTTCCAAAATCAAGACTTGCTTTGGCTTGGGTCAGGAATGGGTGGCCTAGCAGAGCCTCATCGCCAGCTATGTCAGCAACCAGGAAATGCATGATCACCTAGCGGTTGTTGATCTGGGCAGGGACATGAGCTTCACCGAGCACAGGTACGTCACCAAGCCCGACACCAAGCAGGGTCTCAACGATTGACGGCTGGAGTGGAGGCCAGATATCTGGGTGAATAGCGTTGTAGTGGTGTAGAGGCAACACACTTTTCTTTGCCCCATTGTCCAAAACAGCGTACACTTCCAGTCCATATATGAGCATAGGAATGCTCATCTATTGATCATGTGCGCTAAGGTGAAGCACAGCAGGCTCTGTGGTCTCAGGGGAGGCTGTCGGAGCTTGAGCTCTGGTGAGGGGCAATTCCTCCTGATGTGACTCAGACCTGAGCAGTAATGACAGCGAACCTCCTCCCATGTAATGTCCTTGTGGCCTCTCTGTTTAAATGGGGTGTAGTCAAGGCCAGGAAAAATATGTTGTGGACTGGGGTCAGAAGACTTAGACTTCCATCTGGCTGCTGGAAATGCCACAGAAGTCCCTCCTCACTTCCCTCCCTGATCACAGCAGCACGGGACCTCAATCATGTTGCGTGCCCCTGAGTGCATGAGGCTGGTGACATATGATGCTGTCCACTTGGCAGTTTCATGGTGACGAGCTATGTCATAGGCTTGGGCTAGTGTCTGGGGCCGCTGTTCTAATATCCTCTGTACCATTTCTGTATCCCCTACAGCGTTAGTGAAAACTTCAACGCCTATGGCGTCCTGCTCAGTCTCAGCCCTGTTGCTGTAGGCTACTGATACTTTCCCATATATGTCATCTCTTAACACATGAAGAGGCTCACCCAGTTTGCGGACACGCCGTCTCAATTCGATAGCCACCGCAGCTGCATGCTCTGAAGAGGGGCCATATGCAGTCTCCAGTTCCTCCACCAGGCGGCGGTAATCCCACTGTGAAGACCAGGGATTTTTGTGGACAATCGCCCCTGCTGCTCCCACAAGGCAGAACTTCAATTGGACAGCCATGGTCCTTTCTGACCAGCAATTAGCCTCAGCACAGCTCTCAAACCTGTGCAGGAACACTTTCCATGGGGTGGTGCCATCGTACTGCTCATCGTCTTCCTCACTCTCTCACAATATCTGGTAATGTGCATGGTGAATCTGGCGTGCACATGATTTTGGCTGCTCACATTTGAGGAAACGTGAGCTTTGAGGACATTTGAGGAACTTTAACTGTACAGTCTGACTATGTCCTTGCTCCAGTAAATGTCCACAGTTAGTGACTGTTGGTGGGTTACTGCAAGAGGTGTGCAGTAGGGTTGCTCGCCGGGATCCCGGAATCCCCGGGAAATCTTCAGTCCCTTTAGTACCGGAAATTAGCAACGGGTCCGGTTTTTTTAATAATTGTTTTAACTATGTTGCATTAATAGTAGCCTAAACTAATAATACATACTCAATATATTGTGCAAATATGATTATTTTCTTGTTTAGATAGGCAGGCATACGAACTACCTGTAGAAGGTCTAAAAATAATCACTTGCGCGGATGTAACGAATTGTCGCGAACGCCACGGAGGAGCTGAAGAGACGAGACGCGGAGTGTAGTTGTATTGTTGCTCTGTGGCCCAGACACCACCCAGAGTCTACCTGTTATTGTGCTTTCACAAGGAGACGGATTGTTATTTTGGACATTAATCCGTTAATTCGCGGTTCTGATGAGGGGGGGGTGCTCCGTTAATCCGGTTCTGATCTGGGAGGGGGGGGAGGGGGGGTGGATATCGCTGGATATTGGTGGGGACATGTCCCCAGCATCCCCAGCGTTCCCACTACATTCTACGCCCATGTGCTTTCCCATAATACATTTCCCATACATAACATTCCTCATAATCCCTCCGGCCCCCACGTCATCTGCGCGGCCATGTGGTGGCCCCGCCCCCTCCTGGCCGCTACAGAATGTAATGAAGATCGTTGTTTTTTTTCTTCATGAGAATTTAAACAGAATTGCTGCATGTTCTTCATAGAAATAAAACATTTGTATTCGATAAAATAGCGTTGTTCTGTTGCATTTATTTATATAGGCCTAGCATTAAATTTGTATTAAAAGGCACTTTTAATTTCTACGAGAATCCCGGGATTTCCCGGGAAGGGGCTCTATAATCCCGGGATTTAAAATGGGTCAGATTCGGGAATTTTGAGCAACCCTAGTGTGCTCTGGATGAAACTCCCCCAGATGTGGCAAACAGGGTGAAGAGGGTAATAGGGACGGTAGTGGGGAGCACACAAGCATACAGCATACCGGGCAGGGACATAGCGGACACAACAAGCAGCATAAGAGACACAATGGAACACATGAAGGGAGGGAAGGGGGGGATAGTCATAAGTTTGGATTTAAACAAGGCATTTGACAGGGTAGATCACAACTATTTATACAGGGTGTTGGAAACAATGGGCTTCGGGCATAGGATGGTTGGATGGATCAGGAGGATGTATGATAGGGCGGTTAGTAGGGTAAAAGTTAATGGGATAATCACAGACACGTTCAGGGTAGAGAGGTCAGTAAGGCAAGGCTGCCCGCTCTCGGCTCTGCTGTATGCTATATCGGCGGAGCCGTTGGCGGCGCTGCTGAGCCAAAATCCAAAAATAAAGGGTGTAGAATTACCGGGAGGGGGGGTGAGTCTGCTATATCAATACGCAGATGATACAACAGTTACAGTAGCGGATAGGGAAAGTGTAGGTGAGGTGTTAGATAGTGTAGAGCTGTATGGGAGGGCGTCAGGGGCTAAGGTTAACATAGAGAAATCAGAGATCATGTATATAGGAGTAGGTAGGGTAGGCAGAGAAGAGATAAGGGCTGAAAGAAAAGAAGGATTATTTAAAAGTGCTGGAGTGAACCTAGGATAGAGGGCAAGGAAGGGAGGGACAGACAGTTGAGGGTATAGTGAATGGCATTAGGAGAACGCTAGGGTTTTGGAAGATGAGAGGGCTGAGGCTGAAGGGAAGGTGGTGGTAGTAAACGGTTGGTGATGAGCAACTAGTGTATGCTATGAATGTATTGGATGTACCGGTCTGAGATAGAGTGATAAAGGATGTGGAGAGAATGGTGAGTGAGTTTTTGTGGGGAGGGAAGGGAGTCAGGATAGCGAGAGAGGTGATGGAGAATGACTACAAAGATGGTGGGTTGAAGCTGATTAATTTAGATAGGAAGAGGAAAGCACTTAGGGTGAAAAACTATGGTAAGATATGTAAATAATAAGGGGGACCACAATTGGAAGGTGTTTTTAAGGGAGGCGATTAATAAATGTGTGTGATGTGGAGAGAGCGGAGTCTATATGGAGTTAAAGAGGGGCATGTTGGACGGGGTGTCAGATTTTTATAAAGAGGTGCTGGGGGCGTGGGGGAATTTGTAAAATGTGTGGGGTATGAATGTAAAAATGTGAGGCAGGTGTGGGAGCAGCCTATATTTTTAAACCCAAAAATTATATTTGAGGGGAGCACGATATACAACCGGGTGATATGGAGAGCGGGGATTAGAAAGGTGAGGGATTTAGTGTACGAATATGTACCGGGGTTTATGGGGGCACAGGTGGTGGTAGATGTGGTTAGAGAAAGGGGAGATAAGATGTGGATGGGCACGGCGAAGGGGGTGATGGAAATAATTAAGAAAGGGATGCCGAGGGAATGGAGGAAGATGATAGAGAGAGAGGATGTGGAGAGGGTGGAAGGAGAGATGGAAATGTATGTGGGCGAAGGGGAACGGAGAGTGAATCTGGTGAACTTAAAAACACGGATGATGTATGAATGCTTGAGGAAGGGAAAGGTGAGGAGGCCGGCGGGGGAGAAGGTATGGAAGAGTGTAATGAAAGGCTTGAATGTGGAAAGGATGTGGATGAATCTGAGAGTGAAATGGAACAGCAGCGAATGCGAGCACTTTGACTTTCTTTTAACAGGGTGTTCAATAACAAGGTGATCAGTAGATTTGATGCGAATGTGAAGAAGGAATGCGATGTATGCGGGGTGGGGGTGGAAACGTGTTTGCATGAGTTTGTTGAATGTAGGGAATTAGTCGGGTACCATAACAAAATAAAACAACTGATGCAGACATGCTGGGATGTAAGGTTTATAGAAAGAATGGAATGGAAGGAGTTATGGCTGTTCGGGGTGAATGAGAAAGTGAAAGGGTGCAACACTGACCTATTCGATTATACATTGAGCCACGCAAGGTTTGCTGTCAAGCTGCGAAGGAACCTGGCCCATTACGAACACACACATAGGGATGTATGGCACATATTTAAGAGCACTATAAAAAGCGAAATCAATTTGTTGCATGGGTACATAAAGGGGGAGCACTTTGAGGTGGGATTTTTGGAGGGAAGCACGTTTGTTAGCATAGGAGAGAGTGGGAAGGTGGAATTGGATTTTGAAGGCATTGGGTGAAATATTATTACTGATGGGACGATGTATTGGGGGAATGAATGATGATGATGATGATGATGAAGACACCGGAGATGATGATGATGCTGATGATGAAGATGGTGGTGGTGGTGATGATGATGATGATGATGATGCATATATTTGAAAGTACATGTCACAAAGGTTATCCAAAATGTATTTTGAGCACATCGCTTGCCGATTCACAAAATGTGCAAATTGATTTTGCTGGGTGAGTGAGGGACTTGCAGGAAGGGAGTGCGGTAAAAAGCCTGCAGGCCGCCTCAAGGGGTATGTGATGTTTATGTTTATCCCCTCAATCACATCTATTTTGAGTTTTCTATGATTTCTATGGTTTGGTGGGGGCTTGTGGGCTGGTGGTGTGGTAGAGAGCCTGCAAGCTGCCTAACCCGTTTTGTTTTATCACTTTATAGAGGACAATGGCATGGTTTTGGTTATATATTATTTCTATGGGTTGGCAGGGGTCGGCGGGCTGGTGGTGTGGTCGAGAGCCCGCAGGCGGTCTAGCCGGTTTTGATGATTTGGTGATTGAGGGAGGGAGCGTCTGGAGGCCCGAGGGGTAGAGGGGGGCCTTCAGGCAGGCATAATGCATGGAGAAAGAGATGTCACATATGAGCTAAAAATGTATCACGGGGGAAATGGAAAATATAATGTAAATATCTAGTTCCCTGTGTTCTCCTTCCTGACTCCCGCGTATTCCTCGTCTCCGCGTTAACCTGTCGATCCTGTGTCTCCACGTCTCCTCGCTCCTCGTTTCCTCGCTCCAGTGACCCCCGCTACGGACCCCTACTCTCATCGGACCCTCTCCACGCCCCTATCCCTGGATTCCCCTTTTACCCCGCAGACGGATCCCCGACAGACCCCCTGACTACCGGACTACCCTGACTACCGGACTACCCTGACTCTCCCTCAACCCTCCATTAAGTATTTTGGTTATTGACAGATTAGTATTAGAGATTTATTTTTCTTTTATAGTTATATATATATATATATATTCATTATTTATAGATATATATATATATATTATACATAGAAAGAAATAGGTAGTTAGTAATATTAGAATTAGTTATTATATTAGATATAGATATAGATAGAATTTTTATTGTTAGTATAATTATTTATTGTCTTCGGATATATATATTATTATTATTATATATATATATTAGGATGCACCGATACCGATACCAGTATTCGGTATCGGTCCGATACTGTGCTCATGTACTCGTACTCGTACTCGTTAAACTACTCCGATACAACCGCACCGATACCACTTTGGCAACGCAACGTTAACCTTGTAATATTCTTAGCCAAGGAATATTGAAATAAAGAGATGCAACCGAGTTGTCGTTTATGGATGTTTAATAGCAACTGCGCATGGTACCGAGCATGGGCGTAGAATTTAGTGGGGACGCTGGGGACATGTCCCCACCAATTAACGGAGCACCCCCCCCCCCCCCCCCCCCCCCATCAGAACCGCGAATTAACGGAGCACCCCCCCCATCAGAACCGCGAATTAACGGAGCACCCCCCCCATCAGAACCGCAAATTAACGGAGCACCCCCCCCCATCAGAACCGCGAATTAACGGAGCACCCCCCCCCCCCCCCCCATCAGAACCGCAAATTAACGGAGCACCCCCCCCATCAGAACCGCAAATTAACGGAGCACCCCCCCCATCAGAACCGCGAATTAACGGAGCACCCCCCCCCCCATCAGAACCACAAATTAACGGAGCACCCCCCCCCATCAGAACCGCAATTAACGGAGCACCCCCCCCCCCCAGCAACCGAATTAACGGAGCACCCCCCCCATCAGAACCGCGAATTAACGGAGCACCCCCCCCCCCCATCAGAACCGCGAATTAACGGAACACCCCCCCCCATCAGAACCGCAAATTAACGGTGCACCCCCCCCATCAGAACCGCGAATTAACGAGCACCCCCTCATCAGAACCGCGAATTAACGAAACCCCCCCCCCATCAGAACCGCAAATTAACGGACCCCCCCCCCATCAGAACCGCAAATTAACGGAGCAACCCCCCCCCATCAGAACCGCGAATTAACGGATCACCCCCCCATCAGAACCGCAAATTAACGGAGCACCCTGTTAGGACCCAGACACGATCAGGAGTCAGTGAGTAAACAATGGAGAACAGACACAAGTATTATGTTCCACGGGTATTTATTATATTCACAGGGAACGTAGCTAGTAGGTATAAAATACCTATATATAAATATATATCTCATAATAATAATAATAATCACTGTACTAGTAATGAGTCTATCTCTATCTATAGCTAATATAATATATATATAGATATAATGAATATATCTATATATATATATATAACTATTGTGGCAGACGGCCACTGAGGGGCCGACTAGGGAGTGTGGACGACGGTTGGGGGAACCGCAGTTCCCCATTCGGCCCCCAGAGGGAGCCGAGGAGACAGGAATTTGGTAAAGAGGCAATTAGCCTCAGTGGATGTGGCTGCACCTCGTTGGAAGAACTCGCGGCAGCCAATCAGGGCCCGGGATCCAGACAATAAATAGGAGAGGACCTGGGTGGTGTAGGAGGTCGAGAGAGTGGAAGAAGGTGAGGTGGAAGTGGAAGTGGAAGTGGAAGTGGAAGTGGAAGTGGAAGTGGAAGTGGGTGGTGGAAGAGAAGGAGGAAGGAGGAAGGACGAGGACCAAGACCCTGTGTGGGTGAGTTGGGAGACTACAGAAGTGGCTGTGTGCCTTGACGTTCTGCCTGTCTGCCAACCCGAGTTGTGTACCGACCCTTGCCTGCCTGACGACCCTCCCGCCTGCCTTGCCCTGGACCCCCTGAGACCACTTCCTGGTGTGATACCCACTGCATACGGACAACGACTACTCGCACGGAATAACGGACTAAACCCTATAATTACCCTGCACTTTCCCTTCCCCTGTATGATAAATAAACCCTGTTTGCCTTGTATTCTGGTGTGGACCGTGGATTTATTATATTCAGTCGTGGACACACTCCACCCGACAACGGAGTGTGCCACATATGGTGGAGAATGCGGGCAACGTAAGACGGACTGAAATTAATAAATCACCCCCCAGGAAGGAGAACACCGGGGAGCTATTTTATTTATTATTATTATTTTTTTTATATATTATCAAAAATCATGTTATTTTACATTTTACGCAGTATTTACATTATATTTTCCCATTTCCGCCCCGTGATATCATTTTTAAGCTCAGATGTGACATCTTCTTTCTCCATGCATTAGGCCCGCCCTGAAGGCCCCCTCTTACCCCTCGGGCCTCCAGACGCTCCCTCCCTCAATCACCAAATCATCAAACCGGCTAGACCGCCTGCGGGCTCTCGACCACACCACCGCCCCGCGACCCCTGCAACCCATAGAATCATATATAACCAAAAACCATTCCATCGTCTATCTAATTAAAGTGATAAACAAAAACCGGTTAGGCAGCTTGCAGGCTCCTCTACCACACCACCAGCCACAAGCCCCCACCAAACCATAGAAATCATATAAAACTCAAAATCGATGTGATTGAAGGGATAAACAATAACAATCACATACTCCTTGAGGCGGGCCTGGCAGGCTTTTTACTGCACTCCCTTCCTGCAGCCCCTCACTCCGCCCAGCGAAATCAATTTGCACAACATTTTGTGAATCGGCAAGCGATGTGCTCAAATACATTAGTGGAATAACCTTTGTGACATGTACTTTCAAATATATGCATCATCATCATCATCATCATCATCACCACCACCATCATCGCCTCCGCCGTCATCATCATCATCATTCATTCCCCCAATACATCGTCCCATCAGTAATTATATTTCACCCAATGCCTTCAAAATCCAATTCCACCTTCCCACTCTCTCCTATGCTAACAAACGTGCTTCCCTCCAAAAATCCCACCTCAAGTGCTCCCCACTACCGTCCCTATTACCCTCTTCACCCTGTTTGCTAACACCCGTGCTAGTATTTTGTAATCACCATTTAGCATGCTTAGTGGCCTATAGTTTTCTAATCTATCTCTATCCCCCTTCTTGTGTATTATTGTGATTAGTCCTGTTATCATGCCCTCCGGTATCTGCCCCTCCTCTTCTATCCATTTAAATAACCTACCTAACACTGGCACTAATTCTTCCTTAAATTCTATATAAAATTCCCCTATTATCCCATCTATTCCTGGACTTTTATTTCTTGCTAACCCCCTTATCGCTTCATCTATCTCCTCCATCTGTATCTCTCCTTCACATCCTTCCTTGTCTTCCTCCCTCAACCTCGCTCCTACCTTCTCCAGCACTTCCCTTATGCTTCCTTCATCCGTCTCTTCCTTTCTAAATAAATCCTTATAGAATCCCTCTACCCTCTCAACTATTCCCACAAAGTCCTTGATCTTTTCCCCTCCCTTCCCTTCTACCTGCTCTAAATTGCTATTCCTCTGTCTGCTCTTCTCTAACCCTAGGAAGTACTTAGTGCACTTCTCTCCCTCTACTATATATCTGGCCCTACTCCTCACTATTACCCCCATACACTTCTTGTGTTCTATCTTCTTTAATTCTTCCTTTATCCAGAGGGGCGGCCCGCTCCTCTGTTGTGGTCTCCTCATCTCTCCTCTGCTCCTGGAGACCACATTCTCTCTGGAAGTGGCCTTGCCCTCCACATTTATGACATTTGAAGTCCGGGCATTCACGCCGTATGTGCCCTGGTTGCATGCACATATTAGTCTCATCAACGTCTCGAAGCGTGTGGAGTAGGGCAGGGACTGTACTTTGTCTGTAAACTTTACTTTGCAGTATCTAGTCCCCTCATAAATGTCCGTCATTGGCCACTTCCTTCTCTTTATGGGGGACGTCGCTGTGACTCCCCACACCCTCAGTTTCTCCCGGATCTCCTCATCTGTTATATATAACGGGAGACCCAGGAATGAGACCACCATCTCCCGATTGTTCATCGCTCTCCCTAAGATGGCAGTGTTTTTGATCTTGAACCCGTCTATCAAACGGGCTTTCCCCTCCTCTTCCTCCATAGTTATTTCGTAATTTGTTACGTTCTTGTACCTGCACCCTGCCACCACGCCACAGTTCTCTCTTATTCCCTTCAGTTCGACTGCCACTGTCAACGCTTTATATCTCTCCGCCGTCGCTTTTTCTCTCTCCTCTCTCTCTCTCACTCTCTCACTCACATTCACCACTGCTTCCACACTCTCATTCCCTCTCACTGTCGCACTCTCGTTCACTCGCCTCTCATCCGTCGTCCGTTCTCCGTTGTTCATTTTCGTTGTCGTCTGTCGTTCCATTTGTTTGTTTGTTCTTTTATCCATCAAACCACTAAACATACAAGTAGGTAGTCCCCCAGAACAGCCAAGCTGCTGGGGGATCAGACACGACACGTAAACAACCTCCCTCTCGCACACACACACACTCAATCGTACACTCACCACTTGCACACACACGCACTCTCTCTCTCTCTACTTCCGGGTATCGGGTATCGGGGCTTGGGGCTTGGGGCTTGGGGTTTGGGGTTTGGGGTTTGGGATCAGGGTGGGAACTAGAGCCGAGGGGGTAGTACGTTCTAGCAACTTTGTATTGTTCATGAAGGGCTTAAGTAGCCGCTGTGTCTTGATTGTGATTCCGCGCACCTGGTGAGGCTGCGACTTGTTACGCCCAAGCACGTCCACTCGGCTTGGGTGTTCCCGTCAGCACTCGGGCTGGAATACCGACTCGCCTCCAGGTGAACATCGGTACGCTCTGGAGAGGAGCGCTCCCACCAACACGTGCCGATGATGATTTTAACTGTTGATGGGATTCGTTATGAAATGTTGATTGACACTGGCGCTACATGCTCATCATTGTCTATGAAGTTTTATAACGGGCCTGTATCAGCTGCATGCATTACTTCTGTGGGAATAGATGGGGTTCCAATTGAATGTCCAAAAACATATCCTTTGACAGTACAGAGTCCGGATGACCGGAAACTCAGATTTGATCACAGATTTGTGATCATCCCTAACTCTCCCTTTAATCTACTGGGAAGAGATTTGATGTATAGGCTGGGGTGTTCTTTGACGTTTGGGGAGGATGGTTTTGCCATACAGACGCCCAGCAGTGGTGTTGCCATGATGTGTGCCGGGCCAACCCAGAGTTCACAACAGCAGGAAAAACTTGACATATCTGAAGCTAATTTCAACATTCTTCACTCATTGGCTCGATACATCAAACCCAAACATGAAATGGATCTGTTAAAGGAACCTTTTCAGGTGTTTACAAATGAACAACAAACTACGGTACTTGATGACACACTTGATGAATTGATTGCATTTGATGACATGTTCCTACTAAGATCAACACATAACCACCTTTACCTGCTAGCATCATCAGCTAATGCGACACACCCACATGGACAAAGGCCTGTGGTATCTCCATTGAGACCACGGATGAATGTGCGAGTAGTAAAGACAACCAACACACCTGTAATTCCTACACATTTGCAGTCTATTCCCTCCATCGTATGGGCAGAACATAAGAACCAAACCGGTTCCATTGATTGTACTCCATACGAAGCATCATTGAGACATAAAGAACCCGTCTTCTGCAAACAATATCCACTGTCACAGGAGAAGGAGGCGGGGATTGCACCAATCATGGAGTCTTTGTTAGAGCAGAAGGTTATAGTACCTACCACCTCACCCTACAACACACCCATCAATCCGGTGAAGAAGCCGGGCCGCAACGAATGGAGGTTTACTCAGGACCTTAGAGCAATTAACAATGTAGTTATTCCCTTACCACCTATTGTACCGGACGTTCCGTCTATACTGACAGCTATACCAGCAGACCACACCCACTTTACTGTAGTGGACCTGTGTCAAGCCTTTTTCAGTGTACCTGTACATCCTGACACACAGCCTCTGTTTGCCTTTACATACAAAGGTAGGCAGTACACTTGGACTAGATTGCCACAGGGCTACGTGGACTCGCCAGCAGCGTTCTCTGCAGTTGTACGAGACACATTGGATTCTTTCACTCCACCTCCGGGTTGCACATTGATACAGTATGTGGACGATCTGTTGCTGACTGCAGAAACAGAGGAGCTATGCAGAAGGGCTTCTACTATGCTTCTTACTCATTTGGCGGAAGTAGGACACAAAGCATCACTGTCAAAGGTACAGTGGTGCAAACCTGAAGTGACATATTTGGGTTTTATCCTAAGCAAGGGGGAGAGGAGATTGTCGGGGGAACGGGTACGCCTGATCCAGCGGTATCCCACCGCCGACCACCAGGAAAGCAATGCAAAGCTTCCTTGGAATGATCAACTACTGCCGACAGTGGACACCCGACTGTGCACACCATGACAAGGTGTTGCGGGCAGCATGTTTGGCCTCGGCCCCGGACATTGTCGCATGGGATGTACCAATGATGACTTCATTCTCGGCACTGAAAACAGCTCTGTGTAATGCCCCGGCTTTGGGCCTGCCGAACTATCATCGACCGTTTCACCTCGATGTGTCAGAAAACGGCACTACGACAGCAGGGGCGTTGGCACAAGAGCACGGGTGTGGGTTCCGACCCGTGGCGTATCTGTCCAAGTCATTAGATCCTGTAATTCAAGGCATGCCTGCATGTCTTCGGGCCGTGGCTGCTTGTGCCATGATGGTAACAGATTCTCAGAAAATGGTTTTGTCACATCCACTTGTATTACACGCATCTCATCAGGTGCAGACCATCCTAAATAACCTAGCGACACAACACATGACAGCACAACGTCGTAGTGGTTACGAGGCTATTCTCTTATCAACAGTAGGCCTCACTATTAAAACGTCACCAACCTCTAATCCTGCGGCCCTGCTGCAAGCCTTGTTACATTCTAACCCTGTTGATATAAAACACACACCAGAACATGATTGTTTGGAAGAAATTAACAAGACGTCCTCAGCTAGGCCAGACCTAGAAACAACACCATTTGAGACAGGTCGTCACATTTATGTGGATGGTTCATGTTCCAAACCAGCTGACAGTGTGTATCTATGTGGGTACGCAGTTTGTGAGTTACCTAACACAGTACATGAGGCATTTTCATTACCATACATGTCAGCACAGGCAGCTGAATTAGTGGCGCTAACTCGAGCTTGCCGAATGTTTCCAGGAGAAACTTTAACAATCTACACTGATTCCCGTTATGCATACGGGGTAACACATGACTTTGGGAAATTATGGCGGCAACGTGGTTTCAGGGCGGCTGATGGTAAACCTATCTCACACCAGACTCTGGTTTCAGATCTACTCCAGGCTATAACACGACCAGCTAGATTAGCCATAGTAAAAGTTAAAGGTCACAGTTCTACAGGAGATACAGAGGCCAATGGAAATAACCTAGCGGATGAGGCGGCAAGATGGGCTGCTAAAGAGGGCCCGCTCTCACCCTACATCGCAGAAAAAACCAGTGTATGCGATGCTTAGTGCTGCATACACTCCTTCTAAGGTAGATCTTCTCCTAATGCAATCAGAGGCGAGTCACCGAGACATCCAGTATTGGCATGACCATGGGGTTGATAAACTGGCTGATGACGGACTTCTGTATGATTCCACTGACAGGATCGCTCTTCCCGTCAGTACATTGCACATTGCCATTTTCACGGTGTATCACATGTCGGACAAAAGGGGGTAATATGTGATATCAACAAACGTTTTTGTATCATGGGCGTGGCTAAAACTGTCAAATTAATACTCAACTCATGTTTGACAAGTGCTAGAACTAATTGTCAGAAACCAGGAGCATCACATGATGCTCTCCCGCCACCGTTAGCACCATTCCAATCACTTCAAATTGACTTTACGCACATGCCTCCAAAAGGCCCAATTAAGTACATGCTGGTGATTGTGGATCAATTTTCCAAACGGGTAGAAGCATTTCCATGTGAAAAAAAAGAATGCACGAACAGTGGTGAAAATACTAACTGAAGAAATGATTCGGTGAGACGGAAGACTAGTATACATAAAAGTAACACAACTACTATAGCGTATAGCTGGATTACCATAGTCCAGCATGGTGGAAAGCATGAATAGGACCAAAAGAGATTATGGACAGACTTTGCTACATGCCTTCCCATCTAAAATCAGAATAACTCCAAATGTTACAAGCAAAGTATCTCAATTCTCGAAGTATTAATGCAAAGACCATTTCCAACTCCTTGGGTGCGGGGTGGGGTTTGTTTTGTGTGATTATACCGATGCATTTGTTAAGAAATTGAATGGCATCTATGGTGATGTGTCTTCTTCTCCTTCTCTTCCCTTTCTCTGCAGGACAGCCGACCCACCCATTTCTGCCTGGCGACCTGGTCCTAATCAAAATACTCAACCCAAGGAACGTCGGGACGCCCGATATGGCCAACCAGCTGAGATCACTTATGGAAACCAGGACTGTGGTTCCAACCGATGACCAACCACAATGAATCTACACCAGCCGCCGAGAACAAAGGACCAACAGACAGACAACCGAGGGCTCAGCAGATAAGAAAGAAAGAAAGAAAGATTACTTTATTAGTCCATACTTATGGTCACAAACACACAGCATGCAGGAAGTGGTGACCGCCAAACACACACGCATGCAGGGAGGGTGGCTCGCGGAAATGTAGTCTCTGCATTTGACCCATCCTGTGTTATGCTGCCCCTCCAGGGGTAGCCAGGAGCAGTGGGCAGCCCTTTTACGGCACCCCACATTCAGTAGCGCCCCAGGCGGGAATCGATCCCAGGACCTTCTTGCTGTGAGGCAGCAGTGCAAGCAACTGACCAGAGGTTTCAACAAAGAGGGCTCCAACCATGGGCTGACCAGAGGCCCCCACCATGGGGAAAACCCAGGAGCAGATGCTCCCCTCATCGTGGAAATGACCCAGGAGGTGACTCCGGAGAAAGAAGAAGATGACCCGGCACACGAGATCACAGCATCAACTGCGCTCCAAAGGGTGTCAATAAGATGAAAGAAAAGATGCCCATTTGAAATCCGTTGAAACTGACTATCCTGATTCCTGAATTAGATGTTCCCCGCCATTGTGAACAGGAACTGTCGAACCACATTAGCGATGTGCCTTCTACTAGGTGCATGAATGGGTTGTTATTGGTATCCAATGGGCCCCCCTGTACACCACCAGGTACAATCGCTCTGTCATGGCTCATTCCCATAATAGCACTGGTCATATTGTGTTTCATGGTATTTTGTATCGGACTGAAGTGTTTGAGGGTTTGTTTGAAGAAAACAATGTCTACACTGTCAGTTAATGAAGCGCTTGTTATGCATCCCCCTTCCTCATATCACGAGATACCAGACCCTAGTCGACCATATCTCTCAGATTCGAATGATTGGCCCTATAATCCATATAATGTTGAGGCCTACCAGTTACAAGTTATAATCCCTATGGCACCGCAGAACTAGGATGAATACAACCAAAATGCATAACGTTGACTTACACAGTTACCAGCCCAGTTACCGGCCACAGGAGGGACACCTCCTGTGGCCCTCACGCCTCCAACCAATCAATCTAAAAATTGTACTCAAAAGCAACAAATATGGTGTTGATATACCCACATGGGACCCACACATAACACATAATGTACTTCGACAATCACGTACATCCATGACCTTCACGTTCTTTGTAAATTATAGATCAGGGGTTTTCAACCGGGGGTCCGCGACGGCATTGCAGGGGGTCCGCGACACGAGCCTATGTTGATCAGTTCACCATTTATTTTATTTTATTTTATAAATTCGCTTTGATATTTCAACACATTTCCAGATTACTCTTGAATATTGTGAAAAATATCTAAAATGAGAAAAATTTGGGTCGACCATTTCGCCACGAATAGACAGGCTGTGTGGACTTCACCATGCCCAGATATCACACTGACAGGTCTCCCCTCTCTCTCCACACACACACACACACACGCGCACACGCGCACGGACACACAGACACACGCGTACGCACATGTGGCTGTTAAGTAGAAGTACTACACCGCCCCCCAACACTAGCAGTAGGTGGGATTTGCTGCTGGTGATCATGAGGTTAAACTTCATTAGGCCTCAATTGTTTGTGTGATATTGTATGATAATCATTTGTGACATATTCTGCATTACTTTGTCATCTTCCCTCTTCAGTAGTAGCCCCAGTTTATGTTGATTGTTATTGATCACGTTACTCCATCAGTTATATTTTAACATTTTCTCAACATGTCAGCTACATGTCTGTACATTTAAGTCATGAACGTTATATATTGATGTACATATGGTTAAGTCTGAGATGCAGTACAACTACAAACTGCAATTTCATTTTGTTTTCAATTCTTTAGCACTGAAAAACAACCGTTTTTGTTGGTTTTTACACGGTGGGAATATGTTTATCTAGATTTGTTTGAGGTTTTTAAATATAACCAACATGGAAAACCAAATGTTAAAGCTTCCTTCTATCCACATGCACGCACGCACACACACGCAGGCACGCACGCACAGGCACATCAGTGGGCCTTGGATTACTTTCTAGTCAGAATGGTGGTCCCTGGGACAAAACCAGTTGAAAACCCCTGTTATAGATCAATCAGTAGATTAGGCAAAGCAAACCATTTTTATCAATACCTTTGGGGGAAAGACTTTGCTTGTGATTATGATTATGATTATGATTGAAAAAATATATATACTATATCTATATATTGTTGAATGTTCTTGGGGGGGGGGTTTTTGTGTCATGTTGTATACTCCCTTAATCACCCGCAGGAGTTACCAGATTTTATCCCGAATTAATCTGTGTTCAATAACATTTGTGTGATTTTTCTTACAAGCGACATTTTGTACTTTTGTATTAAACACTGCTCACGGCTTAGAGTTTGAAATAGGATGTTTCTAGTGAACCCCCTTGTCCTAAACGAGGAGGGGACCACAACTCCCTGTTCTCGATTATTCTGTTAGAATAAAAGAGGGCAATTGTTGGGAGTTGTGGATGGATTAATCGTGTGGGCCGGTAACTTTCCACTCTGCTGTGTGGCCTACGTGACTAGTTAGCTGTTTGACCTACGTGACTAGTCAGCTTCATTCTTATCTGTTTGCCCCGGGAGGCCTCTGAGACGCACTCGCAGGTGTTGTTGTGGGAACATGGTGCCCCTTCTATCTGGACTGGCTGTCTGGCGGAGGGAACGGGAAGGTCTCAACGGAGACCTTGCTGTCCCTGCTTCCTGGTCTGGGGCATGGAGACCCACATCTCCATGTGGGTCACGTGAGGCCATGGTATCCCTGCTTCAAATTAACTGTCTGTCTGTCTGTCTGTTACATATCCACGTGGGGCCTGGGGTCCTGGCATCTCCGGATTGGCTGTCTGGGGGGTGGGGACGGAAGGGTCTCCATGGACGGCCTTGTTGTCCCTGCTCGCTGAATGGCTTTCTTAGAGGCGTTTCCATGTCTGCTTCCCTAGATGATTGGTTGTGTCTATATGTAAATGTTCCTCTTCTTCTCCCATGCAAACTGTATATATGCTCTGTGTATCTAAATAAACTTTGAATCATTCCTGGTGAGACTGCCTTGTGTCACATTGATTCCCGAGCTCGCTGCTTTGCTACAGACAATCCAGAACCAGAACCTGAACCTGAACTCCAGCCACAATAGATGACCACTCGGAACTGCGCATAACACCTGGCCTCGAGTATCTGCGGAACCTCCAAAAGCATGTGGCTGAGGCCCACGACTCCACCGACAGTGCCAGGAACAGGCGGGGGCAAAGCAAAAGTGGGCGTATGACACTCGTTCGCCCCTTTGCCTCTGGAGAGAAGGTGTGGGTCTACAACCCAACTCGGAAGAAGGGAATCTCACCCAAACTCACCAGCCAGTGGGTGGGGCCCTGTGTGGTGTTGGAGCAGCTTTGTGTGTGTCGTGTACCGGGTAAGCTGTGTCTCAGGGGACGGGCAATGGTTTTACATCGAGACCGATTGGCACCTTACCACCCCTTGGCTGAAAGATCTGCAGACCAATCCAGCTCACCCAGCATGTTCTCCTCCAACACGCATAAGACCTTACACCCAAACGGACAGTGGAGAACAGGGGCCTGCAACCCCGCAGGCTCAGAGGCCGCGGGGACACCCGTCAAGACATTGTTGTCGGCTGAAGACATGTTGGTGGGGGCAGTGTAGCGACAGGCTATTCAGTGACTAGCAGGTTCCCAGCATGCATTGTGTTATTGTTATTTCCAGGGACAGCTGGTATCAATGGGCTAGTGGGGCTAAGCCCTCCCTATCTTTTACAATATAGATGAGAAATATATTTTATGAAAATATAGTTTAAAAAATGTAGAACAGATTGTTTAAACACCGTAGCATCAGCTTCCAATCATCTTCGTGTTAAGTGATTGACAGGCGTCAATGCCCGCCCCCCCTTGATTCACTGACTGTTTGGGCTATCTGCGATCAGCCCGCTGACCAATGACAGTGCAGCAGACCGTCCGCTGCGTTGTCATTGTCATTGGCGCGTCAATCACCCCGTTGATTTGCTCACCGTTGGGGGGGCTAACTGCGTTCAGCCACAAAGCAGAAGCATTAGCTTCCAATCATCTTCGTGTTAAGTGATTGACAAGCGTCATGGCCCGCCCCCCCTTGATTCACTGACTGTTTGGGCTAACTGCGATCAGGAGCTGAGCCGGAAGGCGAAGCTTTCGATTTACTGGTCCATCTACGTTCCAACCCTCACCTATGGTCACGAGCTTTGGGTAGTGACCGAAAGAATGAGATCGCGGATACAAGCGGCCGAAATGAGTTTCCTCCGCAGGGTGGCTGGGCTCAGCCTTAGAGATAGGGTGAGGAGCTCAGACATCCGGAGGGAGCTCGGAGTAGAGCCGCTGCTCCTCCGCATCGAAAGGAGTCAGCTGAGGTGGTTCGGGCATCTGATTAGGATGCCCCCCGGGCGCCTCCCTTTGGAGGTTTTCCAGGCACGTCCAACTGGGAGGAGACCCCGGGGCAGACCCAGAACCCGCTGGAGAGATTATATATCTCGTCTGACCTGGGAACGCCTCGGGATCCCCCAGGAGGAACTAGAGAGTGTGGCTGGGGAGAAGGAAGCCTGGGGGGCCCTGCTTAGCCGGCTGCCACCGCGACCCGAACCCGGATAAGCGGACGCGAATGGATGGATGGATGGATGGATCAGCCCGCTGACCAATAACAGCGCAGCGGACCGTCCGCTATGTACAGTGATTGCTTGGAGGTGAGAAGTTAGCGATGGCGGCTGCGGGTGATAGCATGACCATGAACGAGGTGGATTACTTACTAAATCATCAATTTTCTTCAATGACTTTGAAGGAAAAATTTGAAGTAAAGAGATTGGGGACACATCGTCCAAACGTTCAAATAACACAGAAGGACAAACGACAAAATCGTAAGTTTTGTGTTACGTGGTTCCAAAGAAAGGACTGGCTAACGGCAAGTGTAGCTAAGAATTTACTTTTCTGTTTCCCATGCTTGCTTTTTGGAGGAGACACGGCTTGGACCCAACAAGGAATTGCAGATTTAAAACATTTATCCGACAAAATAAAAAAACACGAATGCAGCACAAGTCATATTGGAAACAGCATAAAGCTATCAATGTTGGGTAAAGTTAACATCGCCTGTCAACTCGATGAGGGCCACCGCATCTCTATACAGAGACACAATGAGCTGGTAAAGAAATACAGACATTCACATCACAGATTGTGGACTGTATTACATTTTGTGGGATGCACGAGCTAGCTATGCGGGGATCCGATGATTCTCAGACTTCACTCCAGCGTGGCGTGTTTCTGGACCTCGACCTCAGTTCTCTTTTTTAGACAGCCAGTTAGCCGATCACCTGTTAAGCACACAAGTTGCCAAGTACACATCTAAGACCAGCCAAAACGAGTTGCTTGATTGTATGTCAGATGTTTATGGACAAAAACTGGCTGATGAAATTTCGCAGGCATCGTTTGTGGCTGTGCAAGCTGATGAAACAACCGACGTGGCATGTGTAAGCCAATGTGTGATTGTGCTCAGGTACATCACTGAAGCTTCCGTTGTGGAGAGATTTCTCTGTTTCTCCCCGTTAGTGGACAGAACTGCCGTGGGTCTTGAAAAACTCCTGAGGGAGAAGCTCCAGCCATATAAATTGGAAAACAAACTGATCGCACAGACTTACGACGGGGCAGCTGTAATGAGCGGCGCATCATCAGGCTTGCAGGCCAGGTTAAAATAAACTTTCCCTCATGTGCACTTTGTGCACTGCTATGCCCATCAGTTAAACTTGATCATGCAGCAGGCCTGCTCATCTCTCACACCTGTCAGAATTTTTTTTGCCAACATCACTGCTTTTGCAGTGTTTTTCTCCAAGTCCCCAAAGAGAACTGCAGTCCTGGATGAAGTGTGTGGCAGCAGGATTCCAGCATCAGGACAAACGAGGTGGAACTTTAAAAGCCGCACCGTCCACACCGTGTTTGAACATAAAGACACTTTGAAACAGTGTTTTGAAAAAATCCGGAATGATCAGTCTTGGGACAGCGTGTCAATCCAACAAGCCCACGGCCTGTCTGCATTGCTGGGGATGTGACATTTAT
This sequence comes from Coryphaenoides rupestris, assembly GCA_002895965.2. Taxonomy (NCBI): domain Eukaryota; kingdom Metazoa; phylum Chordata; class Actinopteri; order Gadiformes; family Macrouridae; genus Coryphaenoides; species Coryphaenoides rupestris. Next base: position 55,186 of record PIJE02000831.1, read on the forward strand.
TTTCTTTTGATCTTTTTTCCACTCTGCCCTCATGCATGTTGATATTCTATACAACATTCTTCAAAAATGTACCACGGATCCTCTCAAAACTAGACATGCCCTGCAGATTTTTTCCTGCTCCATATCTGAACTGAAGGACACCCAGCCACATCCAGATGCAGACACAGCTGTTGCTGCAGCAAGGCCGCGCAGGACGCAGTATGATCAGTAGCCACACAGTGCTGTGACATAATGATAGAGCAGTCAAAGGCTCGCTTCGAGAAAGCCCAGCACTTGGTGTCTTTTGAACTTATTGACTCTGAGCTGTTTCTGCTGTTTAAGAACCAGAAGCAGCTGGACATTGCCAGTGAACATTTCCCAATGATCTGCAGAGAGAAACTGAAAGGTGAGCTGATGGTGATGTACAGCAGTGTGGAGTTTGCAGGGTTAAAGTCTGCAATGTCACTTTTGAGGATGTTGACTGAAAACAATCTTCAGACCACTTTTTCTGAAACTCTGAAATTAACCCAAATAGCCAGCCCCCATGACATCGGCAGAATCAGAGAGGTGTTTCAATACACTTAAGAGAATAAAATAATTTCTCCGGAGTACTATGGGACAGGATAGACTGAACGCACTGGCTATGCTGTCTATTGAGTGGGACTTAGTCCAAAAATCACAGGACTTCAATGACATGGTGATTAACCTGTTTGCGGCCCAGAAAGGTTGTCGATGTGAGCTTCTCTTCAAATAAGGTCGGCCCAAGCCTATATAGACCTCTTAAAAGATCATCACACACATTTCCTGAAGCTTTCCTGTCTACATATTGCCTGTCTCTCTTCTGTGAAGAACATTGTTTTTGCTGTGGTTGCCAGATTGTTTTATTCGGGACGTGATGTTGGACACAATGGGTTCCAAAATGGTTGTGATGAGACAGTTGCAGTTTCTATTGGCAGTCGTTACAATTGGAACATGTTTTGTAGTGCACAGCTTGAATGGATTCAAGTTCTGTGGGTGGACCCTTTTCTGACATTATAGGCTGATAGAGCATTTTGTTCTATCCTGTAGCCGATCATTCAATCATTCTTGCATATTTAGTTTGTGTTAAAAATGGCGTGTGCTAATGTGTACAGAAAAAAATAGTGTGTGTGTGTGTGTGTGTGTGAGAGAGCTTTTGGGAACAGGCCATTCTTGTGGGTGCTTCTCTATAGTGTTGTTGTAGACCACATGCTATATTGCTGTCACTTCAAATACTGCTGCAGCTGTCTGTGTGATGACATGTAGAAGACTGATTTACAAGCTGAGCTGAGAAGTTACTTTTTTGTTTGCCACTCCTTTATCATCACTAAACTGAGCATGAACTTCACATGTATGTATATGACAACACATTCAGATGTGTTACTGCTGTTGCTGCAGCATCAACTATTGATGGGTAGGCCTAGAATTAGTTAGCCCCCCCACCCAATATCACCACCAGCCGTCACTGGTTATTTCGTTATTCTGTTCTTCAGTCCTATCTAAGTGTTATGCATGATTGTTCAGTGTTAGTTTGTTGTTTATGTTGAGTGTTTTGGTTGAAATTAAGCAATGAACCATAATCAACATTGCTGTTCTGTTGGATGACCCCAGTATCGGTTTTCTTGTTGAGCAAGCTTTCGTCTCTTGTCAATAAAAAGACAGAGAGCAAACCCGTGTCATACTTTATGAATCGTCACAATATAGAAAATATAACAAAATAATTCAAGAATGAATTTGTACAATTTGAATGTATTGGGAAATGAGTGCTGATATAGTAAAAAAAGTTACATGTATTCATAACTTAATAAGTGCATACTGTATATTGTAACAATGTACGGTCCCATATCACACCTGGGGCATGTTCAATCTGAAAACGGTTTCCAGTTTGAACAACATGTTTCCTCAGAACGGTGTGCAACGGCTTTGAGGTATGTTTTCTTCAGTTTGGTGGGTGTGTCATGATGAAATGTTATCCAATCAGCAGCAACTTGTATATTAACCCATCCATCCATCCATCCATTCGCGTCCGCTTATCCGGGTTCGGGTCGCGGTGGCAGCCAGCTAAGCAGGGCCCCCCAGGCTTCCTGTGAACCCCAAACTGTGTGCCGAGAAGGCAGCAAAATGTACATTTTGAACCAAACGGTGGTGTATTGAACACCATTTAGTCACGCAAGCATTGCACCAATGTTAACTCTTCTCTGTTCTGGCACCGCAGTGGTGGAATGTGCTCCCGGCTGATGTCCCTTTTTAATACGACAGGGTTAATATACAAATATACATATACGAATCATGTGGGGGGTACTACGGGAGTATGGGGTACCGGGGCCGTTGATACGTGCCATTCGGTCCCTGTACGAACAAAGTGCGAGCTGCGTCCGTATTCTCGGCACAAAGTCAAGCATGTTCTCAGTGGGTGTTGGACTCCGCCAAGGTTGCCCCTTGTCACCGGTTCTGTTCGTGATCTTCATGGACAGAATCTCAAGGCGCAGCCGAGGTGAGGAGAGTGTCCGGTTTGGGGACCTCAGAATTGCATCTCTGCTCTTTGCAGATGATGTGGTTCTGTTGGCTACATCAGACCGTGACCTCCAGCATGCACTGGAGCGGTTTGCAGCCGAGTGTGAAGCGGTCGGGATGAGAGTCAGCACCTCCAAGTCTGAGGCCATGGTTCTCTGCCGGAAAACGGTGGAGTGTTCCCTCCGGGTTGGGACTGAGTTGCTGCCCCAAGCGAAGGAGTTCAAGTATCTCGGGGTCTTGTTCACGAGTGAGGGCAAAATGGAGCGGGAGATGGACAGACGGATCGGTGCAGCGTCTGCAGTGGATGCGGGCGCTGTACCGGTCCGTTGTGGTGAAGAGGGAGCTGAGCCGGAAGGCGAAGCTTTCGATTTACTGGTCCATCTACGTTCCAACCCTCACCTATGGTCACGAGCTTTGGGTAGTGACCGAAAGAATGAGATCGCGGATACAAGCGGCCAAAATGAGTTTCCTCCGCAGGGTGGCTGGGCTCAGCCTTAGAGATAGGGTGAGGAGCTCAGACATCCGGAGGGAGCTCGGAGTAGAGCCGCTGCTCCTCCGCATCGAAAGGAGTCAACTGAGGTGGTTCGGGCATCTGATTAGGATGCCCCCCGGGCGCCTCCCTTTGGAGTTTTCCGGGCACGTCCAACTGGGAGGAGACCCCGGGGCAGACCCAGAACCCGCTGGAGAGATTATATATCTCGTCTGGCCTGGGAACGCCTCGGGATCCCCCAGGAGGAACTAGAGTGTGGCTGGGGAGAAGGAAGCCTGGGGGGCCCTGCTTAGCTGGCTGCCACCGCGACCCGAACCCGGATAAGCGGACGCGAATGGATGGATGGATGGATGGGTTAATATACAAGTTGCTGCTGATTGGATAACATTTCATCATGACACACCCACCAAACTGAAGAAAACATACCTCAAAGCCGTTGCACACCGTTCTGAGGAAACATGTTGTTCAAACTGGAAACCGTTTTCAGATTGAAC
>PIJE02000831.1:60152-190965 GCA_002895965.2 Coryphaenoides rupestris
TTTTCCGGGCACGTCCAACTGGGAGGAGACCCCGGGGCAGACCCAGAACCCGCTGGAGAGATTATATATCTCGTCTGGCCTGGGAACGCCTCGGGATCCCCCAGGAGGAACTAGAGTGTGGCTGGGGAGAAGGAAGCCTGGGGGGCCCTGCTTAGCTGGCTGCCACCGCGACCCGAACCCGGATAAGCGGACGCGAATGGATGGATGGATGGATGGGTTAATATACAAGTTGCTGCTGATTGGATAACATTTCATCATGACACACCCACCAAACTGAAGAAAACATACCTCAAAGCCGTTGCACACCGTTCTGAGGAAACATGTTGTTCAAACTGGAAACCGTTTTCAGATTGAACATGCCCCAGGTGTGATATGGGACCGTACATTGTGGACACGGTACCAACTAGATATGGTTGGGCTCACCTCCACGCACAGCACCGGGTCTGGAACCAAACTCCTGGAGAGGGGCTGGACCCTCTACTTCTCCGGAGTTGCCCAGGGTGTGAGGCGCCAGGCGGGTGTGGGGATACTCACAAGTCCCCGGCTGAGCGCCGCTGTGTTGGAGTTCTCTCCGGTGGACGAGAGGGTCGCCTCCATGCGACTGCAAGTCGCTGGGGGGAAGGCTCTGACTGTTGTGTGTGCCTACGCACCAAACAGCAGCTCAGAGTATCCGGCCTTCTTGGAGTCCTTGGGTGACATCCTGGAAAGGGTTCCGTCCGGGGACTCCATAGTTCTACTGGGGGACTTCAACGCACACGTGGGCAATGATGGAGAAACCTGGAGGGGAGTGATTGGGATGAACGGCCTGCCCGATCTGAACCAGAGTGGTGTTTTGTTATTGGACTTCTGTGCTAGTCATGGACTGGCCATAACAAACACCATGTTCGAACATAGGGTGGTCCACAAGTGTACCTGGTACCGGACCACCTTAGGCCAAAGGTCGCTGATCGACTTTGTAATCGTATCAGCAGATCTGCGGCCGCATGTTTTGGACACTCGGGTGAAGAGAGGAGCAGAGCTGTCAACTGATCACCACCTGGTGGTGAGTTGGATCAGATGGCGCGGAGGCTGCCAGACAGACCTGGTAAACCCAAACGTGTAGTGAGGGTGAACTGGGAACATCTGGTGGAAGCCCCTGTCCGCTCCACCTCCCGCACCAGCTCCAGCTCCTTCCCCGCCAGTGAGGTGACGTTCCACGTCCCTAGAACCAGTCGGCGATGACACGGATCCGCACGCCCAGGACCCCACTTTTGCCTACCGCCCGGTATACAATGCACCCGACCCCAATGACTCTCCCTGCAGGTGGTGAGCCCACAGGGAGGCTCGCGTGTCATGCACCTCTAAAATGTTGAAGCTCCACAAAAGTTTGTGATCCACTGGATTAATCAAGTCGTTCAACTCTTCATACCAGCAGGTGGAAGTAGACTGTATTTGTCAAATTATATTATATTATTGTATTGTTCAAAGACGTACACCAGAAGACCTAGAACTGCAGATATACAAACCATTGTTATGATGCATACATGAAACAAAGCAGCTTTTTGCACAAAGAAGCTTTATGCTGTATGATGAAAGGTGTTGCTGCTTTGAAGTTAGCACACGCCACACACCCACAAATACGACTTGGAGCAAAATTCACACTTTTTATTGAATAATTCTTATTCTTAATAATTAATAATTCTCTTCACATACGGTACATCAGTCCTCACGTGATAAGAACAACATGAACGTGTCCCATTCTTAACCAACTCATGAAGAAAAAGCAACAGTAGCAAACAATTTGGAGGGAGAGAAACTGTTTCTTCAGGTCACCTGGTCGTCAAACTGAAGAGAATCGTTTGGCTATCCCTGAAAGTTGCATCCAACTTTTTATTGATATTAAATGGAAGAATTGTCTGTGAGTCTCTAACTGCACTTGTTCGTACAAAACAACAAGTGAACTTGTCGAGGGGAGGACACACACACAGTAAGGAAGGTCAGGAAGTAAGTAAGCGTTGTTCCAAGCTAGCAGATCCAGGCCATCAAATCAGCTGGACAACCTGCTGTACTTACGTCACGATAGAAAAAGTCAACTAAAACAACATTAAATTCACACATTTGGCTCCTTTGTAAATATAAGTGTTCAACAAGTCATGTGATGGCCTTCAAATGCAAGTATGTAGCCAACATATCTCATATCTTCTAATAATAACTCGATCCAAAGAAGACCTTTTCCCACATATCTTTTGAAACTTGCAGACAATAATAGTAGAATCATACTGTATGTTCAAATATAATATCCCTGAAATACCTTAAGCTACATCTCAGGATCATAATTACCATTGGCCACACACAGAGATAATCGCCAAAACAAATGCAAGCTTTGTTACTGAGCTTTTTAAATAGACAGAAAATTGTAAGAAGACTAAATATGTGAACAAAAAGGTATACTTTATATTGGTTGTTATGGTGAAAAGGCAAACATCAGTAAAGGAACATGTGAAGCAATGAGTTCTTACTTTGTAATATAAAATAGAAAGTACTCTTCTAAGACCAAGTTTAAAACATCTGAAACGGATTCTGATAGCATCTGCATATTTGAAAACCATCGATCTTAATCTACATTATCTAAAAAAACACGTTACAGAAAGACCTTTATGTTCCTAATATCCTGTATTGAAGCGGTGAAGAAGCGCCACACATCCACCTAGCTAACGCTATTGTCTACCAATCAATGACACGTCCTCGAAAGAATCGCAAGTCCAGTGGCGGCATTATGTAAACAACACTCGGGAGGGGACGTGTTGGTGGGGGGAGGGGTGGGGACATGGTGGGCGGGGTCAGTTGTCAGCAAGCTGCTGGAGGCTGGAAGGTGGAGACGACCACTGATCTTCTCAACTGGAGAGAGAAAGCAGAAAAACACCCTTCACTCTGTTGCTTAGCTTACGAATCAAAGAAAACTATGGATAGAGCGGGTTTTTCGTAAAACAGATACAGAGCGCTTCACGAGCAACACAACACATCAGGAACAATGAGACAAGGAACAATGGCAGAGATTCATTTCAGTTTCATTTTGAATTACATTTCAGATTCAACAAAATGACAGAAGGACAAAGATTACATCTTAAAGGACAAGTCAAAAATGGAAACATTGGGTTTGGTGCAAGGGGAGTCGCCAAACGGTGTCAAAGCGTTTGACAACATCACACTTGCTCGAAAATGACCACTCTCCTGCTTTGTCCTACTACAGTATGTAACAGCAGAACTTCTCATCCAGCAGAGAGCCTGGGCCAGAAAACATCAGCTGAAAGGAGTTATGCCTCATTTCCTGTTTCTACCTTAGTCTTCCCACGGGAAAAAGTTTACTAGTGCTGCCTGAGTTTGTGTTCACTGTTAGCCAATACACTTGCACATGCACTTACAGATCGCCGATCACGATTGGTCGAAACAAAACAGCCAGATGGTGCCCCATCAGACTTTAGACAAGAATCTAAAGTGTTATTTGTGTGTGTAGAACTTGTAAGACACGTGGTTACCTTACTTGGCTGGCACGGTGGGCGACCCGGATCGGTGGAAGTGGACATTCTGCCACTTGCCGTCACGACGGTGCCAGACACGCGTCTCCTCCGACTGCATGGTGCGTGGTGCACCGCTGCCGTCGATGTGCTGCGTGAGGCGGACGTAGGCAATGCAGGCGGCATCCTCTCCGATCAGGTGCACATGGGGGTTGAGCAGGATGGTGTGGACAGGGTTCTTGACCTTGGACAGAGCTGGTGGCCCGTCATGGAGAAATGGGATAGAAAATAATGTCGGTGCGGCCCCCCCATACAGAAAAAGATGGGATATAGTTATATGAAATTATATTATATATAATTATGTATATTATGCCCATATTAAAACAAATAAAAATCACACAAATATGGTCGGTAGTGATTTTCAGATAGAGCAGTATATTATGGTTGCATTAAATTTAGGGCTGGGACTTTAACGCGTTAAAACATTTACGCATTTTAATCGCACTTTATTTTACAATTTTAAAAAAATATATTTTAGATGGTAGAAATGGCACTTTATGTTAAACTGTTGGTCTGTTTATTATTGTGACCAAGGATATTTGGGTGGGTAGGGGAGGGTGGGGAGGGTTAGTGTAACATTAGGTTAGGTACATTGTGTTTGAAATTATTCCTAAAATTGCTGCACTGATCTGTTAGTCTGTAGCTAAAATAAACAGGATTTTGCTGCTTAAATGTATGTATATGTCTATTCATTCATTCACTTGTATACCAAAATCCATTTGAATTGAAAAATGTTGCTTCTCGTGTCAAATATTGATATGCGATTACAATGCGATACATTTCGATTAATTAAGTACAAAGCCTCTAATTAATTAGATACATTTTTTTTAATCGAGTCCCACCACTAATACACACACAAGGCACAAGCCTGTGATAGTGAAGGTGCTAAATGGTTCAATGGTAGCTAGTGCTAGTGAGATGTCCCCTGTTTGTGAACTGACATACAGTGAATCTGCTTGCAGACATTCAGAGTACAATAAGATTAAGCTTGGAAAACTCTTTTCTCTTTTGAATAAAGGCAGAATGAATGAATTAACTTATGTTATATGTTATATTCAATTTGATTTGTAGTTAATTCAATGCCAGATTTAATTCCGTTTTTTTTTATTTCCCCCCAAATTAGCCATACCTTTATGATTTTATTGTCAATATGAGCTTAGGCTGTATGAATATTGATAAAAGAAAGATGCACTCTCACTGAATTATACTAATTAATAAATGACTCTTTCGAGTCCGCGATGTTTTGTTTTTCATTGATATCGCACAACCCTAATCCCAAAAAGCACCTTTAACACATTTTGAGATTCACCTCAGGATAAAAATCACTTTTACACATATTTTGTAGTACGATGACAAGAGCAGTCAAGTCTTGGATGGTGCTGTTCTCTTTTAAATTTCAAATCATACATACTATTCTAGTGTACTTATTCTGTATTTATTCTACATTTTAGCACAAAACACGAGCAGCCAATTCCAATTGCTTTGCAATGAAAAGAAGTGAAAAGACATGTTAACTTTGACAGAATGTCACCCTCCCAAATGTTCCATCACTGGTGCTAAACCAGGCGCTAGCAGGGGGAATGCCCGGGAGCAGTGACCATGTTACCACGTCAGCCGTTACCATTGTCAAAGTAGAAACGGTGGAAGTCAGTGCCCTCCACAAGGTTGCCCAGGGCCTCTGGCTCAAAGGAAGTCAGACCCGGATCGCAGATCTTCCTGGGAAATAACCAATAACATATTCCAAATCAGTGGGTCACGCACCACGCAACAGAGGCAAACTTTCAGTGTTGTCATCATGTCTAGTTGCGGGGTTGGTGTTGGACATGTTCCTCTCCGGCAGGGGAACTTACGTGTACGCCTCAAAGTCTCCATTGTTGATGGCCTCAATCAGATGCTCCGTGGCTTTGATGATCTCCTGTTTACGAGCTGAGGAGGAGGAGAAGTTCAGATACACCACACCGAGTACAGTACGACATGGCAACACATGGCAGAACCCCAGAACATTCCTGTGTCAAGAGACACCAACACACACACGCAGTATATAGGCTCATAACTGGAAGATTGCTGGCTCTATCCCTGGCTCCACCTAGCAGAGGTGTCGCTGAGTAAGACACCTAGCCCCTACAACTCCTGATGAGCTGGCTGTTGCCTTGAATGGTTGACCCCAGCGTCGGTGTATGAATGTGAGGCAATGTAAAGTGCTTTGGACAAAACTGCACACACACACACTTTCTGGGCCGTTAAGTGACCTTTCATGTTAAATAGGGAAGCTAAATGCAAAGAAGAGAGACGATGAGAAGAGAGATAGAATTTAGATTTGGCTAAAATATGTCCATCTTAAGCAGTGACATTTGACATACTCAGAGGGGTGGGGTACAGCATGGTAAATATCTGTCCAGCTGAAGTTACTGTGGGGAACTATTAGAGATGGGACAGATCCATTCCAATATCTGTATCAGGAGTCGATCCTGCCGTATGTCATCGGATCTCATCGGATATTGGACTGACACCACCGATACACGTACCAATCCATATTCCATAGTCTGATGTTGGATTTGCCCCCTCAGCTTTTTACGTACACAGTTCTTGTACTTTTATTTCAAATATTCACTTGAAGGAGTAAATTAAGGAGTTGTTAATTTGCCATTGCACTTTGAAATTCCCATGTATAGAAACAGTTCAAAACAGTTCAAATGAATAGCTTTATGTAATGCATTTTTGTATATTTTATGCTCTTTTAATAAGAAGTGCTGTGTGGTTGACTAAAGCCTCATGTAACCTTGCACATAATACCAACAACAACAACACTAATAATAATTACAATAATAATATTTAAGAAAAAAAGAGCTCTGGAATAGTATTGGTTTCGGCAGATATACAAATCCAGGTATTGGACTCGGAACTGCTGCTCATCTGAACACTCACATGCCCAAAGGCTAACTGAAGCAACGCAAGCACCAAAAAGCTAATGGGTAACAAGCGAAGCATGTTTGAATGCTGCAATCTTGGTACGGACCAGCGAGAACGGTGGTTGAGGAGACCTAAAAGTGTGTGTTGGCCAGATGAAAGTCCACGCAGATAAAGCCATGTAGCCAATCGCGTTGACGCACCGCAGGTCAGGTGGTTCCAACATCTCTCGGTGGACGTATGCGATGACTCGAAGCTGTGTACCTTTCACACAGCGCAAATATTTACACTTACATGTTGGGCATTTGACGTCCAAAGCGACTTACAATAAGAACATTTTTTGAAAGAGTGAGACAAAAAAATATTGCTGAACACACAGTGAGATTTACATTTTCAACCATTCATAATTAGGTTGACCCCTTGCTGGTAAACAACAAGATAGCTAGGTTAAGATGCTGCACAATGCCAAGTACACAAGTGAGTTCCAAGAATCCAAGAGGGGATGGGATTCAGACCTTGGTTAGGTAAGTGGGAGTGGTTTAGAAAGGAGAGGGAAGGAGGGAAGCTATGCAGAGTCCAGGTGAGCTCTGATATGATATGAAACATATTGAACAATACGTACGTATAGCACGTATAGATCAATATCCCCCGTGAGGACAAAATAACAGAGACTGACCAACTACTGAAATGATTTGCTGAATTGAAAATATGCCACTTTACCTTATTAGGGTCTCTTCAAATAACGCACTTGATGCATGCACACGCACGCACACAGAAAATCAATGGTCTGTTTTCTATGTGTCAGTGTTCCGCTAGGAAGCCATCTCTCGCAAACCTTGTGGTTTGACCATAGACTGGAGATAAGAAGTGGACATAGTCACCGTGACGTCACCCATTGGGTTGTGGATCATTTTGAAGCCTTGAATTTGGCATTTGGCCACCTTGGCTAGCATTTTTGCAACCAGCAGACATACCGTAAGGAAACAAACGTGGACAAATAAAATGTAACAATTAGCTTTCATGAATTTAAATCACATTGTGAAAGGGTCAAAGTTCGAAACAACAATGCATCATTTGGCTCTAGCTCCAGTGATACCTGTCCATAGTAACACCTTATCAACAAGCTAGTAACTGGCCATAGTAACACCTTATCAACCAGCAAACTGTTGGTGAGTTGACGCTAGCGTTCACCATCAACAAAAAAGCAAACTTATATGAATTTGGGCTGAAATGTCAGGTAAAATGCCAAATGTAAAATGCTCTATTTCATGTCGAAAATACCATAACTACACCAGTTATTTTGTTTTGCTATTGCATTATCACACCACCACCATCACATCACATGACTACCACCACCACCACCTCCACTCATCACACCACCACTACCCATCACCAGCACCATCACACACCACCACCTCTACCATATTAAAATCTCATGAGGCGGCGTGATTAAATAGTCCTTGTGACCCCCCTCGTCTTGTCTCCATGGTAACGTGAGGAGGAGGTGCGGTGTGGAAGAGGAAGCCTGAAGCAGCGGAAGCACGTGAAGAAAAGGACGGATGCACCCACACCCACACAAAACTAAGGATATGAAAAATTATATGTACGTTCAGGAATGTGAGCAAACATTGCTTAGAGACATTCTCGTTGTGACGTCACTTCCACTATTTTCCACGTTCATCCACGGAGCCATTCTACCACCAAAAGACCATCAGGCTTGACTGAAACAAGTTGCACATCGACAGACCAAGTCATTCTTTCAACTCGGAGGACATGGATGGAGAACTCTGGTGTAAGAACCAAGCCAAAGGACAGAAAAAGTGGCTGAAATTGGTGCATCATGATAAGCACTACAGGGTAGATACTGCTGTAAGAACTAGGAGAGCTGTAGACAGTCTGGATGAACACCAGTCTAAGTACAACTGTAGTTTCTACGCTCGTGTAGCTGATAAATATTAATTACTAAAGATAATTATGAATTTTGAAAATACAAAATATATATTGATCATAATAAGAATAATATGCCCCATTATAATAATGAATAATAACGGGGGCACCACCCTGAAATCAGGGACCAATAACCGGAAGTCTCATAATATGTACCAAGCTGTCAAATTGGAACTATAATCAATAATTACCATATCAATAGCAAGAAAAGGTAGAAGGAGTTCTTTACGCGACAGAGGCTGGCTTCAACATAATATTCAAGCAAAAACCACAAATAGTTCTAATATAAGAATGTTTATTCACGTTGGCGAATGGCGTAAATATTCCTTGAATACAATAAGAAATTGGGCAATGATGGAGAAACCTGGAGCGGAGTGATTGGGATGAACGGCCTGCCCGATCTGAACCAGAGTGGTGTTTCGTTATTGGACTTCTGTGCTAGTCATGGACTGGCCATAACAAACACCATGTTCGAACATAGGGTGGTCCACAAGTGTACCTGGTACCGGACCACCTTAGGCCAAAGGTCGCTGATCGATTTGTAATCGTATCAGCAGATCTGCGGCCGCATGTTTTGGACACTCGGGTGAAGAGAGGAGCAGAGCTGTCAACTGATCACCACCTGGTGGTGAGTTGGATCAAATGGCACGGGAGGCTGCCAGACAGACCTGGTAAAGCCAAACGTGTAGTGAGGGTGAACTGGGAACGTCTGGTGGAAGCCCCTGTCCATAGGGTCTTTAACTCCCACCTCCGGAAGAACTTCTCGTGCATCCCGGGGGAGGTTGGGGACATGGAACCTGAGTGGGCCATGTTCAGAGCCTCCATTGTAGAGGCTGCAGCTCGGAGCTGTGGTCAAAAGGCTGTCGGTGCCTGTTGTGGCGGCAACCCAAGAACCCATTGGTGGACACCAGCGGTGAAGGAAGCCGTCAGGCTGAAGAAGGAGGCCTTTCGGGCCTGGTTGGCCCAGGGGTCTCCTGCAACAGCAGACAGGTACCGGGAGGCCAAAAGGACTGCAGCTTCAGCGGTTGCTGAAGCAAAAACCCAGGTGTGGGAGGAGTTTGGGGAGGCCATGGAGCAGGACTTTCGGTTGGCCTCAAGGAAGTTCTGGCAAACTGTCCGGCGACTCAGGAAGGGAAAGCAGGGCTTGGCTCAGGCTGTGCTCAGTCGGGGAGGAGAACTGCTGACCCAGACTGAGGATATTGTCGGGCGGTGGAAAGAACACTTTGAGGAGCTCCTGAATCCGACCAGTACGTCCTCTGTGGAAGAGGCAGAGTCTGAAGACTCGGGGGAAGCCTCACCCATATCCTTGGTAGAGGTCACTGAAGTAGTCAAAAAGCTCTTCAGTGGCAAGGCGCCAGGTGTGGATGAGATTCGCCCTGAGATGCTGAAGGCTCTGGACATTGTCGGGCTGTCGTGGCTGACACGCCAATGTCACGTCAATGTAGCGTGGAGGTCGGGGACAGTACCTGTGGAATTGCAGACCGGGGTGGTGGTCCCCATTTTCAAAAAAGGGGACTGGAGGGTGTGCTCCAACTATCGGGGGAATCACACTGCTCAGCCTCCCCGGGAAAGTTTATTCCAGGGTGCTGGAGAGGAGGTTCCGGCCGATTGTCGAACCTCAGCTTCAGGAGGAACAATGCGGATTCCGTCCCGGCTGTGGAACAGTGGACCAGCTCTTTACCCTCGCAGGGTTGTTGGGGGGGGCATGGGAGTTTGCCCATCCAGTCTACATGTGCTTTGTGGACTTGGAGAAGGCCTATGACCGTGTCCCCTGGGGAATCCTGTGGGGGGTACTACGGGAGTATGGGTACCGGGCCCGTTGGTACGTGCCATTCGGTCCCTGTACGAACAAAGTGCGAGCTGTGTCCGTATTCTCGGCACAAAGTCAAGCACGTTCTCAGTGGGTGTTAGACTCCGCCAAGGTTGTCCCTTGTCACCGGTTCTATTCATGATCTTCATGGACAGAATCTCAAGGCGCAGCCGAGGTGAGGAGAGTGTCCGGTTTGGGGACCTCAGAATTGCATCTCTGCTCTTTGCAGATGATGTGGTTCTGTTGGCTACATCAGACCGTGACCTCCTGCATGCACTGGGGCGGTTTGCAGCCAAGTGTGAAGCGGTCGGGATGAGAGTCAGCACTTCCAAGTCTGAGGCCATGGAGTGTTCCCTCTGGGTTGGGAGTGAGTTGCTGCTTCAAGTGAAGGAGTTCAAGTATCTCGGGGTCTTGTTCACGAGTGAGGGCAAAATGGAGCGGGAGATGGACAGACGGATTGGTTCAGCATCTGCAGTGATGCGGGCGCTGTACTGGTCCATTGTGATGAAGAGGGAGCTGAGCCGGAAGGCGAAGCTTTCGATTTACAGGTCCATCTACGTTCCAACCCTCACCTATGGTCACGAGCCTTTGGTCGTGACCGAAAGAATGAGATTGCAGATACAAGCGGCCGAAATGAGTTTCCTCCGCAGGGTGGCTGGGCTCAGCCTTAGAGATAGGGTGAGGAGCTCAGACATCCGGAGGGAGCTCGGAGTAGAGCCACTGCTCCTCCGCATCGAAAGGAGTCAGCTGAGGTGGTTCGGGCATCTGATTAGGATGCCCCCCGGGCGCCTCCCTTTGGAGGTTTTCCGGGTACGTCCAACTGGGAGGAGACCCCGGGGCAGACCCAGAACCCGCTGGAGAGATTATATATCTTGTCTGGCATGGGAACGCCTCGGGATCCCCCAGGAGGAACTAGAGAGCGTGGCTGAGGAAAAGGAAGCCTGGGGGGCCCTGCATAGCCGGCTGCCACCGCGACCCGGCCCTGGATAAGCGGACGCAAATGGATGGATGGATGGATACAATAAGAAATGCACAACCTGAAGTGTTCGTGTGGCGTTATTCTCAGTGGGCCAGTCTTCGTGGCTACAACCCCCTGTGGGGCAGGCTTGGCCGAGTGTCTTACATCTCCACCTGGGGCACAGACCTTGTGACGTTTCACTGCCCCCTGTGAGGAGCAGCCTTTATGGAGTGTCTTTTCATCTCAGTGGAGAACAGGCTCTGGTGGAGCTTCTTTATCTCCTGTGGGAGGTGTGATTGGGTTCTTCTGATCTGAGTGGAGGTCAGACTTTGCTATGCCTCCTTACTCTTAGAATAAAGAAGCATATGGTTCCAACCACCACCTTGGATGGCTGAGGCCCTACAAACTAAAGGAGTATGAATAGCTACAGGCTACAGTGACAACAAAGCTTTGTCATTTGCATTTGAAACTGATGCAGCTGAGGGGCCTCCAATATTGCTGCTCGCAGGTGTTTTGAGAACTGCTCATCCAAACGTCACACTGGACACTGCACTTCTTTGGGTCCTCGGAAACTATCTATCTAATCTATACACCCCTCAAGTGTATAGCCGATCAGATTAACGGTTGTTGAGGAAAAATCAAAGGACACACGCACGCACGCACGCACACGCACACACACACACACAGCTCAGCCACGTCAGAGGAAACAACGTACCTTTCACGTCCTCGTCTTCCATGGTGGTGTTGGCGCTCTCGCTGGACTCCTGTTGGAATGGAGGAAAACATTACACACACACACACTAGTCTAGAACAGTGTTTCTCAAATGGAGGTATGTGTACCCCAACATGAACACATTTGTAGCATTTTTAACAAAGAACATGAATGAATACCCCTTGATACAATTTGGTCTGAATAACCTTGTAATTTCAGTAAACCTTTCGAATAAGAACAGATCACTTTCACCATAAAGGGGTAGTTGGCTGTAAAAATATCTGAGAGGGGGGGTACATTAGTAAAAATAGTTTGAGAACCACTGCTGTAGAAATAGAACATCGAGAGAGGATCCACCAGTGTTATTTATGCTGCCATCTGCATTCAAACAGCACTTGACCGCATGCAATGTGATGACATGTGCACAGGAACCAAGCGTGATATTCCGGTACCCTGATAACCAAGAGGGACTGGTAGCTTGGTGTTCCTATGCCCTTATGACATCCCAGCTCATCCCACAGTGTGTTCTGCTACGTTGACGTCATGCAGAACAAACACTGACAGATACGCATGGTGTGGTGTGTCCCGTGGCTTAAGTACTGTGACATACGAACGTTAAATCACATACGATGAGATGAGGAGCTTAATGGCAGCACAAAACAAAATGGGAAAACAAAGCTGTGGGAAGAACAATAAAAGAAAGAACATAAAATAATAAAATGGTAAACTCTGGAGTGTTAGCGTTTACGAAAAAAAAAACGGGGGGGGGGGGGGGGGTGGGGGGACAATATAGAACATTGACATGCAAGTGAAGTGGGTGTGAAAGGACGCATGACGCCAGCAAAGCTAGACGGAAGCCGGAGCCGTGGAACCTGGCAGCGCGTACCTTGACTCCGTCAGCTGGGTTGTGGATAACGGTGGTTTGGGGCTCCTGTTTTAACAGCAGCAATAGGTGTCAACAGGGCGGCCAACGCAAGAGAAGAGAGAGTCAGTCACAACAACCAGGTACAGGCCCTGTCCACATCTACACAGATAGCTTTTGTAAACTGTAGTGATTCCGCCTGAGCTTTGGCTTTCCAGTGTTTAGAAAACACTTTCCAAGACGGAGAGTTTTAAAATCTTTTCTGTGTATTTGTGTGCTGACCTCATGACCTCAAACAAACAATTGCTGTGTGCAAATGAACATAATAACAAACGCTATTTAACGTTTTTAGCGGTTGAATCAGTGAGACATTAATTCCCCCTTGCTCAATCGAGACATAGTTCCCTGATTATTTACTATTGATCTGTTCTTTATTAGTTATGTTTTATGAATGACTCTTGTGTTTGGCTTGTGTGTAACGCCTGTCACCACTCACAGGTTGTTTTTTTGTGTTCTCGTGTAGACAGAGGATTTTTGAAAACTCCTCTGGTATGGCATGGAAGGGGTTGGGGGGGTTGTGTTTTCCAAACTATCTGCATATGCAAGACATGGCACAAGTACAGGCTCAAGGCCTCGACTCCATGTTGGACTGTGCGGCAGCTGGACAGAGAAAGTCATCGGCCGCGAGCAATGTAACTTTGGTGATGACAACAGAAACACACAAGGTCATATAAACCGATAAACGACCCCACGTCACTCTCCACCGACTAGACAATCTTTTACGTCCATCTTGACCGAGTTTGGGGGATACACCACAAAAACACGAAGGCCACAAAAAGATGAAAAAGGAACCAAATGGAGTGGTTATCCCGCGGCTTGCATGTAGAAGGGGAGCAGAGGTAGGCATGAATGCTTTACTCTCTAGTTCTCCGAAAGACGTGTAGGTGGGCAGTTAGGTTGTCACGGTAACCCCAGTGAGATATCTGTGGTGGCGTGACGGCGGCAGTTAGGGGAACAAAAGGGAAATGCCTTCTTAACAAAGTAAGTGGCTGTTAGCAGCTGGTGGAACATTAGATGCCACACAGGACAAACTAAATGGACCACTGAACAGCCAGACATCCATGCATAGAAGCAGGCAGGTACGCACCATTAGTGCATGGATGCAGACAGGCAGAGCACCAAAGACAGACAGGCAGTATTTACAACAGACAAGGAGACAGACAAGGGTTAAGACAGTGAGACAGAGACAGACAGAGGTTAAGAGACAGGCAGAAGTTAAGACAGAGACTAAGACAGAGACAGACAGACAGAGGTTAAGAAGGACAAAGACAGACTGAGGTTAAGTACCAGAACCAGAGGCGAGATATGTTCTCTGGGGCTGTTGACCACATTGGTCTTGCTGTTTATCTGCAGGGAGGGACAAAGTTGGACAGACGGACAGATGGAGAAGGCTTGGTGGTCCACTAAACCCTCACAGCTTCTCCTAGGACCCTATAAGACCCGACCACAAGTCTACCAGAAGTGGGTCAGAAGATCCATCCATCCAAAGCTGAGAGTGGGCAGAGCGAGATTCGCCCCCAAGCTCTGTTATTGGGGTGAACTTCCTGGGTAAATACAAGGTCGGTCTCATGCAGTCCACGGGTGTGTGCATCAGGAGCAGCTAGACGTTCAGACCTACCCTTTGAGAACCCACACACATACATAGGTAGTCAACCACAAGTCAACCTGAACACATAAACACACACACCTTCTTCGAATGGGGAATTATATACGCATATTACATTGTGGGAATGTGTGTGTTTGTTGGGAACAAAGGACACTGCTACCTCCCAGCATCAGCCCTTCCCTCATGGCAGTGATGGTCGTCAGTAGGGCCCAGCAGAGGACAGAGGTGGTGGCGCAGCGACCGCCATGTGCAGCCTGTTGCGAGACACCACTGCAACCAGCCTGCAGCCAGCCTGGAGCAGCCTGCGACCCAGCCACACCTCTGCCGGGAAGGACAGCAGCCGAAGGCCCCCCATGTTCCGGTAGGGAGATGGGTGGGGGGGAGGGGAGATCGGGCCACGTCTGGTGGAGGGTGGCCCTGTTCCAGGCCCTCCAACAAGCTCTAACATGGCCTAGCTGCCAATCCCTACCCAGCCCATCAAGACAGCCCGGCAACGCCTACACCCCCGCCAATCCACGCAGCAGCCCTCCTGTCTCTAGGATGGAGGGGGTTTGGCTGGCCACGTTGGGGAGGCGCATGGACAGTCCAGGGACACCTCTGCCAAACAAGGCAGCAGCCCCGGCCTCCGGTCTCCTGGGTGGAGGGGGACGTGGGTTGGCTGAGGTACTGGGGAAGTGTGGGCATGGTTGTTTGATTTAGGTATGGTAACCCTGTTAGAGATTCCAGTTTATTGTGTGGTTTTTTTTGATAGGGGGGAGGAGGGGTGGGGAAGTAGTAGTCTTACGTACAAGCAGCTTTAAGTGCAGTGAGGTGCTATTCATCAAGGGGGTGAATGGTGGTCTCAAAAACACAAACCCTAAACATCAGGACCAACGTAAACATACCTTGACGCCATCGGCTTTCTTGTTCAGCAGGCTCTTGGCTGCTGCAGAGACAACAACGGGGGGAGGATTTTGAAATGGAAAGGACGTGTTGTTTCAAGGCATCCACCCACCCACACCCATACACACAGGTGGAGGCAACGTTTACAACACGAAGGCTTGGGAAGTCTCTGTTGGAACACAGGCAAGACGCTTGTATACGTCTGTTCTGCCCTTCTTTCATTTCATGGTGTGACCACATGCAAACACAGTGAAAAGCATGAACGTATTCGTGTTACAGTGTGGACAAAGCATGCAGCTACACTGAGAGGGAGAGGGGGAGAGCTGTGAGGTGTGAGGAAGGAGCATGGCTGGGGAGAGGATATGGTAAGAGTGTGATGCGGCAGCCATGCTCAGAGAGAGGTCTTACCTCGCCGGCAGGCGGACACACAGAGGGGACAGAGAAAGGGACGAGAACAGAACAGATCCTTTGAGACAGAAACATGTCTAGGACTGAGGAACTGATGACAAAATGTTTTTGTTTTTTTACAAAACTGAAACAGGTTGGCCACCAGGTTCTCTAGGGTGAGAACACAAGGAGGCATGTCCTGAAGAGACTAGCGTGTTTCAGGGTTTGATCAGAGGGCAGGCTGCGGGCGCGATTATGACTTTTAAACTGTTTTAAAGAGCAGGGAACCCAAAATTGTGATCACCAGAACTGCATTCTTTCATCTCAGAAATATTGCCAAGATTAGACCAATGCTAGCCGCTGCGGATGCAGAGACACTCATCCATGCATTTATATCATCCAGACTGGATGACTGTAATGCACTGTTCTCTGGCTTACCAAGCTCTACTACAAAAAGCCTCCAGCTTCTACAGAACGCTGCTGATAGACTTCTAACGAGAACTAGGAAGTTTGACCACATTACTCCTATTCTCACTTCCCTCCACTGGCTCCCAATAAATGCCAGATCAGATGGTGCTACTTCTTACCTACAAGATCCTGCATGGGTCTGCACCATCGTACCTGAAGGACCTTATTGTTCCCTATTGTCCTTCTCGGCCGCTCCGGTCTTCAGGGGCTGGCCTTCTATCAATTCCAAAAGTGAATAAAGAATCAGCAGGAAACATGGCGTTCTCTTATCGAGCACCCTATCTGTGGAAGAGTCTGCCACCTGTAATCAGGGAGGCTGACTCTGCTGATATATTTAAGGCTAGAATTAAAACCCACCTATTTACCCTCGCCTTTGGCTGCTAGGAGTGCCCCTCAGCTCTAATTAGAGCTAAATCAACACTGTTAGCACGAGCCTACCCTAGCTGCCGATGGGTACTAGGTCTGAGGATACTTGTATGTTCCCTATTTACTGTGCTCCATCATGTAACCATCATGTTGTTTCCATTATCTAGGGTGCTGCTGTGATCATGACTGGATACCTGGCCACCCCACCTGACGGCTACCAGCTTGCTCTCCAGCCAGCACCCCATCATAATATTACTATTTCATTTACTATTTGTACTTTGTCGTTTAAAATTTGTCATGCTTTGTTACCCCTGTTTTTAAATGCCCGTATGACACCCATTGCACTCTGAACCATCTCTGGAAGGAGGGATCCCCCACTCTGAGTTCCTCCTCGAGATTTCTTCCTTGTTAATTAAGGGAGTCGTTTCTATATGTTTATTGTTTATTGTAAAGCGTCTTTGAGTACCTTGAAAAGCGCTATATAAGTCCTATGTATTATTATTATTATTATTATATTATTTGCCCTTAGGGGGGGGCTAGGGCGGTATCACAAAATCACTTTTGGCACATAATAACCTGGCCTGTAAAGCCCTTTGAGACTGTCTTGTGACTAAGGGCTATACAAATAAAATGGAATTGAATTGAATTGAATATGTCTTATATCAGGGGTGACAAACTCAATTTAATCCCGGGCAACATCAGCATTATTGTTGCCCTTAAAGGGCCGGTTTAACTGTAATTTCATTAATAACTAGCTCTGAAAGCAGAAGTCTAGGAAAAATATTTGCCAGCAGACATTCAAGTGTACCATAGTGAACTATAGTGAACTATGGTACAATTTAGGGCCAGATTGGGAAGATCATTCAGTCCCAGTCAGGCCACCACAGTCCTGGGTATATCATTAAACATTTACATTACATTTTACATTTAGGGCATTTGGCAGACGCTTTTATCCAAAGCGACTTACAAAGAGTACATTTGTTGAAGGAGAGGCAGCAATATATCACTGTGGACTGAAGATAGAGCTACGATCGGGCCACAGAGGTAATGTTGGCGTTGCAGGACAGCTGGTCATCCAGTACCACGCCAAGGTTCCTTGCCGTGGGTGCAGGGAGACTTCGATGTCCTCGATGGTGACAAGTAGGTCCATCTGAGGGCAGTCTTTACCCGGTATGAAGAGAAGCTCAGTCTTGTCGAGGTTGAGCTTCAGGTGGTTGGCGGTCGTCCATCTGCTGATGTCGGCCAGGCATTTTGAGATGCGTGTTGCGATGTGGGTGTCTGAGGGGGGGAAGGAAAGAAACAGTTGGGTGTCATCAGCATAGCAGTGGTAGGAGAAGCCGTGGGATGTGATTACAGAGCCGAGAGATCTAATGTATAAAGAAAACAGAAGGGGGTCCCAGTACTGAGCCTTGGGGTACTCCGGTGTCAAGGGTGCAGGGTCTGGACAGGGAGCCATTCCATGTGACCTGATAAGTGCGATCTGTCAGGTAGGAAGTGAACCAGGATAACGCAGTTCCAGTGATGCCAAGCTCTGCCAGGGTGGAGAGGAGAATCTGGTGGTTCACTGTGTCGAAAGCGGCGGACAGGTCAAGGAGGATGAGCACGGATGAGAGGGAAGAGCTTTTGGCGTTGCAAAGGGACTCTGATACTGCAAGCAGGGCCGTCTCCGTGGAGTGCGCCGCTTTGAAGCCTGACTGATGAGGGTCGAACAGGTTGTTCTCGGAGAGATAGGATGATAGTTGGGTGGAGACAGCACGTTCTATGGTTTTGGAGAGGAATGATAGGAGAGACACAGTTCTGTAGTGTCGGACGTCTGTGGTGTCCAGGGTGGGTTTCTAAGGAGTGGCTTGATTCTGGCGGTCTTGAAGGCAGTCGGAAACAGGCCTAAAGTGATGGAGGTGTTAGTTAGGGTGGTGAGGAAGGATGGATGTCGCCCGAGATGTCTTGGAGAAGAGAGGATGGGATTGGGTCAAGGGGGCAGGTGGTGGAATGGTTGGATGTCACAAGCCTGTTGACTTCTTCAGAGGAGAGGGGGTTAAAGCAGGTAAGGCTGGTAGGGGTGGGTGAAGGGGGAGTGGGGGAAGAAGCAGGGGTGAAAGAGGAGGTAATGTCCTTCACCTTCTTTGTAAAGTAGGTGGCAAAGTCATCTGCTGATTTTAGGGGGAGGGAGAAAGCGACAAAATGGTGATCAGACACAGGGAGGGGGGTAAGAGAGAGTGCCGAAGTGGCGCAGGACCTTGTGAAGACAAGGTCAAGTTGGTTCCCGGCTCTGTGGGTGGAAGGAGAAGGAGTGAGCGCCAAACCGAATGTGGCGAAGAAGTTGATGAATTCGGGTGATTGTAACTTCTCTGGCTGGATGTTGAAGTCGCCCAGAACGACAAGTGGGGTGCCATCTTCGGGAAAACAGTTGAGGAGGGCATCCATCTCGTCGAAGAAGTCACCAAGAGGACCCGGTGGTCGGTAGATCACGGCAATGTTGAGCTTGATCGGAAGGGTAAAAGATACAGCATGGAGTTCAAGTGCAGATCTGGTCAGGTGTTCCAGGGGAAGGACCTGGTATGACCACATTTGAGAGATGAGGAGTCCTGTTCCCCCACCTCGCCCAGAGGGTCGGGGAGTGTGTGTGAAAGAGTAGGTCGTGGAAAGGGCGGCAGGGGTGGCGGTATTTTCCGGGGTGATCCAGGTCTCTGTGAGAGCCAGGAAGTGGAGAGACTGGAGGGCGGCGTAGGCCAGAATGGTCTCAGTTTTCTTGACCGACGATTGGCAATTCCAGAGTCCCCCTCTCACATCAAGGCCTGTGTAGGTTGAGATCGTAGGGTAGAGGAGATTGGAGGGGTAGCGGCAACGAGTAGAGGGTCTTCGGTGACATCTGCCGCGGTAGGATGTCCAGACTGTAATGGACTGTAGGCACATGTCTAGCACAGGAGGAGGGAAGGTGTAGGACTCCCTGGACGGACTCCCGCAGAATGACTCCCTTGTCTTTGTTCTGGGTCTTCGTTCGCAGGGCAAAGTGCACAAGGGGGCTCATGCAGGGTTAAGCTCCTCCTTGTCGTTACCTCATTTGACTACAGCTGAATGCCCGAAACTGGGTGATTATCCCTGGGCGTGTCCACCTCTTAATATGCTAATGATCAAGTTTGCAACAACAACTCTGTAATAAGTGAATTTGACCAATATCTCTTCCAACAATAATACAACAAGATTCCTTTTTACCAACACTACCCCAACAAACCAACACTGTTATCCAAGTTACTTTACGATAGATACCTCTACCAACGCTGCTACAAGATTAGTTTCAAGTAAAACCAACACTGCAATAGGTTACTTTACAATGTTAGTTTTAGTAAAATACCAACACTGCTACAGGTAGTTTAAGATCAATACCTCTACCAGTCCTGCTACAGGATTAGCTTTTAAGAAAATGGCTCTACCAGTTCTCTGCAGCCTTCTTCTACAACAGATTGTTCTACAACATGTACTGCACACACACACACACACACACACACACACACACACACACACACACACACACACACACACACACACACACACACACACACACACACACACACACACACACACACACACACACACACACACACACACACACACACACAACACACAACACACAAACACACACTTCTCTGTGTTTCTCTTTCTCTGTTTCCCTATTTCTTGCATGCACATGCGCACAAAATAAGCGCCGGTGTTATGATAGCGTCATCGAAATATTGCGCCGCCGCAACTAAGCACTGGCCTGGTCCGCCTCTAGTTCAGTGGCCTGGTCTGCCTCTAGTTCAGTGGCCTGGTCCACCTCTAATTCAGTGGTCCGCCTCTAGTTCAGTGGCCTGGTCCGCCTCTAGTTCAGTGGCCTGGTCCGCCTCTGGTTCAGTGGCCTGGTCCGCCTCTGGTTCAGTGGCCTGGTCCGCCTCTGGTTCAGTGGCTGCTGGTCCGCCTCTGGTTCAGTGGCCTGGTCCGCCTCTGGTTCAGTGGCCTGGTCCGCCTCTGGTTCAGTGGCCTGGTCCGCCTCTGGTTCAGTGGCCTGGTCCGCCTCTAGTTTAGTGGCCTGGTCCGCCTCTAGTTCAGTGGCCCGGTCTGCCTCTAGTTTAGTGGCCTGGTCTGCCTCTAGTTCAGTGGCCCGCCTCTAGTTCATTGGCCTGGTCCGCCTCTAGTTCAGTGGCCTGGCCCGCCTCTAGTTCAGTGGCCTGGTCTGCCTCTAGTTTAGTGGCCCGGCCTGCCTCTAGTTCAGTGGCCTGGTCTGCCTCTAGTTTAGTGGACTGACCATATAGACGTTCAGGCCACCGGGATAACTCCCAGTGCTCCCATGGCCAGTCCGAGCCTGATTTGTATGATAAGCAAATTATATTCTTCACAAGGGCCACATAAAATTAGGTGCCGGGCCGGATCCGGCCTGCAGGCCTTGAGTTTGACACGTGTCTTAAATGACTGACAGCATGAATCTATCCCATGTTGTCACTGTTACTACATTTATAGCATAATAAAAAATTTAAAAACTGGTTTAAATGCCATTGTGACATAGGGAAAACACGTGGGAGTGTCCACTTAGATTTATGCTGACTAGATCAGATTACCAGTTGGCACCAACTTGGTAGGCTGGTAAACTAGTCCTCCTGTTGTCTTTGTTTTCTGTTAAATACCTTTGTCTTACATTAGGCTTGAATGTCCATTCGGTCTACCTCCTCCCAGGTGTCTTTGTACACCCGTCTCCTCTCCAAGTTGGTCATGTTCATGACTATCGTTGTGATTTCCTCTGTCAGGAACAGTTCGAAGCAGGACTTTATGTCACCCACCCGGGATATGGCATATCTTGTTGGCCCTGGGGTCTTCTTGATGACATTTTCCACTGACAGCCGACCTCTCCTCTCAGGTGGGAATGAACACCAAGACAAAGTCCCATTCTTTGACTGGTATGTAACCACAGCAGGACCATCTTCTTCCTCACTGGATTGTTCCCCATCAGTTGTCTCTTCGTCTGGATCATATTCTGACACTTCCTCTTCAAAAGCATCTTCACTGTCATGTTCCTCCCCTCTCCCCTTCTCATCAGTGTCATGGTCAAAGATATCATCCAAAGCCTCAGCCATTGTGCTGCCACAGAAATGAACTGAGAGCCAGGCCTCATATAAGCTTTATATGATCTGCGAGAAAGTTTAGCAAACAATGTTGCAAACAGGTGTGGTTCGCTTCCCTCGGGAAAACACTAAGACTGGTATTCCCGCACTCACACATGACACACATACATGTAGACACACACACACACACATCTAAACAACTCTATTTTATACACTAATTGTAATCTTACCCATTCATTTCTAATGACCGGTCATGTTAGACCGGGAAGACCAAGGGTGTACATAAGTTCAATAAAACACCCAAAATAAAAATAAAAAACTCAAAATTGATTTTGTGTGTTCAGATGCCATGTGTGAACAAAGTCATGGAACCTTATGACAAATAGATGAAATTAACTACATTTTTTAGAGAGAGAAATTGTAAATCGGTCAGATTTGACCGCGAAGACAACAGGAGGGCTAGTCAAGTCATTATACATCTGGGTGGACACTCCGACTTGTGATGTCACTTTGTCACAATGACACATTTTCAGATGACCTGTAATTGCTAATCAGTGGTACAATACAAAACAGTGGTCTCCTTTAAAAAACGTTTTATAAATTCCTCATCCCTACACTGCCATATTTTAACATATATATTTTAACTTTCACATGCGTTACGTTTTTGTTAAACGCCTTGCTGTCATTGGTCCCTTAAATGAAAGCCACCGGTATACTATTCCCATAACAGCAGGACTGAAGTGGTAGAGGTTGGGGTACCAACCTGGGAAGCTTCGCGTAGCCAACATGGTGGTGAGGATGGCACCCTATGGAGCAGAAGTAACACATCGTAAACACCCTGTGTACTGGTGGAAAAAGCAGGGAGAAACAGGGAATTCTCCAAGAATAATAACATCTTGTTCTAATGTTCTCATTAGAACAAGATAAGGGGCGTTGTTCGGCACAACGCAATAGCAGAGTGACTAACACTCCCTTAGCTGTTCTGAAATCGGGGCTTATTGCTTATATAAAACGGTTAATACATTAAACCAAATTAAGGTTTCAGAAATTAACCACATAGCAACAAAAAATGCAATAGTTTATTGATACCAAATAATAATTCTTACGTCAAACATTGTATTTCTTCAGCAACATAGCAGAATGGTTGCAGAGCAACACACAGACACAGCCACATAGAGACACAGTGGAGACATACGTTTACATGCACAACATATTCTGGTTTTTGCCCTTATTCCGAAGAAGACAATATTCCTCTAAGCTGTTTAGATGGCTAGTGAGAATGAATATTCCACTAATATTCCCGTCATGTTGCACAAGTGGTGTCACAATTAAACATGTAAACATTTCGTACAAAGTTTTTCACAGGTGACAGACTTGACGGACCGTGCGAACACAGCCTCACTCTTTCAGTCTTTCAACCACCTTCTTGAAAAGGTCAGCATTGCGATATTTGCACATATCCAAAAACCTGTTGATACCCAAGTCTTTCACTTTCACTTTTGCTTTTATAATTTCTATGAATTTAGCAATTTGTAATATCCATACGCATTAATTAAGTGGTGATGCGAACCAATGGATCTTTTCTCTCTAACCCTAAAACAACTTATTTCGGCAAGTCGGCACTTAAAAACATAGGATAAAGTGAAAATATGGACTCAAATTACCATAGATGCAGAGATGGTTATTTGTCTACAACCCCTTTCACACATTCTTTCAGACCTCCAGTTCAGATTCAATAGGCTAGATCAAACTGGTTCCCAAGTTGAAACCCTAGTCATTCTATTGTTCGAGATGCATGTCTTTAATGGGTCTACATGGGGGCAAAACACCATAGCACCCCCTTGCTGGAGAGGACAGGCCGGATCACCTTCAGTTTTCGCCGGGCGTTGAACTTCTTTAGACATTCCACCGTCTCCTGTCTGTGCATCATGGATGCCACCGTGGAACGTTGCTATGGATACGGGAGAGTTGATCAGTGGGTGGAGGCGTACAAAGCCAGCATTGTATATATATATATAATTATACATATATAATATTATATGAAAATATAAAAAGGAGTATCTGAGGATGACGGACAAAACTCAGAACTCATATTCATGTTGATGAGTGAAGTAAGTCATGGCCGTTAAGATTCTGTTGCGCTTGAACCTTTTAAAAGGTAGGTGTGTGTGTGTGAAAGGATCCAGGTGTGCGTGTGTGTACATGCATGCATGCGAGTGTGTGCATACACAGATCCAGGGGTGTTTGAGTACATCCGTGGCTGTAACGCGCTTCACTGGGTTGATGGTCAGCATCTTGTTAATTAGATCCTTCGCCTCCGGGGTGACCGTGTCCCACTCTGGAGAGGGGAACTACACACACACACACACACACAAATACTTTTTTTTCTTTTCAAACGTTTTCCTGATGCAGCATTGAAGCCTGTGTGAGTCCTCACATCATATGCTCCAGCCTTGATCTGCTGGTAGAGTCTGTGCTGGTCCTCGTCCCAGAAGGGGGGGTAGCCCACCAGGAGGATGTACAGGATTACCCCTACACACACACACACACGCACACGCACGCACGTAATAAAGGCACATGTTTTGATAATGAGGGTGGGTTCGAAACCAGCACTAGGACCATACTGTCATCAGATGATCAGGGCATGTAGATAATGATGAGATAATGATGGTTCCATACCAACACTAGGACCATACGGTTATATCTCTGTGAAAGGCCCTTGCTGAAAAGCTTGAAGGGAGATCTTACCACAGGCCCACATGTCCACCGGTTTCCCATAGGGGTCCTTCCTCAGCACCTCTGGGGACAGATAGCCGGGTGTGCCCGCAAAGCCTATCCACAACACACAACGCGAAACACAGCACACACACACAGACCGCAACGCACAAAGACACAAAGAAAACAAGAGACTAAATGTCTCGTTTTCTTTGTACCAATGATATCATTGGAACCTTCCTATTAGAAAATTGAGAAGTGCTGTCCGAGTTGAATTGAATTGCAGTTTTTGGCGATTCCTCACATAAATCATTTTGTTAAAGTTGACTCGAGAGCCATTATTTGAGTGTCACTGTGAGAATATCCATTTCTAGTTGACTGTGCCTGCTTCTGTATAAGACCATTTCGATTTTAGACCGCTCCCGGCTAATTTCTGACCAATCAGGGCATTCTCTTCCCTGACTGGTGCATGGAATCCACCTTGCCTGGCAATCACACTTCTAAATGGTGGAGAATGGTGGATGCTTCTTTGGTGGTTTAGTATCTAAATATTGCTCTCTTCTGCTCTTTCGTCTCCCTTTTTACTACTGTTGAATGTGAGGGCAGCAGTTTTAGGTTTACGATAGAAAGTCAGGTGGAGCAAGGGCTGTGGGTCAGACAGTCCCCCAGGAGAAAGGAAACTACTCCCTCTGTGGGAATTCCCCATGGCTCTGTTCCAGCTGCAGATGCAACCTACTTCTCCTGAGCCTCTTACGCCATGTCCCACTTGTGTTCCCGAATCCCTCCCATCCATTTGGATGTAGTCGACCCTACTACATCTCGACTGTGTCGAGCAGAAACACCAAGAACACTTGTACACAGCTTGTTAAAAATCACAAACGTGCAAAAATGTTTGACATGACAAACAAATTACATAATCCCTTTTTCCATGAATTGAGAGATTCCAACCGATTTAAAAAGTTGTTGATTAACGTATTGCAAATATCATCAATTGTACTCTAATTGCTACCGTCCTCTCGCTCGCCAATAACGCTAATTTGGAGCACCCCGTTCTAGGCATTCCGTGGAGAGGAGTCATAAAAACATGAAAACCTATTGTGGATTAGAATTATTCTTGATTTCTTCCACAGGGACTGGAGCAGAAGATTGGCACCATAAACTCCCGCAGGTCTTTACAAGACTTGTAAAGAAAGAGCCAAAAAGAGCAAATGTACCCTGCCCTAAACTAGCCATCTATGTCTTAAGTTTCAAAATGTCTCTAATCAATATGGCATTAAAATAGAAGTGTATCCCGCTAGCTCTGCAACAGAAAAAAGCCAGTAGAAAATCTGGTGTGAATGTAACGCAGATAGACGGAAACAGACTTTCGATGTGTGTACGTTGGTGCAAAACTATGATATGATCAAACGAGTACAGCAGTACTCGTTGAGATGTCGAGCAGGGTATGCTATGACATTGCTTTGGTATGTCTTCTTCTCGACCTGTCCACCTGCAGCGGCGCTATACTGCCCCCATGCGGACCGGGGGGAAACAAGTATTTGAATATTCGAAAATCATGACCCATCCCTACATCGATTGCAGTGCTGATATTGTTTTTATTGGACAGTACAATAGTCACAGTCAACAATAAAATCAATAAAAAATTTCTTATTCATAATTTTTTTTTTATAAAATACGAAAATTGAGATTTGGAGAATGGATTTGGAGAAACACAGACAATGGATCCATAGTTAATATGATTTATAAAAAAAACATGAAAAACAAATACAAGTCAATTCATTATATTAATGATACATATTTGAAACGGGGGATAAAAGCTGCTGGGGGATCTCAAGCCATATATTGTCCTTTATTTGGTTGTTCAGGTAGTCGTCACAGTGTTTGTCGTATAATATTGGGTGTTGAGAAACTACATTGATCAGGCATTCTCTAATTTTGTATTTTGGCAGAAAGCTGGAGCTGGAGGTATGACATCAGTTGGAACAAATGATTTCATTTGTCAAACGTATATTTCTGCATGGGCAAATTTGCAGGAATCAAGGTCCTTCTGAAAATGTTTTTCTCTGCACAAATGTTCTGCAGTGGTGTGCAAGCATTCATAAGAACCAAAATAAACCGTTTTTTATACATTTCTATACTCTTTGGATAATGACTTGAAATTATTAAAGTGCTTTATGGCAGGGTCAGAACTCACCAAACCAGGCCTGCTGGTCCCCCTGCACCTCGATGGCCAGGCCAAAATCTGCTAGCTTCACTGCCGCACCCTTTAGCTTGCTGGCTAGGAGCAGATTCTCCGGCTGCAGGAGCACACACACCAAGAACACACATTTAACACACACTTTAAACACACAGAGTGTTTACCTGCATTTTCAAATGTATGTTGAATTATAAAACAGTATGTGGTGCACGAGGGGGCGTGGTTTAGTGCCGGCGAGTTGAGACAAGGGGAGCGGAGCAGCAAAATGCCTGTGATTGACTCAGCTGTAGGGGATGAGTATAATTAGCCTGATGGTAATTATTTGATTACCTGTTTACTCTCCACAGTCAGAGGCTGGGGACGGATGGAGCAGCAGGACTGACACGAGGCCGACTCCATAACCCGAGAACAAAACGATTTATTATTTCTGCATTTATACGCCGATGTGCAATTTTTTGTTGTGATGAAAAAGCTGTTGAGCATTATTCCTCCTTCCTAGTCAAGAACCCGATGCCACGGAAGTGGCATTGTGGCAACTGAAGACATTGCTACACAGTAGTTCAAGATTCAAGAAATGTAATTGTCACATACATACAGGATGTGCAGTGAAATGAAAAAGTGGCGATGCCCAGCACAATGTCCAACAGAACAATACAAATATCACAAATATCGCAAATTGAAGGGAATGAATCAGAATATCCATACAATTTACAGTCTTTACAGCAAAAAGAGCAGCTTTTTTTTTGAATGAGAAATATGACCAAATAAGAAAATAAACAGCAAGGCATATAAATAAGTAGGCATAACAACAACAATAAATATATAAAAAGTGTAGTATCAAGACTACTATGTGGCTATATGTACTGTGTACTACCTATGTGTGTGTGTGAGTGTGTGCATGGGAGGGGCAGTGGGGGCGGCCCCAGCGAGGTCAGAGTTCACAGTCCTGATGACTTGTGGAAAGAAACTCCCTTTTAGACTCTGTTCTAGCAGCATGACTGCGGAGGCACTTGTCTGACTGCAGCAGTTGGAACAGATTGTTGTTGGGGTGGTGAGGATCCTTCATGATCGTGCAGGCTCTGGTTCAACACCTCCTGGAGTACAGGTCCCACAGGGTGGGGAGTGTAGTGCCAATAGTGCGCTCAGCCAAACACACTACCCTTTACAGAGCCCTCCTGTCCTGAGAGGAGATGTTGCCGAACCAGGCAGTGATGCTCCCTGTCAGGATGCTCTCCACCGCACCAGCGTCGAAGGTCTGAAGGATCCTCTGGGAGACTCAGAACTCAGAGGCGCTGCTTCGCCTTCCTCACCAGGGTGTCAATGTGTGTAGTCCAAGTGAGATCATCTGTGATGTGACTCCCAGGTACCTGAAGCTGCTCTTCCTGTCCACAGCAGTCCCATTAATCCCCAGTGGTGTGTAAGTCATCTGATGTTGTTGTGTCCTCCTAAAGTCCACAATCAGCTCCTTAGTTTTGGAGACATTCAGCATGAGGCTGTTGTCTTGGCACGAGAGTGACAGGTTAGCAACTTCCTCTAGGTAGGCCTTCTCATTGCTACCGGAGATCAGGCCCACCACCACTGTGTCATCCGCAGACTTGACGATGGTGTTGGAGCTGCATCTGGCCACACATCATGTGTGCACAGGGAGTACAGTATGGGGCTGAGGACGCAACCCTGGGGGGATCCTGTGTTCAGGGTGAGGGGTCTGGAGGTGTGTTTGCCCACCCTGACGACCTGGAGCCTGGCGGTTAGAAAGTATTCTGGGGGGTGTTCTGACCCAGCTCAATCAGTTTACCAGCCAGTCTACTTGGAACTATGGTGTTGAAAGCAGAGCTGAAGTCAAAAACAACATTCTCACATAGCCCCCCTTCCGACTATCAAGATAAGAGCGGGAGCTGTGTATTACCTGGGAGACTGCATTTAAATATTGTATTGGGCAATCAGTGCACCACAAGTTAAGTCAGCCACCAGCACACACACTCGAGAGCGCTAGCATGCTAGATAGGTATTTGCCAATACCATGCCACTTAAAATACCATATTACATGTAACAATAAACCAGACTTTAACCACAACCTGCCTGTGTCCTTGGAGGAGCCCTGAACTAAAGCCACTTCGGTGGCATTGTAGCACAAGCTATGCTACATTGGCACCCAACGTGGGGCCCTCCAGGACAAAGGACACACGGCCAACTCCCAGTACTACCTCTTCCCATAGCAGCGATGGACATCTGTGGGGCCCAGCAAAGGACCGGGGTGGTGGTGCAACAACCGCCAGGCGCAACCACAGGTTGCTGGTAACCCCTGCAGGCAGCTTGGAGCGGCCCGAGACCCAGCCATGCCTCTGCCAGGTAGGACAACAGTCGAAGGCCCAAGCTCCAGGAGAGAGATGGGGGATCGTGCTACGTTGCCTGGTGGAGGGTGGCCCTACCGGGGTTCCAAGCCCCTCCAACGAGCTCCATCATGGCCTAGCTGCCAATCCACACCCAGCCCACCCAGACAGCCCTGCAACTTCCACACCCAGCGACACCTACACCAGTCAAGACAGCACCTCTGGTCTCCAGGGTGGAGGGGTAGAGGGCTTGGCTGGCCATGTTGGGGATGGGCCTGGACAATCCCCAGTCGGTATGGTAAACGTTTAAGAGTCCGGTTTTATTGTAGGTATGTTTGGGAGTGTGTGTGTCGGGGGGGGGGGGGGCTGGTTCAGTGTAGGGGGTATGTGGGAGTGTGTGATTGGTGGCTGGCTAGCCTAATTAGCCTCACCTGATCTGGGGGGTGGGCTGCAAGCCTGTCGTGCATTGGGCAATCAGTGCACCACAGGTTAAGGCATGCTAGCTAGCATTTACCATCTGCTTAATACCATATTACATGCAACTTCACAATAAACCGGATTTTAACCACAACCTGCCTGTGTCCTTGGAGGAGCCCCAAACTAAGGCCACTTTGGTGGCATTGTAGCACAAGCTATGCTACACATATATCAAATACTTTTTTCCTTACTGACCACTGTAACCCATTTGTGTCTATATTCTAACTACGTAAACATCATTACAACAGTGACCACACAGGATGTCGGTTGGTTTGCGCCCTTCATGTATGGCTGAGTGGCATCAGTTTTGGTCATGTTTGTCTTTTGTGATTAGGTTTGTGGCGAATGCAAAACATCCAGCTTACTACTTCTCCAGTTAAATTTCAGTCCCGCCCGCTCATTTGGTTGGCAAATCAGATGGACAAAGTCCCAGCATGATCGGTGCGCTGCTGCTGGCGAAGCAGCACCAAGCCATATCCTAGTCATTGTAACCATTCTCAAGTGGACCAGTAAGATGTGGGGTAAGATGACGCAGTGTCAGCCAAGGAGACACACAACCTCAAGACTCTTACGACGACCTCCGGCGGAGGTCACAGTTAACGGCGGTCAGTGAATTTACTGCCATCCAAAATTATCACTGCTGAAAACTGTTTGTTGTCCTTTAGTGTGCGTATATGTGACAGAACCTTGGCATTGGGAAAAATACTTTTTTTTATAACCATTAAACCATTGGAAACATTGCCGTCTGTTACATGGGGAGTCCCCCGAATGTGTCTCTGCTAATAGTAGTCGCAGCTTGTAAACTCTGACACCATGTTACTCAGCAAAGCCACCAGAAAAAGATACAGAACACTTAGAACGGGGCCAAAACATGGACGTACCAAGCAGAAGCTGCGACCACACTAGCAGAGGGGGGTCCAACAGTAAAGCCCCAATTGCCTAATGGGCCTAACCTGAAAAAAACTAATACATTTACACGTTTTTTTGCTTTGACGTTATTGTTTTGGTTATACCCATTCCATTAGCCAACATGCTAATGGACCGACAGTTTGTTGGTAAACCTGTATAGTTATTACTATTACTATTTACTGTTTACTGATCTATTTAAATACCGGTTACAATAATGAACCACCTAAATAAATTTATGTTTCGAATCATATTTCATATTTCCAGTATTTCGTTTGTTATACCGTCTTGACTTTGGACGACATGATTTTGAATTATTATTGTTGTTTAGAATAAAAGGGAGAGGAAGAACGCCATCTTCAACACCATCATTACCACTCTCTTGTTATATTTAATCTGTTTTGACAAAATAATCATGGTATGGTCATCCATTCTTATGACTTGCTACACAGAGCAGCATTCCCAATGAGAATGAACATTTTAAGAAACCCCCAATATGCATGGTATTTTTCAAGCAAGGGCTTGTTTCTGCCCTGTCTGCGGCCTTTATGGGTCGGTCAAGACAAGTACATTTTTTGAGCCTGGCCCTTAATCACATTAACAGACCCAAAGAGCTTTACAGGCCTTATATGTATGACACACCTTAAGCCTAGAACCCCCCAAAAAAGCTCCCTTAATTAACAACGAAGAAATCTTTACACTTGAAGGATCCCTCCTTCCAGGGACCACTCGGAGTGCAACGGGTGCCGTTATGGACATGCGGAACACAGATGAGTACATTGTAAAAAACACCAATTTGGGCGTCTTCCAGGGCGCATGGGCTTACCTTCAGATCTCGGTGCACCACGCCCATCTGGTGGCAGTGTAGCACAGCCTCCAGGATTTGCTGAATGCAGTGGCTGCAGACACACATCAGAGGACGTTATGAGTTAGTAGCATAGCACCAAGCCCTCGACATCAGTTGCCCAGAGGGTGAGAGGCACAGGGGGCCGGGCAAAAAGTAGCGTCAGCAGATAACGTAGCTTGCGAGGGAAATGTTGCCAATTGATGCCAATAGTCGCGCCCCGACACGGGTCTCACACACGCGCGCGCACACGCACACACACACACACACACACACACACACACAAATCAGGTATATTCAGGAGTAGCAAGTATTTGTGTGAGTAGTAAAAGCTTGGTATATGTATGCAGTTGGTGTCAGGTTGGTAAAGGTTTGGTCCGGTACGGTACAGCCTTGCCTTTCTTTCTTAATAAGATCCAGAAAAATATGTATTTGTTCATTTTCAACGCAATCACATCATTTGTTCTTACGACCTTGCAGAAATGATTCCTAGATGTATGTCACCTGCTTTATCTTGCCATACGGTTCATACCCTCTCTAAATGTTAATATGTTTGTCTCTTTGTTACCAACGTCTCAGATCAGTGCTGGGGGTTATTAATCTTGATTCAAAACTGGTTTTTAAATCCAGATATTTATCTGTTGTAAACAGGGCCAGAGATTGACATGAGGGATGCCTAATCTAGACTGAAAGAGGGATTAGAGTACCACACCCCTAGCATTGCAACAACAAAACAAAAACAAGTTTTAATAATGATTATGAACTAATGTTCTACCTTAATACCTTATCTTGCATATATATTTGTATTCTACTAGACCGACTGTACATTTGTAAATCTGTTATTTTATTTTTATTATTCTGTTTATTTCTCTATTGTTTTTATTGTATTGCTATGCAACCTGGCAGAATAATTTCCTTTGGGATTAAGTTTGTAAATCTTTATAAGCATCTTATCACTTTAACTTTAAAGGGGTACTTGGCCGGAAAATATTTGAGAGGCTACATTCGTAAAAATAGTTTGACAACCACTCAGCTAATGGACCAGAAGGTCAAGGTAGTGACACAGTGTCGCCAGTCCCTCCACTTGCTGCTACTGGCGCACTTCCTGCACTTCGCATGGGCTTGTGGGATGACAGAAAGGGTCATGTGTCGTGTGTTTGTGTACAAGACAGAAGAAAAGAAAAGAAAACATGGGGTTGGATTATGTCCCGCCCCCTTTTGCCTCCGGTCCCTCCTCTCAAGTTTCAAGTTTCAAGTATTTTTATTGTCACTTCACAATTTACACGTGAGTATAAGCAGTGAGTGAAGAACTTTTTGTGCAAAACGCCCGACAACCGACAGTAATTATAAAGGAATATAAAATAGAATAAGAACTACAAAATAGATATAAAAATAGTTACCTGTTACCTGCTGACACTATGATGACAGTATGATGGATGTGTCCCACAATGCAGTGCGGCAGGAAAATAAGAAAGGCTTGGACATATTTCTTTTTTGCCCAAGTGTGTCCGAACAAGTAAATAGTGAAATATTGTTGTCAACTTTTTGCGGATTCCCTGAAACTAAGCAGGTCTATTTGAAAGGCTGCGTGACGTTGCCGGCCACAGAGGCCATGCCGTCTTATGCCCTCCGTGAAGTTTGGATGAACTCTTGAAGTGTAAGTGAAGTGTAAATCAACCCCATGTTTCGGCTCCAATTCGAATACTGTGACTTAAAATGAAAATGTGCATTGGGCTGAGAGTTCTACAAAGCGAGTCATCCCCATGGTTATGACTAGCACCACCTTTCACTCATGGCAGCGTTGTCGAGTTTGACGTTATAATTGGCCATGTTGTTCATAAAATATGCAGCATTTCACATCATACATGACATCGGAGCAGAGTGGAGCGTTCACAAACTGACTGGTGGAGACTGGCTAAAACAGCATTGTAAACCTGCTTTCTTTAAATAACGATAATATTTTTAGTCACGGTGACTGCAATGCTATGCAAAGTTGCCGATGTGTGTTCAAGACCATAGACGGCATGCTAACACAATGTTGGGTTTACTAGCACTTTTAGGGGGAAATGGAGGTGTGTATTGTACTCGTCAGGCCGGGGGGTGGGGGCTGGGATGGGAAGGTTTATGTGAAGGAGAGAGGTACAAGTGTAAAACAGCAGTTTCTCCGGTTGTGCCTGCTGCCTGCTCTTGGTCATTGATGGATTACTAACCTCCAGGTACCTGCACACTATGGCTTTTAGATTTACACTGTCTAGAATCTGCTTTAACTTCATTTCCATTTTTGTGGAAGAGAACGAGAGGCCAGTCCAGAATAAAAAGCAATATTTGTTTATTTTTTGGATGGTGTCAAGGTTAACGTTAGATTGGTGGTGTTAGGGTTAGGTGGTTGGGGATAGATGGGTGGTGTTAGGTAGAGCCTGACTTATCGGTTGCCGTATACTTTTTACATTTAAATTCACACTAGTGAAGATTCAAGTTTTAAGAAGTTTCATTGTCACATCCACATACAGGATGTGCAGTGAAATGAAAAAGTGGTGATGCCCAGCGGAATGTGCAACAGAACAATACAAATATCACAAATTGGAGGGATCAGAATCAGAACATCCACACTATTTACATTCACAGTATTTACAGCAGAAAGAGCAGGAATGAAAAATATAACGAATAAGTAGGCATATCAATAACAAGGCAATATAAAACATTTAGCTTGAAGTAATGTAGTAAAACTATGCGGGTGTGTGGAAGTTGCCCAGCTAAAACTTACCATTACCAAACTTACCATTACTTTTTAAGTAAAAACACTGGAAAGATTGAACATCAAATGTAGAACATTATGCCCTTGAATCATTCTGAAAATAAGTCCTGACAGGATTTAAGGAACCTTCTACTAAAGCTTTAATTCATAACATTTTTGGAGGACATAAGACATGGCCTGTCAACACTGCAAGCATTGACCAGTCTGTGTGTGACTATACAATGATGTGTGTGTGTGTGTTGGTGCACTAAACATATGAATGAACATGCAGTGTGTGTGTGTGTGTGCATGTGCTGGCTGCTCCATAATCAAAGTGACCCAATACGTTGGCGTGTTGCACATTTTTGGCTTGAGAGGAAGGAGATTGGGATGTTTGACGTCACTGACCTGGCGTCTGCTTCGCTGTAGTACTCCCGTGCAACAATGTCTTCAAACAGCTCGCCGCCGGTCACTCTGGACAAATCAGGAGATGAACACATGGATTCATGAGGAAAAGACAGGCAGAGGCAGAAACCTTGCAGAGGAACGTGCCGAAACACAGGAGAAGATACTCGGAGAGGGCTGTTAAAACAATATTGGCGCTCAATGCTTTCCATCCGCAACAAAGCGACGCACAAAAAACATGCATTTTAGTGCAAATTTTTTTGGAGTTGTTAATACAATAATCTACTCAGAATTACTTAATGTCCATGGTTTTGAAGTGGACTGAATGCTACTGTACATGCTGAAACGCGTGGGTGGTATTTGTACTGTATACATGCAGGGATGGTAGTAGGGGTGATTCCGTAGGGGTCACCAAGGATATCTTTTCGGGGGCCGTGTGTCACCCTAAGTCCTTGGACATGACCCTGTCACGGGTCAGGTGTGGCATGTTGGTGGCTTGACGTGGAGCCTTTAAAACCGCGAGAACGAAATGTATGTTTGTTTTTTAAAACCCAGGCTGTGTGTCAAAATGCCTCCACTCCACTTTCCCCTTTCTAAAAATGTAAACCAACGATAACCAATACCATTGTGGCAATTAAAATAAAATGAAGTTACTTCCCTGTCCAGCTCCTACATCTCTGGCAGCAGAGAGACAACAATGGTCAGGAGACATTATGGGGGCTGAGGCGTCCAGCTTGTCGGCGAAGCTACTCAGGTCTTACACGCCCCTTTTGCCAGTCGTGGACCTATGTGTATGCAAAGACGCGTGCAGTCATCCTGGAGCTTAGCAACGCGCAGCTGATCTCTGCAGAGGCTTGTGTAAAGTGTAAAGAAAATTTGAAGGGGTTCGTTTTCTTTTTGGCAGTCAGACGAGAGAATGAAATGAACGCACCCAGGAAAATCAAATTGTTGTATTTTCAGCAGGAAAATCAAAACACTATTTTCAGTTGGTTGCAATACACAAATCGTTCTTAGCAGTGCATCAGCATTCTCACATGGAAATAATGGCTTTTTAACATAGTCTCGAGTTGTGTGCATTTAGGTTCAGAAATTATACTTTCCCCTTGTCTTCATGTTAACGTGACGTGGAAATACAAATGCAGAGTCCTGACGTGGACCTTGGTATGAATCCATCTTTAGATGGGTGGTGGTGTCTGGAGACATAACGGGATTATATGGGTGGAGATGACAATTTTGTGTTTGGGTTAGGGTGGTTTTGGTGTTGGGGTTAGATGGGTGGTGTTGGTTAGGGTTAGATGTGTGGTGTTAGTGTTAGATGGGTGGGGTTAGATGGATGGTGTCAGTGTTAAAGTTAGATTGGTGGTGTTCGGGTTCGGTGGTTGGGGATAGATGTGTGGTATTAGGTAGAGCCCGACCGATTTATCAGCTGGCCGATTTTATCGGCCGACATTGGCCTATTGTCGATATATCTGTATCGGCGTATGTGTCCGATATGCACTGATATTAACCTTTTTTTTACATTTAAATTCCCCCTAGTGAAGTTTAGTTTACCATTTCAGTGTACTGATTTCGACAATAATGTTTATTATTAACCGATATATGTATACAGCAGGGCCACGGGAAGGTATACACACCGCTAGACATATAGGACTCAGTCCATCACCTGGGCAGGAATACACCGCTACACATATGTCTTTCTCCAGGTATACACCGATGGACACTCCGGGCTCAGGGAACTAAAGACGTGATCACCGGGATCACGTCTTTAGTTCCCTGCTCCAGATCCAATATCTTTCAAAGTCCCCCCACCACCCAGTCCATGCTCCCACTCAGTCTCACAACTCCATGATCATGTTGATAGTTGGAATTTTTTTTTACTTAGAAAGGTATTGAATATTCAATATAGATATATATAGTATATATATATAGATAATCACGCTCTGAATTACATGGGTCTGGAGCGTGGAACTAAAGACGCAATCACGGGTCTGAGTCCTATATGTCTAGCGGTGTATTCCTGCCCAGGTGACGGACTGAGTCCTGTCTAGCGGTGTATACCTGCCCAGGAGACTGTATGAGTCCTGTGTGTCTAGCAATGTATTCCTGCCCAGGTGATGGGGCTTCAGAGCGAAGCCGTCGGGGAGTAGCAATCCCCTCTATGTCTTATGTTAATGTCTCGAATCGATATGCCATTAAAATAGTTGTTTAGAAGTGTATCCCGCTAGCTCTGCAACAGCAAAAAGTCAGTCGAAAATCTGATATGTAACGCAGATAGACTGTACAACAGACAGGTTAAACTTTCGATGTGTGTACATTGGTGGTTATTGTGAACATTATTGAGTACAGCAGTACTCATTGAGATGTGGAAGCGTGTATGCTATTGCCATGCTATGACATTGTGTTGGTATTTCTTATTCTCGATCCCGTACACGCGCAGGGCAGCGGCACTATACTGCCCCATGTGGACCCGGATAAAACAAGGGCACGTACTTTTTTTTAGTCTGATTAACTATTATATATTTTTTTTGGAATAAAACGACTATTCGAATATTACAAAATTATGACCCATCCCTACATCAATTGCAGTGCTGATATTTTTGGCACAGTAAAATAGTCAGTCAAGCCATACCATTTATCTTAAGATTTTTTTAATAGAAATAGAAAAGTCAATATAATAGCAAAGTCAATCGATAGTGGTATAGATAAAGACTCGGATCATTAAGTTTCAAAAATGTTATTAATATCAATAAAAATTAACAATCCCCATCCCGAGTAAAATATCCTGCCTCCATTACATATCTTTGTCCCAAGTGTTTGATAACATCATTTGAGGGATCAAAAATACTGGCTGATATATCGATATCGGAAATGTTTTACTCCCCAAGATTGGAATCGGCCCCAAAAATCCAGTATCGGTCAGGCTCTAGTCTTAGGGTTAAGGTTAGCTGTGTGGTGTTAATTAGGCTTAGATGGGTGGTGTTAGGGGTAGATCTGTGGTGTTAGAGTTAGGTGTGTGGTGTTAAGGATAGGGTTAGGGTTAAGGTTAGGGTAAGTGTTTGGGTTAGATGGGGGGTTTTACATGGGTGGTGTTAGGGTTAGATGGGTGGTATTAGGGTTAGATGGGCGGCGTTAGATGGGCGGTGTTAGATGGGCGGTGTTAGATGGGTGGTGTTAGATGGGTGGTGTTGGGGTTAGATGTGTGGGGTGTAAAAAATTTTCAACGCAAATTGTATTAGCCAAAAAAAGATTTTTCTACTATGGCGGTATATGGATTTACATTTTGCACACAGCCAGAATGAAAGGAGCAGACGGTCCACTTCAAATGTAAAACATAATTTTACATTTAATAAGACATGCATCACATGAACATGAAACACTCACTCACATTATAGCATCATTCTGACCATAAATCTAAGGGATAATCAACGAGTAGAT
Organism: Coryphaenoides rupestris; assembly: GCA_002895965.2. Classification (NCBI taxonomy): domain Eukaryota; kingdom Metazoa; phylum Chordata; class Actinopteri; order Gadiformes; family Macrouridae; genus Coryphaenoides; species Coryphaenoides rupestris. Next base: position 97,808 of record PIJE02000831.1, read on the forward strand.
TAATGAATTATTAGTAGTATATTATAGTATTAATGAACAAGGTGGAGGCAAAGTGCATTAAAACTCACACCTACTCATTGATTATACTGCTTATATAACACGGTCATTAGCCAACAATATAAAATAAGACTATTTGCACATTTTGGTGAAAGTTTTGCACTTAAAATCAAAAGGTTATGAAGAAAGAGCTTATCGTTGTCATGACAAGGAATAACTGTAGTCCCTTTTACAACAACGCTGGTTTGTCACGATATAAAAAACGGGGTGACGTGAGCAAGGGTTATGGCTCCTTCACCGCAACTCCTTCCAAATGATTACATCCCTTTTTCCTCTGCTGCTCCCCATTCTTCAACAATTGGTGCATTTTCCTTCCCGGTCGTTAATTCATCAAGTTGATAAGTAAACTTTGACAGCTACGCTCTTTGATGTTGCCCCGACTATGGAATTAATATATATAGTGACTGCGACACTGAACAAAAATATAAACGCAACACTTTTGTTTTAGCTCCAATTTTTCATGAGTTGAAAGCAAAGATCTAAGACTTTTTCTATGTACACAAAAGGCCTATTTCTCTCAAATTTTGTTCATAAACTTGTTTAAATCTGTGTTAGTGAGCACTTCTCCTTTGTCGAGATAATCCATCCACCTGACAGGTGTGGCATATCAAGATGCTGATTAGATGAGGAATATAAGTACCTGGGGGTTCACATTGACAATAAAATAAACTGGACTAAAAACACAGAGGCCCTGTATAAGAAAAGTCAGAGTCGACTATATTTCCTACGGAGACTCAGATCTTTCAACGTCTGCAAAACCATGCTGCAGATGTTCTATCACTCTGTGGTGGCCAGCGTCATCTACTACGCTGTTGTGTGCTGGGGCAGCAGGGTGAAGGCAGCCGACGCTAACAGACTCAATAAGCTCATCAGGAAAGCGGGTCTGTCCTGGGAGTGGAATTGGAGTCTGTGGTAGAGGTCTCGGAGAGGAGGATGCTGGGTAAACTACTCAGTATTATGGACAACACCTCCCATCCCCTGCATGCCACACTGGAGTCATACCAGAGCACCTTCAGCCGTAGACTGAGATTACCGAGGTGCACCACAGAACGCCACAGGAGGTCCTTTCTGCCTGTGGCCATCAGACTCTATAACTCCTCCCTATAACTCCCCCTACAAGACAATGAACACCACAATATAATGTGCAATATTATCTCTCATCATGTGCAATTTCCCCAGTTTTTACATGCAATATAACGTGCAATATAACGTCAAGTGCAATACTTTATCATGTGCTATATTATTATTATCTAAATACTATCTATAACACTATAACACTACCTCTCATCTCATCATGTGCAATATTCTCATCATCATGTGCAATATTCTCAATTCTTAATGTCATGTCCAACAATATTTCACTCAATCAATTTTGCCGTCAAATATCTTATCATGCCTTCATACTTCTATATTTTAACTGTAAATTTGTAAATCCTTTAGTTTATTTTGTATCATTCTGTTTTATACTGTATCGCTTTAGTTTATTTTTTTGTTTATTTTGTATCATTCTGTTTTATACTGTATCGCTTTAGTTTATTTTTTTGTTTATTTTCTATCATTCTGTTTTATACTGTATCGCTATGTAACCTGGCACAAGAATTTCCTTCGGGATGAATAAAGTTATTTTCTATTCTATTCTATTCTATTCTATTCTATTCTATACAGCATGATTATTTCACAGGTGTGCTTTAGGCTGGTCACAATAAAAGGCCACTCTAAAATGTTTTATCTTGAAAAGACATTTTTAGGCACTGAAGTATGGATTTCACAGATATGGAGGGGGGTTCAGAAAACCAGTCAGTATCTGGTGTGACCACCATTTGCCTCACGCAGTGCAACACATCTCACCCTAACCCACACATCTGCACACATGGAGTTGATCAGGTTGTTGATTGTGGCCTGTGGAATGTTGGTCCACTCCTCTTCAATGGCTGTGCGACGTTGCTGGATATTGGCAGGAACTGGAACACGCTGTCATGCTTAATGGGTGACATGTCCGGGGAGTATGGAGGCCATGCAAGAACTGGGATGTTTTCAGCTTCCAGGAATTGTGTACAGATCCTTGCAACATGGGGCCGTGCATTATCATGCTGCAACATGAGGTGATGGTGGTGGATGAATGGCACAACAATGGGCCTCAGGATCTTGTCACGGTATCTCTGTGCATTCACAATGCCATCAATAAAATGCACCTGTCTTCGTTGTCCATAGCATATGCCTGCCCCATACCATAACCCCACCGCCACCATGGGCCACTCTAGTCACAACGTTGACATCAGCAAACCGCTCACCCACATGGCACCATACACGCTGTCTGCCATCTGCCCGGTACAGTGAAAACCGGGATTCATCCGTGAAGAGAACACTTCTCCAAAGTGCCAGACGCCATCGAAGGTGAGCATTTGCCCACTCAAGTCGGTTACGACGACGAACTGCAGTCAGGTCAAGACCCCGGTGAGGACGACGAGCATGCAGATGAGCTTCCCTGAGACGGTTTCTGACAGTGCAGAAATTCTTTGGTTATGCAAACCAATTGTTGCATCAGCTGTCCGGGTGGCTGGTCTCAGACGATCTTGCAGGTGAAGATGCCGGATGTGGAGGTCCTGGGCTGGCGTGGTGACACGTGGTCTGCGGTTGTGAGGCCGGTTGGATGTACTGCCAAATTCTTGGAAACGAATTTGGAGACTGCTTATGGTAGAGAAATTAACATTCAATTCACGGGCAACAGCTCTGGTGGACATTCCTGCAGTCACAATGCCAATTGAACGCTCCCTCAAAAACTGCACATTTTAGAAGAGTGGCCTTTTATTGTGACCAGCCTAAGGCACACCTGTGCAATAATCATGCTGTCTAATCAGCATCTTGATATGCCACACCTGTCAGGTGGATGGATTATCTCGGCAAAGGAGAAGTGCTCACTAACACAGATTTAAACAAGTTTGTGAACAACATTTGAGAGAATGTTTTCTATTTCTATTTTTTTTTCTATTTCTATTTCTATTTTGCACAGTTCTATTTCTATTTTGTAGTTCTATTCTATTTTATATTTACCGTCTTTTATAATTAGTCGGTTGTCGGGCGTTTTGCACAAAAGGTTTTTCACTCACTGCTTATACTCACGTGTAAATTGTGAAGTGACAATAAAATACTTGAAACTTGAAACTTGAGAAATAGGCCTTTTGTGTACATAGAAAAAGTCTTAGATCTTTGCTTTCAACTCATGAAAAATTTGAGCTAAAACAAAAGTGTTGTGTTTATATTTTGGTTCAGTGTATGTACAAAAGCAATGGACATTAGTGATGTAATAACTTACAAGTCAAAGACCAAGTAGTGGAAGCCCTCCTCTGATATGCTGTCGTGGAGCCTCACTGTTCACAGAAAGACAGACCCGTCAGTATATTTGGACACAGTGCCTAAATAATTTTTTGACAACAACAGTTCGAAGATGATGCATATAAATAGTAGGGGCTGTATGTATGGAGAACGAGAGACAGATAGAAAGATAGGGCGATAGAGCAATACTGTGATGGAACGATGGAGAGATATAGGCTTTTAAAGCAGTTGGCTTTTCCAATTTGCGTTTCCTTTGAGATTGAAAACTGGTGAGAACACTGCTCCTATGTTGGCTTCTGGTGACTCAATGGTTATAATTATACATCATTCATCTCACACTCTTGCTTCATAGCGATTATTATCGGAGACGATAGGGCAGTGAGACCAAGACACCAATACACTCACTGATGGATTAATTAGCTCACTTTATGATTGACAGCCCCCAGTTCAATTGCCGGGTGCGGGGGCAGGGATGTTAGACTAAGACTAAGTAACCACCTCAAACAATCTAGCTGTTAATTATTTCAACTTGACCTGGCGTACTGCATGATGTAATGTGCCAGCCAATTGATTTGCAGTACAGTCCAAAAAGACAGAATGCTGTGGGTGATCATGTGTGTGTATAAAACTTGCCATGCTCAAGAACAGAGTTGTGGGAGGTGGATGTGTGGGAAGGTGAGGTGTGGGAGGTGGAGGTGTGAGAGGGTGAGGTGGAGAGAGAAAGGAAGCGACAGACAGAATGAACGAGAGACAGAAAGAGAGGGACAGAGACGATAGGAATAGAGAAAGAATAATGTGAAACTAAGAAATATATTATATACAGAGTATATTATTCTGGTTTCATGCATTGAATTGAAATGGAGAGAATAATCTTACCAATGTTGGCGTGCTTGAGAAGGCGACAGATCCTGGCCTCTCTCTCCAGCTTCTGGTGATCTACACACACACACACACACACACACACACACACACACACGTAAGGTAAATGGATTACATTTATATAGCGCTTTTATCCAAAGTGCTTTACAATTGCCTCACATTCACCCATTCATACACCAACGGCAGTGTCAACCATGCAAGTTAACAACCAACACATCAGGAGCAGTTAGGCTTAGGCGTCTTGCTGAGGGACACCTTGACACATAGCTAGGCGGAGCCCGGGGATCGAACCAGCAAACGTCCGGTTGCCAGACAACCGCTCTTACCTCCTGAGCTACTGCCACCCACAGGTCAGGTTTGGTAAGGTCAGGTTCAAGTTTCAAGTATAAGCAGTAAGTGAAAATCTTATGTGCAAAACGCCCGACAGCCGACAGCAGTTATAAAAGAATACAAAATAGAAATAGAATAGAAATTCAAAGCAAAAAACTATGTTAAAAAAGTAAAAAAAACCTCAAGGGGAGCAATACACATATAAATCAATGTAATAAAATACACATTGTTATATGCTGACATTCACAGAATGTCAGCATAGGGGCAGGGATCAGCACTTGTTCAGCAGCCTGATGGCCTGACTGTGGAAGACGTCTCTGATGTTGCAAGTAAGGTTTAGTAAGGTCAGAATTAGTAAGGTCAGCTTCGGCAAGGTCAAAAGCGATATTAGTCATATGGTAATGTAATATGGTAGATTTAATATCTCCTTTTTAAGAGAGACCAGGCCAAGAGGGAAGCACAACATTTAGGTTTTTTCATACAAACACACACACACAAAGATGAAACATATAAAAAGCAGTGTTGGGATTGCAGATAACAAATCAATACTTCCCTGTTCTAAGTCCTTTAAGATTGAACCAAAGGCATTATATAAAATCAGTTCTGGCAGATTTATGTAATTCTGGAGGGTGTTCCAGGCAAAGGGGCAGTGTAATTTAAAAGCTTTTTTCCCCAGCTCAATGTGAACATGAGGGACAATCAACTGCAGAAGATCTTGCGAGCGTAGGCTAGAATGGCCTTGGCTTCTGAGGAGATACGCATTCTTAAATAAGTACGGCTAATAACACCACAGTAAGTGATTTGCACTATTATTGAATTCAGCCGAGTGCTCAATAAGAAGCGTGTAAGTGTCGATGTGTAGCCCGGAGACAGGACAAAAAGTTAATAAAAGTGAATGACAACTTGGACGGAACGGGACAGAATAACATGATGAGCTGTGGAGCTAGCCCACTTCCCAGCACCCCCAGGAGCACCGGAGAAGCTTGTCTGTGCTTTGGAAACGGGGACAGCAGCTATTTTCAAGATAGCCAAACCAAGTAGCCGACCCGATCCGCTTCCTGCAATGTGGAGCAGTGGAACATCCCGTTTGTGGAGAAACCCATTGGCACAGGCAGGAGAATGCCTCCATAAAGCTCACATACTTCTCATTCGAGATGGGGACCGAGACCGGCTTCTATAAGGACCCAGTTCTGTATTTTTCAAAACGCAGAAAATCAATAAGGTCCAAGCTCATCAACACTGTTATCGAGGCTAGCAGGTTCTTACAGTCTCAGGTAAAGTTAGGTCTCCAGAGACGGGAGTCATGTCATTTTAATCACAAACATACATACAACATTGTGTATTCCTTTCAAATAAATTCCCAGCATCAGCAGTGTTTATTGAAGATGAGGCAAATGTCATTCTGTTAAAAAATAAAAAGTCAGTTCTGTTTTTACTGAATAGTTGTTATGAATTCACTGTCGCCTCATCTTTGCACCAAATAATAGGAAAATATCGATAGTGGTACCGATAAAAACTCAGAATGGCACGTCTGCTGTTATCCCAGCTATTATGCAGGCAACCGAGCAATTATGAAACTCGTTCTAAAAACCTCGTAACTATGCATGCTTGAAACCTGCTCTATTCTTATCTTTATATACTACAGTGATATATTGCCGTCTCCTTCAACATATGTACTTTTTGTAAGTCGCTTTGGATAAAAGAATCTGCCAAATGCCCTAAATGTAAATGTGTGTGTGTGTGTATTTTGATTTAAAACCCATCACCATAGAATGGATGGTGTGTGTAAAAAACCACCTGTTCAGTTGTACAAGACATGCAAAATCAAGAATGAATTAAACCTAATTTAATTTATTCTAGATTTGTACAATTTTGCACGTTACATATTGTCTTACTGTACATTTCTTAGGTCAGAACAAACCTGTGCTTTACTGTGCATTGGACAAATTAAACTCCTGAAGCCTTGCTTCCTTGAATGGTGTTGAACCCCATCTGTATTTTTTAAGACTATGAAAGTTTCTCTATTTTCTCTACTAAGACTCAGTTTCACTATTAAGATGAAGAAAGTTTTTCTATTATTGAAACAGCAACCTTCCTGTTGCCAAACCTGCAATTACCTCCTGAGCTACTGCTGATAATTGTATTTTAAGTATAATACTCCTTAAAAAGAGACATTTGAAATGCAAACAACATTTGTTATATATATAATGAAGGCCCGTAAAAACCCCTTCAAAAACTTGTCTTGAAAGCCGAGTGGTTGTCCCGAGGACAACCAGTTTTCAAAATATTGTCCTCACAGAATATTTGGTTGTCCTCACACCAAAAAAGAATGGTGATGGTTGCTTTATTTTGTAGTGCCTATGGATGCTGCAGTGCATGTGATCTGCTCTTTCCCTGTATCTACTACAGATACAGCAACATTCTAGTATCATGTCTTCGTATAAGCTGAATGGGGTTAAACACTTATGAAAAATAAAAATGTACAGGACTCATGGACATGAATAAATATACATATTAGCAGCTCTGTCTATATTAGATGATGGGCTTAACACTGTCAGATTTTGAATAAATAATTGTTTAAGTAAACACGAGTTTCATCTGTCTTCTGGGAATTAATAGTGCAGGATTGTGTGCTTACGATTGAACAAAACCTTAATTCAATGCAATCCTCTTGCTGAAACGGCACCAATCATATACGTATACATATTACCGTTCCGCTTACATTGCCCGGTGCAGATTTTGCGATGTGTCCCCTGCTCATACCATGCATTGCTGTTAAGATACAGCTGGGGGACCCTTGACAAGATGTGATGTAGCATATGATCATCTTTTCATTTCACTGCATATGCTGCATGTGTATGTGACAATTAAACAATTAAGCTGTTACATTAAGCAGTTACATCTTGAATCTTGATGGCAGCAAACACAAGTGTTTGATGAATTGCGATCAATTCTTTCTTAAATAGTTATTAAACAGTAAAATAAACGTCAATTTCAAGATTTCAAAGTTAGGTTGTCCATGTGTACACCTATATATTTGTTTTTGGTTGTCTGCATGGCTGACAGAGGCAAATCATCAACGTCGAATAATAACAGATTAAAAATATAGCTGCAGGCAGCAATGCGGGGCCCTACCAACATGGCCAAGCTTGGTAAATACCAGGCAAAGTAGTCCAAGCAGTATAGGTTGCAGGATATAGGAGTTGGCCATGCTGCCCAAGGTGTGGTATGAGAATATGATAATGTCTATTCATTCACAAACATTGTTTTTAAGTGCTCTTATTGATAAATGTGATCTAACAGAGGTAAATGGCAAATATTAACCATATATGCTGTCTATATTGCTTGTAATTGAGATAAAGTAAACATCTGTTCAGTATTTTTTACATAAATTGTGATGGCTTTATTGATTTAAAAACTCAATGCGGTGGATCCACCAGACCCGCGAACATTGGATGAGAAACAAAAACATGACCTGAACACAAGGGTTAATGTGCAATGTCTAGGTCAATAGATAAGTCCTCATCTGTAATGCTGTCTTTGCCGTGGATTTGAGTTGGGCTGGCTGAAGCTGTTGGCAGAGGTCTAATGGTTGGTCCAGCAGATGAGGTCACGGCTGATTGTGTCATCGAATGCCTCCCAGCTAATGAAATTTGGAGTCAAAGTGAAGCTAAGTAGCCCACGCTGGGTTCAATCTCATGTCCTTTAACTTACAAGGACCCACATACCGAAAGAAGCATGTTTCTAAGGTCAACGGTTCCATGGTTCCAGACCTGATTTAATGACAGTGCCATCTACCATGTATCGCGGTCATCTTTTTACCTAGCACGTTGTCCTTCACACACTTCTTAGACATGATCTTGGAGAATCTACATACCCGTTCATGAGCCGATTCAACTTACGGTTCATGAGAAATATGACTTTGAAATATGAATGACCATTAGCATAAAGCACTAACTTTATAACGCCACATAGCACACAATATTTTACGAAATGACTTGCCCTTATCCCGCTTGATGGAGAATATTCCCAAGAGTACACATGTGCACCGCTGCCTGAATCTGATAAAGCGTTCATGAGGAGATGATTTTTAAAGCATTATTTTAGCATTAGCATTAGCTTACCACCAAAATGGTCAAATTTCAAATGCCTGTAGTTTCCATGTTTTTTGAGATATCAACACCTGAGCCGACATGGTACAATTTGGTGGTGTCCTCTTAATGCCCAGTCCGCTTCAAGTCCCTAGCTTATTGTGGCAACAAGTTATAAACACTTGAACATTGTGCATATTTTTTTTCCTTTTGATATGCCATTTTTTCCTGTCATTTTGGAATATATCTCTTAGCTGTTAACACCCTATGAGAGGACATGCATCCTACATGTACATGAGCCATTTCCTACGCTAGATTTTAAGTCCATCCATCCATCCATCCATTATCGTCTGCTTATCCGGGGTCGGGTCGCGGTGGCAGCCGGCTAAGCAGGGCCCCCCAGGCTTCCTTCTCCCCAGCCACACTCTCTAGTTCCTCCTGGGGGATCCCGAGGCGTTCCCAGGCCAGACGAGATATATAATCTCTCCAGCGGGTTCTGGGTCTGCCCCGGGGTCTCCTCCCAGTTGGACGTGCCCGGAAAACCTCCAATGGGAGGCGCCCGGGGGGCATCCTAATCAGATGCCCGAACCACCTCAGCTGACTCCTTTCGATGCGGAGGAGCAGCGGCTCTACTCCGAGCTCCCTCCGGATGTCTGAGCTCCTCACCCTATCTCTAAGGCTGAGCCCAGCCACCCTGGGGAGGAAACTCATTTTGGCCGCTTGTATCCGCGATCTCATTCTTTCGGTCACTACTCAAAGTTCGTGACCATAGGTGAGGGTTGGAACGTAGATGGACCAGTAAATCGAAAGCTTCGCCTTCCGGCTCAGCTCCCTCTTCACCACAACGGACCGGTACAGCGCCCGCATCACTGCAGACGCTGCACCAATCCGTCTGTCCATCTCCCGCTCCATTTTGCCCTCACTCGTGAACAAGACCCCGAGATACTTGAACTCCTTCGCTTGGGGCAGCAACTCACTCCCAACCCGGAGGGAACACTCCACCGTTTTCCAGCAGAGAACCATGGCCTCAGACTTGGAGGTGCTGACTCTCATCCCGACTGCTTCACACTCGGCTGCAAACCACCCCAGTGCATGCTGGAGGTCACAGTCTGATGTAGCCAACAGAACCACATCATCTGCAAAGAGCAGAGATGCAATTCTGAGGTCCCCAAACCGGACACTCTCCTCACCTCGGCTGCGCCTTGAGATTCTGTCCATGAAGATCACGAACAGAACCGGTGACAAGGGGCAACCTTGGCGGAGTCCAACACCCACTGAGAACATGCTTGACTTTGTGCCGAGAATACGGATGCAGCTCGCACTTTGTTCGTGCAAGGACCGAATGGCACGTACCAACGGCCCCGGTACCCCATACTCCCGTAGTACCCCCCACATGATTCCCCGGGGGACACGGTCATAGGCCTTCTCCAAGTCCACAAAGCACATGTAGACTGGATGGGCAAACTCCCATGCGCCGCCCAACAACCCTGCAAGGGTAAAGAGCTGGTCCACTGTTCCACGGCCAGGACGGAATCCGCATTGTTCCTCCTGGAGCTGAGGTTCGACAATCGGCCGGAGCCTCCCTTCCAGCACCCTGGAATAAACTTTCCCGGGGAGGCTGAGCAGTGTGATACCCCGATAGTTGGAGCACACCCTCCGGTCCCCTTTCTTGAAAATGGGGACCACCACCCCAGTCTGCCACTCAACAGGTACTGTCCCCGACCTCCACGCTACATTGACTAGGCGTGTCAGCCACGACAGCCCGACAATGTCCAGAGCCTTCAGCATCTCAGGGCGAATCTCATCCACACCTGGCGCCTTGCCACTGACAAGCTTTTTGACTACTTCAGCGACCTCTACCAAGGATATGGGTGAGACTTCCCCCGAGTCTTCAGACTCTGCCTCTTCCCCAGAGGACGTACTGGTCGGGTTCAGGAGCTCCTCAAAGTGTTCTTTCCACCGCCCGACAATATCCTCAGTCTGGGTCAGCAGTTCTCCTCCCCGACTGAGCACAGCCTGAGCCAAGCCCTGCTTTCCCTTCCTGAGTGGCCGGACAGTTTGCCAGAACTTCCTTGAGGCCAACTGAAAGTCCTGCTCCATGGCCTCCCCGAACTCCTCCCACACCCGGGTTTTTGCTTCAGCAACCGCTGAAGCTGCGGTCCTTTTGGCCTCCCGGTACCTGTCTGCTGTTTCAGGAGACCCCTGGGCCAACCAGGCCCGAAAGGCCTCCTTATTCAGCCTGACGGCTTCCTTCACCGCTGGTGTCCACCAACGGGTTCTTGGGTTGCCGCCACGACAGGCACCGACAGCCTTTTGACCACAGCTCCGAGCTGCAGCCTCTACAATGGAGGCTCTGAACATGGCCCACTCATGTTCCATGTCCCCAACCTCCCCCGGGATGCACGAGAAGTTCTTCCGGAGGTGGGAGTTAAAGACCCTACGGACAGGGGCTTCCACCAGACGTTCCCAGTTCACCCTCACTACACGTTTGGGTTTACCAGGTCTGTCTGGCAGCCTCCCGCGCCATCTGATCTAACTCACCACCAGGTGGTGATCAGTTGACAGCTCTGCTCCCCTCTTCACCCGAGTGTCCAAAACATGCGGCCGCAGATCTGCTGATACGATTACAAAGTCCATCAGCGACCTTTGGCCTAAGGTGGTCTGGTACCAGGTACACTTGTGAACCACCCTATGTTCGAACATGGTGTTTGTTATGGCCAGTCCATGACTAGCACAGAAGTCCAATAACAAAACACCACTCTGGTTCAGATCGGGCAGGCCGTTCATCCCAATCACTCCCCTCCAGGTTTCTCCATCATTGCCCACGTGTGCGTTGAAGTCCCCCAGTAGAACTATGGAGTCCCCGGACGGAACCCTTTCCAGGATGTCACCCAAGGACTCCAAGAAGGCCGGATACTCTGAGCTGCTGTTTGGTGCGTAGGCACACACAACAGTCAGAGCCTTCCCCCCAGCGACTTGTAGTCGCATGGAGGCGACCCTCTCGTCCACCGGAGAGAACTCCAACACAGCGGCGCTCAGCCGGGGACTTGTGAGTATCCCCACACCCGCCTGGCGCCTCACACCCTGGGCAACTCTGGAGAAGTAGAGGGTCCAGCCCCTCTCCAGGAGTTTGGTTCCAGACCCGGTGCTGTGCGTGGAGGTGAGCCCAACCATATCTAGTTGGTACCGCTCCACCTGCCGCACCAGCTCCGGCTCCTTCCCCGCCAGTGAGGTGACGTTCCACATCCCTAGAACCAGTCGGCGATGACGGGGATCCGCACGCCCAGGACCCCGCTTTTGCCTACCGCCCGGTATACAATGCACCCGACCCCAATGACTCTCCCTGCAGGTGGTGAGTCCACAGGGAGATTTTAAGTCAATTTTTATAACTTTAGCAAAATCTTCCAGCTGCAGAAAAATCCATAATGGCGGACTTTTTGGGTTCTTGAGGCAAATTTGTTCCCCATGAGGAAATATACAAGGATACCTGGTTTCATAAAGTTTCATCAAACGGGGTGGAAATGGCAGCATTTAGAAATTTCCGTTTTGAATCGGTTACTGTAGCGCCACCTACGGACGAATCATAGTCATTCTTTCTGCCATAGTTACTCGTGGTCTGTAGTTTGGACATGGTCATTTATAGCATTTTTGGTCAAGGACTTTTTGAACCATTTGACCAAACCAAGGAAAAGAATAGTACGAGAAAATAATAATACCACCAATTACAATAGGGTTCCGACTACGTAGGACCCCTAATAATGAACTTGTGGTGGCCACTCACCTGCATGACAATTAGATAGCAAACATATCTAATTAAAAATTCTGTGATCTTACCCATAGGATATTATACTGCAGACTATATACTACATTACCCACGCTAATGACGTTTGGTTCTGTTGTATCGTTGCTGCTTGTTTGAGTTTTTTGCCTGACTGCAACATGCAACATATCTCAGGGTGTTTTCACACATAGAGCATTTAGTGCGCACTAAACGAGTTTGGTCCCTTGGTTCGGTACGTTTGCGTTGGTATGAATGCAACCACCGCACTTTGGTGCGCACCAAATCAGCTGGCCGAGACCTCCCTGAAGAGGTGGTCTCGATCCGCTCCATCTCCCTAAATTTGGTGCGGTTCCTCTGGTGTGAAAGTAATCGAAAAAAATGTGTCCACAACGATCTAGTTTTGATGCATTGTGGGTGTTGGGAGCACTGAATTGTGGGTCAAATTCTAATTTTTTTTATCTCCTGTTGATCCCATGCTTTACCCATTTGTTTATTCATCGGCGGCTCGAGATGAAAAAAGCCCAAAAAACCTCAAACCGCGGAGAAACGTGGACTAGTGAGGAGATAAAATGCCTCAGAAATATTTGGTCGGATCAGCACATACAGGAACAACTTGCCACGACCCATAAAAACAGCGACGTTTATGCGCTATTCAGCAAGCAGCTAAGGGAGAAAGGTTATCTGCGGTCAGCTGAACAATGCCGTGTTAAGGCAAAAAAAGAAATTTCCCTGGTACGACGCTTTGAATGGAATACTCGGGACAATACCTGTCGTTGATTCGGTGGATGTTGTGGAAAATGACAGCTCAACACCTCCGCCACCTGGATCCAATGACGCTGTGTCTGACCTGGGAAACCCCTCTGACATTGATGCTGACATTGATGGTGAGCAGCCTATTTTTTTTTCAGTTACACTGCATAAATTATGGTGTTTTGTAGGCTAACCTAAAACATGAATAAACAAGTTTATTGTGAACAGATTTCTACTCTCTCAATTCAACCACACACACACACACACACACACACACACACACACACACACAAGTAGCCTATAATTGAAATATATGAGTTAACAAATACATAATCTATTTATCTATTTCAAACAGTGGAAGATTCAGTTAACGACCTTGATGAGTCAAATGTGTCAAATGTGAGCATGGAGAGCGGGGATAAGGAAGAGAGCCCTAAAGGGGTGAAATTACCTATTCCTGCAGCGCAGGCTCGAAAAAGAAAGGCAAAGTCAAGCAGAGTTGACGAATTACGGGAATACATGGATGACAGCAGAAGGGTGATGCAGGAAATACAAGGAGCTGAGCAGAGGCGGTTGGAAGAAGAGGCTACTGCATTTGAAAGAATGATGAGGGCTCAACGGGAGACAGATGAGATTTCAGGCTTTACAGTAGGGGTGGGAATCACCAGAGGCCTCACGATACGATATTATCACGATACTTAAGTCACGATATGATAGTATTGCGATTCTAAATATATTGCAATATGCTGAGTATTGCGATATTAATATTGCAATATATTACCATTTTTCAACTGCAAATTATGTCCCCCAAAGTAAAACTTTGTCAACATGTTTTATCTAATAAAATTAAGTTTTCAGTCTGTTCATCTCACTTCAATCATTTTTATTGCAGCAAATGGGATTTTCTCAAGCAGACGTCAACACTGAAATCTATGTTGCATGTACCTGACAAACTGAACTGTTTGTATTACAGTCATATTCCAACTTAACTGAATGCACACGTGTGCGTGTGTGTGGACTATTGTACTATTACTGGTATTGAAATGAACAATGCAACTTCCTTGTACAAAAAAAAAAAAAGTTTGATTTGAACACGGACGGCGCATTTCTAATTTCTTTCTCCGCGGACTCCATCTTGTTTCATTTCCGGTACTCCCGCTTACTCCCCATGACGGCGCCATCTATTGGACTGAAAAAGCAATTGAATTTATTATTCCGGTAGCAAAAAGTTTAATTCGTATTTGCATAATAAAATATCGATACTTGGCATCCTTGTATCGATACAGTATCGCCACGCAAAGTATCGCGATACTATACTGTATCGATATTTTCCCCCACCGCTACTTTACAGGCACAGCAACAGGCCAGCAACCAGATGCTTATGCAGCTAGTGAGCATTCTGGTAAGTGTTTTGCCTGGTCAATCTCAATCAATGTCACCCTGGAGCACAACACCTCCCCCTAGGGCCTGGTCAATGCCACAGCCATATCAACCACAGCCTGCTGTCCAGCCAATTGTGATTCCTCCACATCCTCAAGCCTCCCAAAATGAACGTCCCAGCACTTCATCAGTTCTACATGACATTAACAGTCAGCAATTTGTAGGCTGTTTATGTAGGATGCAGCACATCATGTTCTTGGTGCAGTTAAGGCAAGATTGTTTTGTTCAGAGGCAGTTAAGGCAAGAATGGCACTTCAGGTTTAACAGTTCAGAGCCCAAGGGCAAGGGCCAAGGGCATGTATGCCTTGATTTGTGAAGTGCATTTCAAGTGTGTATGTTTGTGAGTGTATTTTACCGTGAAACAGTTAAATTCAGGTTCTTATATTCATATGGGTACGAACGAATACATTTGTGGTCTATATAATGAGTTCTGTTCAGAGGAAGAAGTTATTTTTGTGTTTACATGCCTAAACAATATATGCTACCTCATTCTCATTTAATTGGTAGCTAAAAATACTCTTTTGTGAGAAGAAGCACTTTTCTTTACTTTACAGAGGTACTGACTGTTATATATTTACAAAGGCAACACGTTTTCAGAATAAAAAATAGATTGCTTTAATTCTGTATATGCTATTTTCCTTTTGTTCCATTTACAAACATACAAACACATAACAGGTGGGGTTTTTACATGAAGAAGGAATGTGGCAAATCTAAACAGTGTTTTGTAGCAAAAGTGGTTTCATTCAAACTATTTTCAATTAACAAAAAAGGTTTACAGCCCTCTGGATACGATATCTACATGAACTTGCAAAATGTACATTCCAAATGAAGTGAAAATGAACCTATTTAGGGTCATAACAGCCCTTAATTCCAATAACATCCCAGAATTAATACAACATCCCATTCATTGTTGGCACACTTTGGTCAAATGATTTTAACATCACATTCTAGAAAAATAGCTACACAGTGCATTTCTGATGTCATTAGGCTGCTGTTGACCATGCACCTGCTCCTGATGTCCCACACCCTCAGCCTCTTCTACTTCTGTGAGTTCTCCATTATCTCCCTCCAGAAATTCCTCATTGCGGTCCTCACAGTAATTATGTAGCACACAGCAAGCAGACACTATGCGGCTTATAAAAGTTATGTGGGTGTCATTTACTTTCATAAGGCAGCGCCAACGGCCTTTGAAGCGACCAAAGGCACGCTCTACTGTCATACGGGCTTGACTTAGTCTGTGGTTGAAATTTTGCTTCTGTGGTGTTATCCCTCCACCTTCTGGGTAAGGTTTCATCAGCCAGGTTAGTAGCGGGTAGGCTGAATCTCCCAAGAGAAGAAGAGGCACATCGACCCCCTCAAACGCTTCGCTCCGGTGAGGTAAAAGACTGCCCGCTCTGGCTAGACCATACAGTGACGAGAGGGAGAAAACACGAGCATTGTGTACCTTGCCTGGTCGCCCCACATTAATGTCCCAAAATCTCAACCTATGGTCCACCATACCCTGCAAAATAATTAGTAATAAATAGTAATAAATAGTCAGTTTTCTGACGGAGCTCTAATCTGTATGTGAGTTCCATCAATGGCACCTGCCACTTGAGGAAATCTCCACCTGTCACGAAAACCCTGTACAATTAGGCGTAGCTCTGCTTCAGAGGGATGCTTGAGGTACATAGGCTTCAAAACTAAATCTATGGCAGTCACAACCTCTTGAGTGATGGTGCAGCATGTTGATATCCCAACAGCAAAGAGGTGAGAGATCGACCTGTACTCCACGTTAGTGGCCAAACTCCAAATAGCAACACGATTCTCTACAAGTATAGCCTGTCTATAAGTTGTTCTGGCGTTTTAGCCATGGCCAGAGAGTGTGGCAGAGATGATCGAAACTGGCTCTACTCATTCTGAAGTTGTACAGCCATTCTTTGTCAGTCCAGGTGTTGTAGATATGAGGCCACCAGCAATCACTACGTGCATATGCCCATGATAATCATTAATTGACTCTCCATTTCAGTAAAATATCATAGGCTACCTAATTGACAATGCGATTGACAATGCGATCATTAATAGCCTACTGTTAAATTCATTAGACTTGATTCTCCCCATTGATAATTCCCAAAACATTGTCATAATAGCCTACTTCTTGTTTGGATAGTCTGTGTAACTGAATAACCTAATGTCAATAATGCAATTTGGACAACTGTGATGAGCCATGCTGTGATGAGCATAATTGTATGACGTGCAATTTCATAACTAGCCTATGTATTGCCAATGTGATGCAGGGATTTCACCTCGCCCTCTCTGTTCACGTTAAAGCTTAAACGTTAAAGCTTACAAAAGATGTAGACTATGCTGTGTTGGGAGACCAAGGGCATACCTGATGGATCTGCAAGAATATTGCCGGCAAATGATGAAATGGTCATTCAGGAGAAGGGCACGTCTCTTCTGTTTGAAGTGGCGTGCAATGCGCCGTCGGCGACTCCAATGCACCATCACGTTGTTTTCGAGTCGCAGCCGCGACTCATTTTCGAACTGAATAGTTTGCAGAAAATTACCGACACATACAATGTAATAGGCGAGAATCAGCCCCAGGAGCGCAACGAAAAGCTGTCGCTCCATTTTAAGTTCTCGGAAGTGGCCCGTGAGTGGCGCGAAACTGGCGTAGTCTTCGCGGTCTATTTTGGTTCGTTTGTTCTATTTTGGTTCGTTTAGAAACATGCATATGTGAAACCGAACCGTACCAACATCTGTTTGCTACATTGTAAATAAAATGGGGTGCGGACCAAAGCAATCGAACTATAGGTCTGAAAATGCCCTCAGTCTCTCTCTCTCTAATGCAACTCCTACAAACTATTCATAAAAAGTCTTTATAAATAATGTATACACAAATTGGAACATTGTGTTTATCATGAATCAATAAATCCGTTTATATTGATACTTATGCCAACCCTATTTCGGAATACACTTTTTTCTGCTGTATCTTTTCAACATTGATTACAATTAAAAAGCTTTTTTAGACCACCGACCAATGACAGCAGAAAAGACAGACCAGTTCATGTTTAAATTACATAATTATGACATAATTATGAGGGAGGATTGGGAGGCGTCATTTACATTTCGCTAGTGCTGGGGGTGGTGGGGATTGGGTGGAAGGAGTCCATCATGGAGTCCATTGTGAACTAAAGAAAAACATGCAGGCCAGTTTTGCATCATATGCAAATGAGAACTTGTGAAGAGATGTTGTGGAACAAGATAGTGCCAACATGGCTGCTCCTGTGTTGGATGGATAGGGCCAACATGGCTGCTCCTGTGCTGGATGCCAAAGTCACTCAGTCACTGTGTCAATGTCACAAATTAATTCAAACTCGGTGAATTTCCAATGTAACCAAGTTTCATGTACAAAGAAACTCTTAAGTTGCATTGAAAATGTACCAAGGCCCTACATGGCCTCGCCCCTTCATACATTTCTGAACTTCTGCATCCATAGTCAACCATTAGGACACTCAGATCATCTGACCAAGGTCTCCTATTTATACCCCGCTCCTTCCGCAAATCCAAGGGTGATTGCGCTTTTTCCATTAGGGCACCGTCCCTCTGGAACGGTCTGCCCCCCCTCTGTTAGCATTCTGTAAACGGCTTAAAAAAATAGTCTTGACTTCCCTGCGACGGGCTGTAATTAACTTTTTGTTCATGGCCTTTATGGATGTATGATATTGTGTATTGTATTATAATATGTATGTATTCTGTATTGTATTTATATATCCTGTTAATCACTTTGTAACCCTGTGTTAACACAATCTTACTGTTAAGGAAGGACACCTATGTAATAATACTATCGTACACTGAAAGTGAGTGTGTGAGAGTGAGTGAGCTGGTGACAGAGAAAAGCACATGTAAATAAAATGTTGATCTTAGAGACGTCACAGGGAGAGAGGAACAGAGAGAGAGAGAGAGAGAGAGGAGAGAGAGAGAGAGAGAGAGAGAGAGAGAGAGAGAGAGAGAGAGACACTAGGTGTAATGTTGTCGACAAGAAACAAAAATACACAGACAGGCTGATAAGTGACCCTCGTTAAGCAGTTACAATAAATGTGCTGGTGCGTCTCTCTCTCTCTCTCATATACATAAAGCATACTTTTGTACATGTTTTGCCTACACCTGCCATGTCACAAGAGTTTCACAGTTCAGAATGGCCCTGTGTTAATGTGTAGTACATGTGACCATAAAAACACTTTGAAAATTCCCAATGTTTATTTTTTCCTTTGTAAGGAGGGTGGCTCCGCATGCATGCACATCCGTCCAGCCATCCACCCGTGTATGCAAGTGTGTGTTTGTGTGTGTGTGTGTGTGTATGCATGTATGTATGCATGAGAAGGTGTTTGGCTGCAATCTCTCCAGAACCTGCACGCCTCCAGGACCCTGAGGCGAGCAGGTACACTGAACAAAAATATAAACGGAACACTTTTGTTTTAGCTCCAATTTTTCATGAGTAAGCAAAGATCTAAGACTTTTTCTATGTACACAAAAGGCCTATTTCTCTCAAATATTGTTCACAAACTTGTTTAAATCTGTGTTAGTGAGCACTTCTCCTTTGCCGAGATAATCATCCACCTGACATGTGTGGCATATCAAGATGCTGATTAGACAGCATGATTATTGCACAGGTGTGCCTTAGGCCACTCTAAAATGTGCAGTTTTATCACACAGCACAATGCCACAGATGTCGCAAGTTTTGAGGGAGCGTGCAATTGGCATGCTGATTGCAGGAATGTCCACCAGAGCTGTTGCCCGTGAATTGAATGTTAATTTCTCTACCATAAGCCGTCTCCAAATTCGTTTCCAAGAATTTGGCAGTACATCCAACCTGCCTCACAACCGGAATGTTGATCTTAGAGATGTCACAGGGAGAGAGGAACAGGGAGAGAGAGAGAGAGAGAGAGAGAGAGAGAGAGAGAGAGAGAGAGAGAGAGAGAGAGAGAGAGAGAGAGAGAGAGAATGTTGGTCCACTCATCTTCAATGGCTGTGCGAAGTTGCTGGATATTGGCAGGAACTGGAACACGCTGTCGTATACGCCGATCCAGAGCATACCAAACATGCTCAATGGGTGACATGTCCGGGGAGTATGGAGGCCATGCAAGAACTGGGACGTTTTCAGCTTCCAGGAATTGTGTACAGATCCTTGCAACATGGGGCCGTGCATTATCATGCTGCAACATGAGGTGATGGTGGTGGATGAATGGCACAACAATGGGCCTCAGGATCTCGTCACGGTATCTCTGTTCATTCACAATGCCATCAATAAAATGCACCTGTGTTCGTTGTCCGTAGCATATGCCTGCCCATACCATAACTCATGTTTATATTTTTGTTCAGTGTAAATCAGTTCAGTCAACTTTATTTATCCCCATAATTCATTTCATCATTCATTTGCAGCTTACCAGTCACAACACAACTCAAAAAACAATTTAGATGACTCACACAAATATAAATGATTGATAAAAATTACATAAAATTGTATCACAGACATTGTATCACAGACATGAAGAGCCCTGCTTCCGCATTAAGCGAATTCTTTGTTGTCCACGCTTGACAACCGATTCTGTGTTCACACACTCCCCTGCACGGACTGCAAGGAAACTTGGCGTGCTACTGGATGACTAGCTGTCCTGCAACGGCAACGTCACCTCTGTGGCCCAATATTGTAGAATTGCTCTCTGTAACATGTGCAGGATCCCTTCCTCACACGTGAAAAAGCAACACATTACTCACCTTGACCACTGCAACTCTCTCCTGGCTGGACTCTGCCGCCGCAGTCGAACCCTTACAACGCATCCAGAATGCAGCAGCGCGCCTGGTGTTCAACTTACCAAAATTCTCCCATATAACCCCCCTCTTCAGCGACCTTCACTGGCTCCCGGTAATTGTTTGCATTCGATTCAAGATGCTGGTACTGGTCTACATGGCTCTCAGCGGAACTGCCCCACATTAGTCAGACCCTACACCCGAGTCTGACCACTCTGCTCAACAACTTCGGCCAGACGACTGGTACCACCTTCCCTAAAAACAGGCAAACATCTCTCTGCCCAAGTCCCAACTCTTCTCTACTCTGGCACCGCAGTGGTGGAATGAGCTCCCGGCTGATATCAGGATGGCAGAGTTGCTCACCAGCTTCTGCAAGAGACTAAAGACCCACCTGTTAAGAGTTCACATGGACTCTGCATAACCCTAGCACTAACTTGCGTGTTTTTATGTCTTGGCATTATTAACAGTACTTAGCATTGTTTAGCATATTGTATGTTCTTAGATGGTAATGCACTCAGAATGGCATGTCTGCTCTTAACCCAGCAATTATTCAGGCGACTTAGCAATTACGAAACTCGTTCTATTAGCCTTAGCCCTAGTCTTATCTTAAGTACCACAGCGATATATTGCTGTCTCCTTCAACAAACGTACTCTTTGCAAGTCACTTTGGATAGGAGCATATGCCAAATGCCCTAAATGTAATTGTAAGATTGTGGTCGACTCCTCCCACCCCAGATGTAAACTCTTTGAGCCTCTCCGCTCCGGCAGGATGTTGCTATCCATCAGCACCATAATCTCACGCCACAAGAACAGCTTCTTCCCCACGGCAACTGGCCTCATCAACAAGACCCCCCCCCTCATAGACTGTCCTACACATGATATTAACGTTTAACCCCACTGAATCACACCCTACATGGACACTATTGTGTTACATGAATGCACATCCTTTCTTTAAATATTGCATAGTTTTTTTTTATCTTTTATCATCATCCTGTGATGAACCAGGACATCGTCAATCATGTCTCCTGGGTTCCTAGGGTGTTTTGGGTCCTTCAACTATCAGACCCTCCTCAAGGTGACCCAGCCGGGGTTGATCAAGGCCCGGCTTGTATCCAGGTAGCTCCCCCACCCACGGCTCTCCCCTCCTGATCCACAGCAATCTTGAGGCAACTTCTGCTGCCTCAGTGACCAACTTGATGGCCCTTCACCTACAGGCCCCTGTGATGGCCAGTGTGTTGTAGACACTGTAGATGGACTGGCTTGTGAACACATCCCACCTCAATGGGCTCACACCTTACTCGCCACCCATTGCTCCAGCATTCCTCCACCAGCTCAGTGTACTTTGCCCTCTTCCTCTCATTGACCTCCTTGATGCGGTCCTCCCAGGGAACTGAGTTGTAGAAGGATGATCTGCTTGGAGGCCTCTGAGATTAGCACCATGTCTGGACTTAGTGTTTCTGCAGCAGCATTTTCTGGGAACTTCAGTTGCTTCCACAGGTCAACTTTCAGCTTGTCTAGTAGGCCAGAGGAGGTGGCCCTGGCAGCTGGTGTTGGCTTCTCCACAGCCCTGACGAAAGCGATGGTCTTCATTAGGCGGAGACGATTGCAGTGGCTGATTCCACTGCAGATGGTGTCCGCTATGGCCTTGACTTGGTCATGGGGGTAGAGGCCTTTGCCCAGGGTCTAGAACAGCTGCTGAGGGTGTGATCCAGGGTCCCTCTCTTCAGGCACAAAGGGCAAGTTGGTGACTCCACTTTTCCCCAGCAGAACAAGTTCGACAGGCTTGGTAGAATGTCGTTGACAGCCTGGATTAAGAATTACATTTGATGGGGCTCGGATTTCCAAAGCTCGGCCCACAGCTTTTTCTGCTGCCACATTCCAACCATCCTGCCTGCTCGCTGTTCCTCAAGTGATGCCCACACCTCGTCCTGGACCAGCACCCTCCTATCCTTCCTCTTTGCATTGTCATAGTGAGGTGTAGTGCTGCTGCCCAAGCCATCCCTCCCACGAGTCACTGTGCCCACCAGCGCCCTTGTGCCTTAGCCGTGACTCAGCAGCATCGACGGCCTCTGCTGCCCTCCACTTCCATCTAGTCTTGACCTCAATCCCAGCCTGAGAGAGTTTTGGGTCACAGGACTCTCTATATTGCAGCATCTCCCGAGTAGGGGTCAACATGACCTCATTCAGGCTGCTGATGGGGAGCTTCAGCTTGTCGTTTTGCCCATATAAAGCGATGCTGCTCAGGCCCAAGGTAGTCCCAGCCACTTCCGTAGGAACCTGCTAACCCTCCTCTCAATGCCCCCGACTGTTGAGATTGGGACCTCGTAGACCATGAGGGGCCAGAGGATCCTAGGGAGGATGCAGTGTTGGTATAACCAGGTTTTGAACTTCCCTGGTTGTCCTGACTTGTCCACTGCCCTAGCCAGGCTTCCAGCTCCTGGTTGGTGGCTCTGATGGATGCTGTGTCACTCAAGCTGCAGACAAACACCTATGCGTATGGACCCATTGGCATTTGCAAGATCCAGCAACAGCAGCACCAGGTCTCCCTTGTTTTCCCAGGCTTCCCTGATCAGCTGGGTGACCATGTCTGTGTGCTCAAGACACCCTTGGGCAGTTCTTATATACCTTGTATATCCCTAACCCTAACCCACTCTGTCCTGGGGCTGAGCTTGCTCTTGCCATCTTGACCACCTCCTTCCTGCCAAATTCCAGAGTTGGTGCCGGTGGGTTTATCAAGGAATTGCAGAGGCCCAGATCTTGCTCCCTGGATTCATCACTGATGGTATCTCTGATGTGGCGGTCGACCTCAGCTTTGGAGCAGGTGAACTGGTTGCGGCATTCCTGCCGTAGCAGCTGTTTGTAAACCCAAATGGGTTTGCTCGAAAGGCAGTTCACTTCCTGTCCCTCTCCTTCCTCTGTCTCCTATGCCTTCCTCAAGGTCATAAGCTTCTTTCTCACAAAATTAAATGTCTTTAAATACACATTAACATGAATCCAACATATTGTAGCGAACGGATAAATGGAGGCAGAAGACGTTATCTTTCAGTCAGCAATGCACACATTCAGCGACACACAGGAGCTCTCTCAAGCTGGGCACCGGTTCACTCACAGCACGAGACTAGCCTAGACCTGTCCCTCCAAGCCTCCTGTACACAAAGAGGAGGACCCGCCCCTATCGCTGCTGTGCCAATCACGAGGCCGCATGTTACACGCTGGCTCTGTCAGGTTCCCCGTGATTGGCCGAGAGCCTATTCAGTCCCCAGCTGACCAAGATCCCAGACACAAGGATGCACGCTGCAATATTGAAAAGAAGATACCTTTGTAAAAAAAAAAATAGAACAAATAAATAAAAAAACGACATTTAGTTCACCCACTAATCCTTTTGTAATCATTTTTGCAAGATATTCCTGGTCTAAAACACCGCAGCTCCTATCCACAACAGCCTGAGGCCAGTATATTATTATGCCAAGTGTATGGACATTGTTCTGAGCGAAAATTTATCGTTTTGTGACTCAACCAAAAAGCTCCACAAGGACAAGAGAGATACCCTCCACCTCAGAAACCACCGGTGAAAATGCAAGTGGCGAGGCGGCACCTGCTGCTGATGGAGGGTAAGCACAAACGAGAGAAGACCCGAAAATACACAGATAATTATCTGAAGTTTGGATTTACCTTCAAGGAGACAGATGGCATTGAATTACCAATGTGTGTCATTTGCTCTCAAATGAATCTATGGAGCCATCAAAGCTGCAGCGTCACTTGGAGACAACCCACAACCACTTAAAAGACAAACCTGTTGAATACTTCCAAACTAGTCTCAAATCCCTCCAAGGTCAACAGACATTGATGAGAAAATCAGCCAAAGTTGGTGAGCTAGCTTTGAAATGCTCTTATCAAGTTGCTCTTCAGATTGCCCAGAAGAAACAGCCATACACACTTGGAGAGGATTTCATATTGCCTTCAGCAACTGACATGTGTAAAACAATGTATGGGAATGATATTGACATTAATAAACTGAAAACTATTCCAGTGTCAGACAACTATCGCTCGCCGTATTGACGAGATGGCATCTGATGTGAGGGTGCAACTGATAGAGAAGCTGAGGTTGGCAGATGCATTTGCATTACAATTGGATGAATCAACAGATGTGTCAAATGACGCCCAGCTTCTGGCGTTTGTGCGCTTTGTCGATCAAAAGGAAATGCAGGAGGAATTTTTGTTTTGTAAGCGGCTTCCTGAATGCACAACTAGTTCTGAAATCTTCAAAGTGATTGATGTTTTTTTCAGAGAAAATTACATTCCATGGGCAAAATGTATTGCACTGTGCACCGACGGTGCAAGAGCCATGGCTGGTTTAAAAAGTGGACTAATCGCGCTTGTAAGGGATATGGCTCCGCAAGTGATTTGGACGCACTGCATGCTACACAGGGAGTCACTTGTTGCCAAAGACATGAGCGCTGAATTGTCAGATGTCATGGACTCAATATATACTCAAGTTGTCAATATAGTCAAGAAGAGTACTTTGCAAACGAGTCTCTTCTCGAATCTCTGTGCTGCTGAGGGAGAAGAACAAACTGCGCTACTGTACCATTCTGAGGTTCGATGGCTTTCACGTGGAACAGTGTTGTCATGTGTTGGAATTACGCACGTCTATTCGGGAGTTTTTACTTCTCCAAAAGCGCACAGAGCTGGCTGCACTTTTCAGTGACAATGTCTGGGTCACCAAACTTGCATATCTTGCTGACATTTTCGCTGAGCTGAACAAACTTAACAGTTCTATGCAAGGTCGCAATACACATGCCATTCAGCTGTAAGACAGAATGGAAGGCTTTCTAAAAAAAAAAAAATCAGAAGATGGAGGGAGCGCGTCGGGGAATATTTTCCATGTGGATGAGCTGGGAGATTCTGCTGTGCTCTCGCCTCCCGTAACACGCGAAATTCTTGCGCACTTGGAGGCGCTCAAGGGACAATTTAGGAACTACTTTTCTGAGGCTGACTCCTGGCGCAGGGGCAAGACATGGATACAGTTTCCATTCAGAGACGCAGCAGACAGCACATGCCTGACAGTGACAGAGGAGGATCAGCTCATCAAACTATCCACTGACAGTACATTCAGAAACATATATGAAACTAAACCACTCACCCAGTTCTGTATCTCTTGCCAGAAAGACTTTCCACAATTGGCAGCAAAAGCTATGATGAGCCTTTTGCCCTTTGCAACAACATATCTTTGTGAAAGTGGATTTTCCTCACTCACCTACCTGAAAAACAAATACAGGTCAAGACTGCAGCCTGAGGCTGATATGGCCCTCTGCCTGACAACCTCCATCCGTCCAAGGTTAGATAAGTTGTGTGCTACTCATCAGGGTCAGATATCTCACTAACGTGGGAGTATGTGTGCCATCCACAGATGGCTTGAGGATTCACTGTCCCTTCTACATGTTTAAAATAAAAACATGAATCAGTGTTGTATGCAAGATGTATGTTTGTAAATGTCGGTGGCACGGCCACCCTGTACCTTGCACATGTTTAAAATAAAAACATGAATATATGAACCTGTGTATTATTTGAATAGCTTAGTATTGAATGCACAATAACAGGGTAGCTATGCTTATACATGGCACTAGGCCCAGTTTAATATAAAACACAATTTTATACAATATATATAGTAGGGGGTCCCTGCTCCATCTCTCCATCAGCTTGGGGGTCCTTGGCCTGAAGACCACTGCCCTACGGTGTTCTGTTGTATGCTCTGCATTGGTCTGGAGCGTGTGCCACCTGGAGATTCCGGGCACTGTGGGGTGACTCCTAGTGCCTCCTTTATATATCTCTGTTCAGTGTTTTGCACCAACTTCAGTTGCTTATGACATAGGATTTGTTCCAGATTACGGCACATGATTGGTCTCCAATGAGCTACCTAACCTGTAGCACTGACCCCCATCATCATGAAGTGCTTTGAGCGGCTAGTCAGAACCCACATCTGAGCCACCCTTCCTGACACCTTGGACCTCCCACAATTTGCATACTATCCCAACAGATCTACGGACAATGCCATCGCATTGACAATCCACACCGCCCTCTCTCACCTGTAGAAGGGTAACACAAACGTAAGGATGCTACTCATACTACAGCTCAGCATTCAACACTATTGTGCCCCTCAAGCTCGTACTCAAGCACAGAAGCCTGTAGTTAAACTCCTACCTTTGCAAATGGATCCTGGACTTCCTGACGGGCAGACCCCAGGTGTTAAGAATGGGCAGTCTTAACTCCTCTATGCTGACCCTGAGCACCGGAGCCTCTCAGGGCTGCATACTCAGTCCATTCCTGTATGCCCTGTATGACTGTATGACTGTGTAGCCACACACAGCTCCAACACCATCCTTAAGTTCGTGGATGACACCACCATCCTGAATCATCACTAACAATGATGAAACTGCCTACAGAGAGGTGGTCAGGGACTTGGTAACATGGTGCCAGGGCAATAACCTCTCTCTCAACGTCTGCAATACTAAGGTGATGATCGTAGTCTTCAGGAAGGGGAGGGGGTGTGTTCATCAAAGATGACCTCACCTGGTCCAGGCAAGTGGACTCGGCTGTAAATACTGCCCAAAAGCGCCTTTACTTTCTGAGGAGACTCAAGGAGTTTGACATGTCTGCAAAAAATCTCACAAATGTTTACAGGTGCACCACCGAGAGCATCCGCTCTGGCTGGTTTGGCAGTGACTCCGCTGCTGATCGCAAGGTGCTCCAGAGGGTGGTGAAGACAGCAGAGCACATCATCGGCCGCTATCTCCCAGCCATGCAAAGCATCTACCACAAAGGATGCCTTTGGAAAGCACAGAAAATCGAGGACTACATCCACCCATGGCCATGGACTGTTCACGCTGCTGCCATCTGGTATACGTTACTGAAGCATCCAGGCATGGACTACCAGACTCAAAAACATGTATTTATTTTCCCACAGGCTACCAGGATTCTCAACCAGCAACACCATTGATCATATTGATCACTTTAAATGTACATTTATAACATTGTTAATATTTAGATGATTCTACTCTGGATACATATGCCATATTCCCTAAGCTATGTATAAATACTCTGGATGCATTTGCTCTGATTCTCTATATTTTGTATATTTCTGCTATGACATGCCATATGCCATATTCCTGCTACTGCTGCCCTCACTTGTGCATCTGTCCTTACGCACTTGTACATTTATAATACTCAATATTCAACACTTCTGGAGCCAACATGATATTACATTACACTTTTTGTCCTAAATATATATTAACAAATTGGTAAATGCATTGGTTGTCTTAAAGTAACCCACACATGATGATGATATTATATAACTCATAATTCCTAATTTCTCTATTCAATCTACAATTGAAAAAACTAAGTGTGGGCAAATGCTCTTGGTCTGCATAGTGTGAGGAGCACTGCCTTATCGGGCAAAAGGTGAGAGGTGCATGCACCCTCTGCTGTGTTGGTAGTCACACTAGGCCTCTGGCAAATTTGGCTGCACCTAATTCATGTCCTGGTGGCCTGGCCAGCTGACAGAGTCAAACGAGGGTTCAAATGCTACATGGAATGGGTCTATCAAAGAGCAAACAGAGTAGTGGCGGGCAATTAACTGAACATGTATCGAAACCGACATTTAATTATAAAATATTTAGATAAAATAAATAAATAACTGTCCCAGAGACATTATTGAAATTCAGATTTTATGTTTCTGTGATCATTTTATGGTTATGAGTAGGGATGGGTACTGAAACCCGGTACCACTATGGCACCAGTTCCCGTACGACCGGTACCTACCGTACCGAATCAAAACGCATATTTCGGTGCCACGACCGAAGGGAGCGCTGGTGCTCCCATTGCACTCAAACTATTTTCAAACTACCGTAACTCC
The DNA here is from genome assembly GCA_002895965.2 of Coryphaenoides rupestris. Taxonomy (NCBI): domain Eukaryota; kingdom Metazoa; phylum Chordata; class Actinopteri; order Gadiformes; family Macrouridae; genus Coryphaenoides; species Coryphaenoides rupestris. Next base: position 126,174 of record PIJE02000831.1, read on the forward strand.
TAGACCGTTTGTGCGATCGAAGAAATTCCAACGGTTTCTGAAAAGTCGCACTTAAAAAAGAGTTGTAGGAGTAGTTGAGAAGCAGGAAGAGACAGAGGATTCAAGCTTGTTTTCATTGGTGTTTAGCGGGTTTTCATCGAAAAATTGTTGATTCTGCATATTCTACATTCACATGTGCACACGCACAGGTGGATGTAGAATATGCAGAGTAGTGTAGAGTAGTTTTCACTTGCTTTCTTTGCTGTTATTATTAGTAGTAGTACTGTAACTTATTTATTTTTAAATTGTTGTTATTTGTTGATATTGTTCATTTAATATTTATTAGTAATGCTTAATAGTATTTTGTAGTTAATTGTAATTCTAATTTAAACAGTGTTAGAGTGTTAAGAGTTAATATATTGTTCAATTGTTTTCCATCCATCCATCCATCCATCCATCCATCCACTTATCCGGGGCCGGGTCGTGGTGGCAGACGGCTAAGAAGGGCCCCCCAGGCTTCCTTCTCCCCAGCCACACTCTCTAGTTCCTCCTGGGGGGTCCCCGAGGCGTTCCCAGGCCAGACGAGATATATAATCTCTCCAGCGGGTTCTGGGTCTGCCCCGGGGTCTCCTCCCAGTTGGACGTACCCGGAAAACCTCCAAAGGGAGGCGCCCGGGGGGCATCCTAATCAGATGCCCGAACCATCTCAGCTGACTCCTTTCGATGCGGAGGAGCAGCGGCTCTACGCCGAGCTCCCTCTGGATGTCTGAGCTCCTCACCCTATCTCTAAGGCTGAGCCCAGCCACCCTGCAGAGGAAACTCATTTCGGCCGCTTGTATCCGCGATCTCATTCTTTCGGTCACTGCCCAAAGCTTGTGACCATAGGCGAGGGTTGGAACATAGATGGACCTGTAAATCGAGATCTTCGCCTTACGGCTCAGCTCCCTCTTCACCACAATGGACCGGTACAGCGCCCGCATTACTGCAGACGCTGCACCAATCCGTCTGTCCATCTCCCGCTCCATTATGCCCTCACTCGTGAACAAGACCCCAAGATACATGAACTCCTCCGATTGAGGCAGCAACTCATTCCCAACCCGGAGGGAACACTCCACCGTTTTCCGGCAGAGAACCATGGCCTCAGACTTGGAGTTGCTGACTCATCCCGACCGCTTCACACTTGGCTGCAAACCGCCCCAGTGCATGCTCGAGGTCACGGTCTGATGTAGCCAACAGAACCACATCATCTGCAAAGAGCAGAGATGCAATTCTGAGGTCCCCAAACCGGACACTCTCCTCACCTCGGCTGCGCCTTGAGATTCTGTCCATGAAGATCGCGAACAGAATCGGTGACAAGGGAAAACCTTGGCGGAGTCCAACACCCACTGAGAACGTGCTTGACTTTGTGTCGAGAATACGGACGCAGCTCGCACTTTGTTCATACAAGGACCGAATGGCACGTACAAACGGCCCCGGTACCCCATACTCCCGTAGTACCCCCCATGACCGTGTTCCCTGGGGGACATGGTCATAAGCCTTCTCCAAGTCCACAAAGCACATGTAGACTGGATGGGCAAACTCCCCCAACAACCCTGCGAGGGTAAAGAGCTGGTCCACTGTTCCACGGCCAGGACGGAATCCGCATTGTTCCTCCTGAAGCTGAGGTTCGACAATCGGCCCGAGCCTCCTTTCCAGCACCCTGGAATAAACTTTCCCGGGTAGGCTGAGCAGTGTGATGCTCCGATAGTTGGAGCACACCCTCCGGTCCACTTTTTTGAAAATGGGGACCACCACCCCGGTCTGCCATTCCACAGGTACTGGCCCCGACCTCCACGCTACATTGACTAGGCGTGTCCGCCACGACAGCCCAACAATGTCCAGAGCCTTCAGCATCTCAGGGTGAATCTCATCCACACCTGGCGCCTTGCCACTGAAGAGCTTTTTGACTATTTCAGTGACCTCTACCAAGGATATGTGTGAGACTTCCCCCGAGTCTTCAGACTCGGCCTCTTCCACAGAGGACGTACTGGTCGGGTTCAGGAGCTCCTCAAATTGTTCTTTCCACCGCAGTCTGGGTAAGCTGTTCTCCTCCCCGACTGAGCACAGCCTGAGCCAAGCCCTGCTTTCCCTTCCTGAGTCGCCGGACAGTTTGCCAGAACTTCCTTGAGGCCAACCGAAAGTCCTGCTGCATGGCCTCCCCGAACTCCTCCCACACCCAGGTTTTTGCTTCAGCGACTGCTGAAGCTGCGGTCCTTTTGGCCTCCCGGTACCCGTCTGCTGTTTCAGGAGACCCTAACCCAAAAGGCCTCCTTCTTCAGCCTGACGGCTTCCTTCACCACTGGTGTCCACCAACGGGTTCTTGGGTTGCCGCCACGACAGGCACTGACAGCCTTTTGACCACAGCTCCGAGCTGCAGCCTCTACAATGGAGGCTCTGAACATGGCCCACTCAGGTTCCATGTCCCCAACTTCCCCCGCGATGCACGAGAAGTTCTTCCAGAGGTGGGAGTTAAAGACCCTATGGACAGGGGCTTCCACCAGACGTTCCCAGTTCACCATCACAACACGTTTGGGTTTACCAGGTCTGTCTGGCAGACTCCCGCGCCATCTCATCCGAGTGTCCAAAACATGCAGCCGCAGATCTGCTGATACGATTACAAAGTCGATCAGCGACCTTTGGCCTAAGGTGGTCCGGTACCAGGTACACTTGTGGACCACCCTATGTTCGAACATGTTGTTTGTTATGGCCAGTCCATGACTAGCACAGAAGTCCAATAACAAAACACCACACTGGTTCAGATCGGGCAGGCCGTTCATCCCAATCACTCCCCTCCAGGTTTCTCCATCATTGCCCACGTGTGCGTTGAAGTCCCCCAGGAGAACCATGGATGGAACCCTTTCCTGGATGCCACCCAAGGACTCCAAGAAGGCCGGATACTCTTGAGCTGCTGTTTGGTGCATAGGCACACACAACAGTCAGAGCCTTCCCCCCAGCGACTTGCAGTTGCATGGAGGCGACCCTCTCGTTCACCGGAGAGAACTCCAACACAGCGGCGCTCAGCCGGGGACTTGTGAGTATCCCCACACCCGCCTGGCACCTCACACCTTGGGCAACTCCGGAAAAGTAGAGGGTACTTCTTGGTTCCTAAACGGTCCAGCCCCTCCTGGAGAGGGGCTGGACCGTTTAGGAACCAGTACCATTTTAAAAGTATCGTTTTGGCACCGGTATCGGAAAAATCTAAACGATACCCAACCCTAGTTATGAGTTCGACTTCTTAAATGGTAAATGGATTGCATTTATATCGCGCTTTTATCCAAAGCGCATTTAAAGTTGCCTCACATTCACCCATTCATACACAGAAGGCGGTGCCAACCATGCAAGGTAACAACCAACAGGTCAGGAGCAATTAGGGTTAGGAGTCTTGCTCAGGGACACCTCGACACTTAACTAGGCAGAGCCTGGGATCGAACAAGCAACCTTCCTGTTGCCAGACCCTCTCTTAACTCCTGAGCTACTGCCACCCCTTTTCACAGCCTTCTTACAGCCATTAAGAAATTATTTGAATGTAATAAAGAGAACATGTTAAACGGTAACATTAATAAAAGTAGTCCAAAATATATCCTTATAATAATGTTCAGTTAAAAATGTAGTGCAGTTAATGCAAGTGGAGGTATTTCATATTGTGTGGGTCACACGAGCAGCGTTTAGATAGGGGCATAACCAACATGGAGAATAGACATAAGATTTAAGATTATTCTGGTCAAAGAGGTGCACACAGTAATTGTCTTATGTGTTTATATTTGGTTATATTTGTGTGCAATGTTTGTTGGTGTGCATTTTTATGAACAGTGTGATAGTTTCGGTAGTTTTCTGTTCTGTGCCAAAGTGTTTGGGCATGTACATCTATGGACATGAGTTTGAAACTTTAGAATGAGAAATATACATTTTCCATGTCCTTTATTTCTTGTAGTTTTCATGATTTACTGACAAGAGGGAGAGAAAATAAAACTAAGATATCCATATGATGCATGGCCATTATTTCATCAGACTGGTGTAGTTACAAGTTAATTTCGAAGTCAAAGAGAGTGAGAGAGAGCGAGAAAGAGAGAATATACTATATACAGAATAATGTTAACAATATAAAATGTAATGTTGAATCCGGAAGTATTGAATATTAAGTATTATAAATGTACAAGTAAGTAGGGGCAGATGCACAAGTGAGGGCAGCAGTAGCAGAATACAGTCAGGGAATATTATCATATATTAACCGTGATAAACTAGGGGTTTATCACGGTTCTGAATCGATTGCAAGCATTTATTTTGCTGGGTGCAGACCCTCAGCCACTTCTCTGATGTCAACAGGCGCATGGAGGAAGGTGTCAAGAAACATGGTCCACTCCACAAAGACCTTGCCAAAACATGGATGAAGCAAGATGCTGAAGCGATTGAACTTGCCCTAAAATGGTTCGAGGATAACAACCCCTTCAACCACGATCGAGACAAGCAGTTGCTTGTGTCCTTCTCAACAGGATTCACGAGCACAGCAGATGACGCAGTCAACGCTGAGTGACTGAAGTAGGGAGGGAGATGCAGATAAAGCTGGATGGACAGTCAGTGACATCGACCATGGAGGTGAAGTTCAAGGTACAGGCCCCGTCATCGCTCAGAAAGATTCCCAAGGTCAATGAGAAGAAGATTCACCTAAACTCACTCAAGTTGTTCAGCTGACTACCTTCCCCTTGTCCTTGTTCAGTAACAAAGACCAGAAAATGAACAAGGCGAACAAGGCAGGCTTTTCCAAGACTAGCCTGAAGGAGTTGACCGCCATCACCAGGCTGGAGCCCTGCTCCAGCCTGGTGGTTGAAGGCTGATGGCTGATGGTGGTTGATGGCTGCAGATGACTCTGTTGAGGTCAGTAAAATGTTTGTAGGTATTTTACTTACATTAACAATGATTACTTTAAACAAAAAGAGGATTAGCATTGTTAAATAACTTGACAATTGTTAAGTTCACTGTTTTTGCACACTTCAAGACGCTTTGCACATATCTTGTTCTATTTCCAGGTGCGGGCAGAAGACACGGACGTGCTGGTAATGCTGGTGCACCATAGCTCAAGCACCAACCATCCACTCTTCTTAACCACGTCGAAGGGCTCTTACGATGTCAGGAGGATCCAAGAAGCTCTCTCTGAAAGACAGAGGCGCTACCTGCTCTTTTGTCACGCCTTCACCGGTTGTGATACGGTTTCTGCAATCGGAGGCCATGGGAAAACGACGCTATCTTCCTTGATGTACATGCTACTAAGGACGCGGTGATCAGGGCTGGTATTGCGATTTTCCAGCACATTTACCATGCACCAGGTACTATTTTGTGTGCAATTCGATACAACATGTTCTCGCGGAAGGCGGCAGCTGGGGTGATCAAACCAGAGACTCTACCTCCAACAGAGGGTGCAGCTGCACAGCATTCTCTCCGTGCCTATCTCCAAACCCGGGACTGGATTCTGCTGCAGAGCATGTCTTTGGACCCCAGTGAATATGGATGGATGGTAGGGGTTCATGGTTATGAACCAGTTCCAACACTAGACCCCATGGCTCCTGGGGAGCTACTCCGGTTCACAAGCTGTAATTGTAATGGAGATTGCAGCAACCGGCAGTGCAGCTGCAAGAATAATGGTGTCAAGTGTATCTCAGCATGTGGAAATTGTAAAGGCATTACATGCAATAATTTTATTCATGATGGTGTAGAGTCTGTAGAAGACTCAAACCTTGACTCATGAAGCATTTGACATTGTGGATCAGTATTGTTTTCTAACTAATATTCGAGATATTGAAAAAAATGCTGATGGAGGCCTTCAGGTGGTCTAGGGGTTCTCCTCGCCTCCAGCCAACTCAGGATCATCTCCGCGAATTAGACAACGTCTCCCCTTCCACAATAAATGATGCCATGGTCAACATGCCTGGTTTGTCCACGGTGGCCCCACTCATCCCTCGTACGACTCTGATTATTGGCGATTCTATCGTGAGACACCTCCGTTTTGTAAACACACACTGTTTCCCTGGAGCCATGGTCCCCGACATCCTTGGGAAGCTCTATTACCCTCTCTCCCAGCGACTGTCAACAAAATAATAGTGCACATTGGCACAAACGACACCACCCGCCAGCAATCTGAGATGTTGAAAGCTGACTTCATCCGCCTGATTGATATGATCAACAGCTGTGGAAAGTCTATTTTTCTATCCAGTCCGATCCCCACGCTGGACCGCGGAGTTCGACGTTTTAGTCGCACTCTCAGTCTTCACACCTGGCTTGAATCGACCTGCACCTCCCACACAATAAACTATATTGACAACTTTAATCTGTTTTGGAACCGCTCCTCTTTCTTTTCACATGATGGTCTGCATCCAAACCTCCTGGGGAGTCGCGTGCTCACCGACAACATGAGGCACGCGGTGCCATCGTCCACACGTGAGAATTGACTGTACCTGCATACGTCAGACCCAGTTGGTGTGTAACCCAGTGTCATGTGGTGTTTTCTCCTCTTTTGAGCTCCTAGCACTCAGTTTTAAATACAAACCTCACCCCATCTTCTGTCTTTTAATTTATCGCCCTCCAAAGCCTAATTCTAATTTTACTGACGAATTCTCTGAACTCCTCTCATTAATAATGCCGAATCATGATAGAGTCCTCATCCTTGGAGATTTTAACATCCACACTTGCTGCTCTGACAACAACTTTGCCCAAGATTTTATAAGCCTTTTAGAGTCTTTTAACCTGACACATCATGTCACTGGACCCACACACAATCGAGGGCATACCCTGGACCTTGTTATAACTCACGGTCTGAGCCTTCAGAATCTTGATGTTTTAGATAGAGGTATCTCCGATCACTACAGTGTTAGTTTTGATGTGTTGTGTCCTCAGCCTCCCAGGATCATGTTCTCTCCTATTTGCTCCCGTACCATTAACTCTTCGACTGCTGGGAGATTCTGAGATGCCTTCACTGCTTCCCCCGCTCCCTCCATCCCCTCTCACCAGACTGCTGACCTGCTAAATACTTTTAATAACCTCTGTAACGTCACTTTAGATATTGTAGCCCCGGAAAAAACCAAGAAGAGAGCATCTGTAAAATCATCCCCCTGGCTCAATGACTATGGTCCGTTCTGTAAAGAGGGAACGGAGGATGGCAGAAAGGACATGGAAAGCTTGCAAACAAGATGTACATTATACCCACATTAAATATCTGATGAAGGAGTTTAATGTTGTAGTTAGGGAGGCACGAGCACAGTACTTCTCCAAACTGATCACGGAAAACGCTCATAACACAAGAGTACTGTTTAACACCATCGATAGAGTTGTAAACATCGCCTCTAGCTCAGCTACACATCACTCTCCAGAGGAATGTGAAAACTTTCTTTTATTCTTTGTTCAGAAAATAGATGACATCCGTCATCAAATAATCCCACCTGCACGTGATCTCTCCATAACCTTCCATACGGAGACTAAATTAGATGCTTTTATTCCTGTATCTGCTGAAACCCTTACACATATCTTACACATTAATTCCTCCTCCTGCCCCCTAGATATTGTCCCTACAAGACTGCTAAAAGAAGTCATGGTTTCAGTTTGCCCCAGCATTCTGTCCACCATAAATAGCTCCCTCACCACTGGTTTAGTACCACCTGATTTTAAGCGTGCCCTCATCCAATCACTACTTAAAAAACCCAATCTGGACCCCTCAGTTCTTAGCAATTTAGGCCTATTTCCAAACTCCCGTTTTTATCAAAAGTGTTAGAAAAGGTTGTGTATAAACAACTTATTGACCACCTGAACACCAATAGTCTATTTGAGGAATTCCAGTCAGGTTTTCGGCAATGCCACAGCACTGAAACGGCTCTACTGAAAGTCACCAACGATCTTCTTTTAGCAGCTGATACAGGTCAATGTTCTATTTTAATCCTCCTTGATCTTAGTGCCGCCTTTGACACCATTGACCATGCCATCCTCATTGACCGACTTAAAACCTTCATTGGCATATCAGGCTCTGCTCTTAACTGGTTTACTTCCTACCTATCAGATAGACAGTTTTCAGTTAGCTTAGGCAATGCAGTTTCCACCTTGGCACAGATGAAGTATGGTGTGCCACAAGGTTCTATTCTTGGCCCCATATTATTCTCCCTTTACATGCTTCCACAAGGCCACATCATCCGTAAACAACATCAATTTCCATTGTTATGCCGATGATACGCAACTCTACCTGCCCATAAACCCTCAGGATTCTCGGTGCCTAACGACCCTCACAGCATGTTTAGATAATCTACACTGTTGGATGGCTTAAAATGTTCTCCAACTGAACAATAATAAATCAGAAGTAATTTTATTTCGCCCCCCATCCTCCTTTTTGGTTGTGGAAAGTCCTAACATTGACCTTCGGGACATCATCGACGCACTTGGAGATGCAAGATGTGAGTGTGTATTCATCGATTCGCTACAACACGGAACATCTGCCAGTCTGTGGTTTCAAAACACTTCTGTGGTATTGTGTTCATCACTCCAGCGTTGAACTGCCCGATAGACCAGTTTTGTCACTGCAAAGAGTTTTTCATTCAGCTGAGGGAGAGCACACATTTAAAATGACACTCAAGTATCACTTAATTATTGTATCAGCTGAGTACTAGAAGATGGATTCATGGTTTAATTGGTCCCAAAACAGTTGCAAAACTAAGAAAAAAATAATAACCAATGTACTCTGAAATAGTTATGTTATGTAGTGGTGGAATGAGCTCCCGGCTCATGTCAGGACAGCCGAGTTGCTCGCCAGCTTCCGCAAGAGACTCAAGACCCACCTGTTCAGAGTTCACCTGGACTCTACATAACCCCCCCTAGCACTAACCTGCGTGTTTATATGTCTTAACACTTATTAATGGCACTTAGCATTGTTGTTCGTTCTCAGATGTTGTATCATGCTTAGAATTGCACGCCTGCCCAGCTACTTATGCAGGCAACTTGGCAATTATGAAACTCGTTCTATTCGTCTCGTAAATAGGAATGCTCGAAAACAGCTCTATTCTTATCTTCAGGTACCACAGTGATATATTGCTGCCTCTCCTTCAACAAATGTACTCTTTGTAAGTCGCTTTGGATAAAAGCGTCTGCCAAATGCCCTAAATGTAAATGTAAATGTATTATGTCTAGGTTAAGTTCTTTTAAATCAGGGGTCAAGTAGGTTGGGCTTTGGGAACATTTGTTTTATGGTGGCCAACATGAATTGAGGCAAAACTCCATTGGACATTTTTAATGATAAACTTGGTAAAACCATATTATTCTACAAATATGATGCAAAATTCACACCGTCTGCGTTGTCAATAGAGCGTTTTGAATTATTAAACAGATAATTAAACCTGCTCCCGATAGCCTACCACCTATCATTATACTCAGACTTTATTTTGTAATCGCAGTGATTTCAGTTTAATGTTTCTCTAATTCATATTAAATGCATTTAGTATTTCATGCCTGCCACTGCAAGACTGTCAACATCAATGCTGTCCTGTGGTAGGTGCTTGGAACCTGTGTAGTTACTTTCTCCTGATAAATCTTATCTTCAATATAATATAGATCGAGAATGATAATATATATATATATATATATATATATATATATATAATTTCACTGCATATCCTGTATGTGTATGTGACGATTAAAGTTACTGAATCTTGAATCGAATATAAAATATTAAAAACACAAGAATAAAGCATATTTCTGGCAGGCCACCAATTGCCAACCCCTGCTTTAAAGCCGCTTTAATTTGACCTAATGAAAGTGTGTAGCTGGACTGTAGCGCACACAGCCAGCAGGCGACTAGCACAGCTGCCTGCTAGCGCACAGCCATCTCCATGGGAACGCAGGAATAGAAAGGGTCTGGGTAGGGAGTTGTCCTTTCATGTTAGCTTTGAGTGCATATACTCGAAAGGGTAGCCCCTCCCCCAACTAAAAATACTATACACTCCCCTCCCCCTCTCCCCTCGGGTCCCTGGTTCCATCGGAGATGAACCAGGGTAGGTTCCCCCTTGGGTCCCTTGTTCAGAGGACCAGAAATGAACCAGTGATGGTGCAGAAAGTGTGGTCAAGTTTACCAACAATCATTAGATATTTGTGTGGAGTGTGTGTGGCGATTGGCTGGTTTAACTTGTGGCATTGATTAGCCAATGGACCACACACACACACACATATACGCACATATACATATATAAAGAGAGAGTAAAGAAAGAAAGTTGCAAAGTAAGCCCAAGAGAAATATAAAATATCAAAATATAGGTAAGATATTCAGTCAGCAAAACAAGCAATGATATTGAGAAGTAGTAGTGAGAATTAGTATTACACATGATGAAAGGTAATATTACAAGGTAATAATTGAAGGGTAATAATAATGGTAGTATTGCACATGATATGAAGAATATTGCACATGATGATTAGAGATTATTTATCTATATATACACACATGTATATATATACACGCACACACATACATTACATTTTTTTACATTACATTTAGGGCATTTGGCAGACGCTTTTATCCAAAGCGACTTACAAAGAGTACATTTGTTGAAGGAGAGGCAGCAATATATCACTGTGGTACCTGAAGATAAGAATAGAGCTGTTTTCGAGCATTCCTATTTACGAGACGAATAGAACGAGTTTCATAATTGCCAAGTTGCCTGCATAAGTAGCTGGGCAGGCGTGCAATTCTAAGCATGATACAACATCTGAGAATGAACAACAATGCTAAGTGCCATTAATAAGTGTTAAGACATATAAACACGCAGGTTAGTGCTAGGGGGGGGGGGGGTTATGTAGAGTCCAGGTGAACTCTGAACAGGTGGGTCTTGAGTCTCTTGCGGAAGCTGGCGAGCGACTCGGCCGTCCTGACATGAGCCGGGAGCTCATTCCACCACTGCGGAGCCAGAACCGTGAAGAGTTGGGACTTGGAAGAGCGATGTGCATACACACACATGGAATGCCACATATGCCATGAAATATGGCATATGTCATGGTACAGCAGAGATATACAAAGGATTGTGAATCAAAAGCCATGTATACGAGTATTTAAATAGCATCGGGAATATGGCATATGTATTCAGACTAGATAAATCATCTAATATTGTCAATGTTATAAATGTACATTTCAAGTGATCAATATGATCAATGAGAATGGAATTGCTGGTTGAGAAGCCTGATGGCCTATGGGTTTTCGGGTTAATATATACACACATGTACATTCACATCTCCAAAAGATTCCAGCTCCATCCATCCACTGTAAGACAAATCATTTACAAATGGAGGGCATTCCACATGACCGCTACTCTGCCTAGAAGTGGACGCCCATCAAAACTATCACTAAGAAGCACCAGAAAAATAATAAATCAGGTAAAGGCCAACCCACACATCACCTCTAGAGAGTTGCAGACCTCTCTGGCAGCATCTGGGGTAAATGTACATGTGTCTTCAATCAGACGAAAATTGAACAGACATGACATTCATGGGAGGGTTGCTCGAAAGAAGCCTCCGCTCTCAAGAAAGAACAAAGCTGCCCGATTCAACTTTGCCATTCTGTCCATTCTCTGGACAGAGGAGTCCAAGATAGAATTATTTGGTCACAATCAAAACCACCATGTTTGGAGAAAAGCCAACACTGCATACCAACAAAAGAACGTCCTCCCAAAAGTGAAGCATGGTGGTGGAAATGAGAAGGTCTGGGGCAGCTTTTCTGCCTCCGGACCTGTACGACTCCATATTATCAAGGGAAACATGAATTCTCATGCCCATCATCAAATTCTTGATCTGAATCTCCTGCCGTCAGTCAGGAAGTTGAAGCTGGGCCGAAAATGGGTTCTGCAACAAGACAACGACCCAAAGCATACCAGCAATAGTACCAAGGAACGGCTTAAAAGAAAGAGGATTCGTACTCTGTATTGGCCTAGTCAAAGTCCGGACCGCAATCCTATAGAAATGTTGTGGCTAGACCTGAAGCAGGCTGTGGTTACAGAAGACTTTTGGTTGAAGTAATGGCTGCAAAAGGAGGTGCCACAAGCTACGAACTAAAAGGGTTCACATACTTGTGCACGTAAAATTTTCAGTTTTTGTGAGATAAACCACTTAATAAATAAATGAAAATAAATTACCATGTCTGGAGGGTTCAAAAACTTTCAAGCAGCACTGTGTGTGTAATACATCCATCCATCCATCCATCCATCCATCCATCCATCCATCCATTCAAAAGTCAGTCGACACCTGACCATCACACCTACAGTATATGAGCTTGTTGGACATCCCATTCTAAAACCATGAGCAGTAATATGGAGTTGGACCCCCCTTTGCGGCTATGACAGCTGCCGCTCTTCTGGGAAGGCTTTCCACAAGATTTCGGAGAGTGTCTGTGGGAATTTGTGCCCATTCAGCCAAAAGAGCATTTGTGAGGTCAGGCACTGATGTTGGACGACAACATCAGTTTCCTCCCAAAGGTGTTCAATGGGGTTGAGGTCAGGGCTCTGTGCAGGCCAATCGAGTTCCTCCACACCAAACTCGTCTAACCATGTCTTTATGGACCTTGCTTTGCACACAGGGGCACAGTCATGCCGGGCCTTCCCAAACTGTTGCCACAAAGTTGGAAGCGCCCAATCGGCTAAGTTGTCTTCATATCCTGTAGCATTAAGCATACCCGTCACTGGAACTAAGGGGCCTAGCCCAAACCCTGAGAAACAGCCCCAGACCATTATCCCCCCTCCATCAAACTTTACAGGAGGCACTATGCATTCCGGAAGGTAACGTTCTCCTGGCATCCGCCAAACCCAGATTCGTCCATCAGACTGCCAGATAGTGAAGCGTGATTCATCACTCCAAAGAACACGTTTCCACTGCTCCAGAGTCCAGTTGCGGCGTGCTTTACACCACTCCAACCGATGCTTGCCATTGCGCATGGTGATGTAAGGCTTGTGTGCAGCTGATCATCCATGGAAACCCATTCCATGAAGCTCCCGACACACAGTTTTTGTGCTGATGGTGCTTCCAGAGGCAGTTTGTTACTCTGTAGTGAGTGATAAGCAGATGAGACTATTTTACGTCGGCCCCGCTCTGTGAGTTTGCGTGGTCTACCACTTCGTGGCCGAGCTGTTGTTGCTCCTAGGCGCTTCCACTTCACAATAATAGCACTTACGGTTGACCGGGGCACATCTAGTAGGGCAGAAATTCCACGAACTGATTTGTGGCAAAGATGGCATCCTATGACAGTGCCACATTCAAAGTCACTGAGCTCTTTACGAACCATTCTGAATTGTAAATGTTTGTCTGTGGAGATGTCATGGCTATGTGCTTGATTTTATGCACCTGTTAGCAATGGGTGTGGCTGAAAAACTCAATCATTAATAGGGGTGTCCACTGGCTTTTGGCCATATAGTGTATATACATACCCCAGGCCGTCAGGGTGGGCAAACACACCTCCAGACCCCTCACCCTGAACACAGGATCCTCCCAGGGTTGCGTCCTCAGCCCTATACTGTCCCCCCTGTCCACACATGTGGCCAGGTGCAGCGCCAACACCTTTGTCATGTTTACGGATGACACAATAGAGGTGGGCCTAATCTCCAGTAACGATGAGAAGGCCTACCTAGAGGAAGTTGCGAGCTAGTCATTATGGTGTCAAGACAATAGCCTCATGCTGAATGTCTCCAAGAATAAGGATCCACATTGTTCCTCCTGAAGCTGAGGTTCGACCGGCCGGAGCCTCCTTTACAGCACCCTGGAATAAACTTTCCCAGGAGGCTGAGCAACCGCTCAGCCCAACTGCGACCCCCCGATAATTGGAGCAAACCCTCTGGTACCCCCTTTGAAAATGGGGACCACCATCCTGGTCTGCCACTCCACAGGTACTGTCCCCGACTGTACCAACACAGAATAGGTGTGTCAGGACAGCCCAACAATGTCCAGAGCCTTCAGCATCTCAAGGCAAATCTCATCCACACCTTGCCAATGAATAGCTTTTTGACTACTTCAGAGATCTCTGCCAAGGATATGGGTGGCACTTCCCGAGTCTTCAAACTCTTCCTCTTCCTCAGAGGACATGTTGATCGGGTTCAGGAGTTCCTCAAAGTGTTCTTTCCACCGCCATACAATACCCCCAGTCTGGGTCAGCAGTTCTCCTCCCCGATGGAGCACAGCCTGAGCAAAGCCCTGCTCCTCCTTCCTCCACCATCCGAAAGTCATTGGGGTTGGGTGCATTGCAAACCGGGTGGCAGGCAAAGGCGTGCAGATCCCCAGCATCGCCGAGTGGTTCAAGGGACGTGGAACGTCACCTCACTGGCAGGTAAGGAGCCGGAGCGGTACTAACTAGATATGGTTGGGCTCACCTCCATGCACAGCACTGGTTCTGGGACCAAACTCCTGGAGAGTGGCTGGACTCTCCTTTTCCAGAGTTGCCCAGGGTGTGAGGCGTCGGGTGGGTGTGGGAATAGTCCCTGGCTGGGGAAAGGCTCTGACTGTTGTGTTTGCTTATGCACCGAGCAGCAGTTTGGAGTATCCGGCCTTCTTGGAGTCTCTGGGTGCCATCCTGGAAAGGATTCCATCCGCATTGAAGTCCCCCAGTAGAAATGTTCATATGAGCAACAATGGAGAAACATGGAGGGGGTGATTGGGATGAACAGTCTGCCTAATCAAAACCAGAGTAGTGCTTTGTTGTTAGACTTCTGTGCTAGTCATGGATTGGCCATAGCAAACGCCATGTTCGAGCATAGGGTGGTTCATAAGTGTACTTGGTACAGGAAAACCTTAAGCCAAAGATCGATGATCGACTTTGAAGTTGTAACATCAGATCTGCGGCCGTATGTTTTAGACACTGGGATGAAGAGAGGGGAAGAGTTGTCAACTGATCACCACCTGGTGGTGAGTTGGGTCAGATGGCTGCTGGACGGACCTGGTAAACACAAACATGTAGTGAGGGTACGTCTGGTGGAGGCCCCTGTTCCTGGGGTCTTTAACTCTCACCTCCGGAAGAACTTCTTGTGCATCCCAGGAGATGTTGGGGGGGGACATGGAATCCGAGCAGGCCATGTTCAAAGCCTCCATTGTAGAGGCGGCTGCTAGGAGCTGTGGTCAGAAGGCTGTCGGTGCCTGTCGTGTCTGTAACCTAAGAACCCGCTGGTAGACACCAGCAGTGAAGGAAGCTCCTTCTTCAGCAGGCTGAAGAAGGAGGCCTTTCATGCTTGGTTGGCTCAGGGGTCTCCTGAAACAGCAGACAGGCACCGGGAGGCCAGAAGTGCTGTGGCTTCAGTGGTCGCCGAAGCAAAAAACCAGGTGAGGGAGGCGTTCAGGAGGCTATGGAGATTCTAATATTTGTGCGAAAAACCTAATGATTATCCAAAGTTTGAAATTGCATCGTTGGGCCAGCGTTATTAACATCCCTAGTAGAAAACACTGCTGTCCACATCCATGTGAACAGGAAGCTATACGAAGAGGTATCCTGCCTCATGTGTGCAGCTGGCTAGTCAAATGTAAGGCCGTGATAACAAAGAAAAGTGATGCAAATCTCCTCTTAGTCTTTCTCTTGTGCAGTTTCACATTTTCATGTATTCCCATATCTTGAAAAGTTACTGTGGTTTCAATGGTGTTTGTGACGTACGCTAAGACACAAGCAGTAATTAACCTTTTACCAGTCAGAAAACATGCGTAATATGGCTTTAAATTAAGACGCAGTCATCAATGACATCCAAAGAAATCGCACACATTCTAAAAACTAAATTAAATCTGTTTTTATCTGTGGACGAATGGCTACTGGATGGAAGAGGAAGAAGTGGGTGTTTGAGAAGCTTTATATCCAATACACAAATACACAGTTCCTTTTTTTCTATCTGACTTTGTATTTGAAATAGAATTTGAAATTGTGTATTTTATTTCTAGTCATGTGCCTGTCCGAAGCGAACAGACAGTGTGGATTGCGGTATTGCTGCTTGCAGCTTCTTTGAGAACCACTCATCCAAACAACTTTACACCCAACACTGCACTTCCTGTGGGCCTCGGCAATACACCTGCCAAGTGTGAAGTCGATTGGATAAAATTATTTTGCTTTTTGTGTTATGAAGAGAACATAATTTTTCCGGCCTAACATTTGTAAATCAGTCTTGTTGGTGGGGAGGAAGTGGGGGCGTGGGGTTGTTTTGGGATTGGGGATGTGGGGATAATTGCGTTTGTATACTTTTATTGATTACCATAGTATTTTGTACTCTTTTAATATACATAACATCTCTCCTGTGTCATCAGGTTAATGTTCTTTGTACTCTGCCCCTGCTCAAATAAAGAAATGAGCAGGGGTGAAATGAAAAGGACAAATGTTCTGTTGATACAAATGTGCTTCAGCAGCAATGATCTCCACCGGCTCCAATTCAGGCAACAAAGGATGCGCGCCATATTTTCTCTGAATATTCAAATGTTCGTTCAGAAAACCTAAAAAATATTTGAAGATGAAATTGTGCATTCGGGGCAGACATATTGTCAAATGTTACCTAAATGTCTTTATATTGCTCATCATGGAGACAGTCACATTGCTAGCAGATGCAGGGTGTTAAACTTCCAAGACCTTCTCAAAGCAACAGGAGTCAGTATAATCTTGAAAAAGGACATTTGCTTTAAAGCTTAGTTTGTTCGGGTTTGTTTTTGGATGTTCACTTTGACAAATAGTCAGCCTGTAGATTAAGCTTTTAACATTGCTCAGCAATGCAATTCCTAAAGCGTAGGAGTGCTGGTTTCGGACCAGTTTTTCCTCATCTCAAGGAGGCTGTGACAGTGTGAATGAAACTGATACTAGATCAGTACTTCCACTCTTAGCAGCTTGATACAGTGCTAAATTCAGTAAACATATTTTTTTTTTTGGCAGTTTTATCCATTCCCGCCACTTAAAGAGGCAGTAAACCAAAAGTAGTTTTTTTGTTTTAAACGTAGTAATATAGATTAGATGCCATCAACACAATAATATGTTACTTTGTCACTGGTACTAAAATAATAACTTAATTTACATAAAGTGTAATATCCAACGTTTTTGCCATTTCCTGAGTATCAGTTTGTGGAAGTTCTATATTGCATGCAGCTCAAAATGTGTTCTTTTTGGGTGAAAAAGTATACTTTCCGACGTAACCAACATAATGCCACCTGATGGGACCATATACTGTAGGTCAGTCAGCAATCCTATTGTAGAGCCACCAGGATACACTGGTTACATTTTGAAATGTGACATGTCTATTTCAATTGTATAAGTCATGGGATGGTATTTTGTAATTCGCCGATCGTGGAGAGTGATGTTGAAATTATAGCTCTATAGAGAGGAGTGCTGCTGCCGCTGGCTTCGCTTGGAAGCCCCATCTCCTAGCCTGAGCAGGAATACACCACTAGACATACAGGACTCACCACGCCACATTCACTTTCAGTTTTGATGGAGGATGTTGCTGGTGGACAGTCATGATTGTAAAACTTGGGGAACTCTCCGTATTAGACACAGAATCCCTTTATGCTTCAACAACAACATGACAGTGTGTGGTCAATGTTGATATCGTGGCGAGCAGCCACAAGTAAATCAATGTATAGGAAGCACTGGTAGTACACAGTAAACAAACAAAAAAGTATCACAGTTAGTTAACATGGGCTGTGAGCATGGGGATAAGAGCTCAGTCTCAATCCCCCTTGCAATTAAAGAATATTCAGTGTTTTTTTATTTTCCCCATGCTCTAATTGCAGCTGAAACTGGGGGTTTTTGTTAAGGGTTTTCCCTTGTTTCCGCCATGCCTACACGCCGTGAAGAAAACGTACCCCGGGCAGAGAGCTTCTTGGTGTTAATGATCTTTGCAGCGTATTCCTGGCCGCTGGAGATCTTCATGCAGCGCCTCACCACCGAAAACGCTCCCCTGAGAACCACAACATTTGAGCAGAGGTTAGAAGCGTGTTCAAAACCATGGGAATGGGTGAGGAGTGAGCCACTACACCTGTGGTGCAGTGGCTAATCAATGCACACATTACAAAGCAGCCTTCACCACACACGCTCAGGACAGTTCTGACTGATCTACCTGCTGCAAAAACATTTTCCAACCCTGAAATAAGGCGGTATTTCCTTGGTATTTACGGAGCCTAGCACAAGGTAGAACGATTTATTTATTTATAATTTTTTCTTATCACATTTACAAGTTTCAGAGTCTGGGTGTGTGACGGAGGTCCGATGCCTAGTCTTGTCTATTGATTTAATTCGGCTATTTTAATGCCAGAGTCGAAACGGCAGCGTATCAACGCATGTTGCACATGTTGGGACTGTCAACACAAACAATCTCTCCTGTGAAGCCATGGCTCTTCACGACATGTCTCTTCAATAACGACATATCGCGGAAGGAGACCAATATTGTCTCGGACACTTTGTAACACTGAGAAACCATGCGTCTCTTGTGCTATTCAGACAAGTACACACATGTTGGGTTTGTAGAATACGATCACCCACAAAGCTACAACTCACTGTACAAAGCTGGAAGGCTGCGGGAGCTTTCCTTGACTTGAGAGGGAATATTGACTTCATAGCGAGTCCAGAGACACCCCGCAGAGGAATTCCAAGTGTTCACATAAGATCTGCCCCTGGGAAGGGCGGCGACAGCAGGAAAACGAGAAAAGCTGTAGCCTAGACAGTTTTATACAAACCCTCATGAAAAAAACTAAGCAGTGGGTCACACTGATTTAGATTGGTAAAGTTAGTTTAACGTTGGATATTGGTACGAAAACCTCATGATCTTAGATACCAGGCAGGTAACCACGGTAGACATAATTTATGCGTCGGATTATGGTCATCTTTGCCCGATGACTATAAATTAAACGACAAATAATAGATGACCACATCGCATGGTAGATCACTGAGCATGACTTACTTCCCGAGTTCTTCGTAAAGCTGGTACTCATCGGTGAACCTGGTGCAGGTAGTCGCAGCCATCGCAGCACTGTCTCAAGATACCAGGAAGGCAGAGGAGTACTGATTTGGGGAAATCCTGACTGGCTTCCAAACTCAAACTCCAAAACAATGACGAGAAAATAGTTAAGGAAAGAACGCAAGAAAAAATAGCACACGCTATTTCTTTCTCAGTGAACTCTGAATGTTGCTTTCTTGGCACTCCTATGGCTGACGGGTGTGTGACACGTCGAGTAGGACCGCGGTTTGAGTAGACAGTCTGGATATAAGGTGAGACACTTTCCCCCAGACGCTCATCGCTTCCTGGTTGCAAATATGAGACCGCACATAGTTGCCCTCTAGCGGTCGCATGCATATTCAGTCAGAAAGTGGCCGTCCCACACACATTTCAAGCAATAAAAACCTTTTAAAACGTTTTCATTGTGTTTTAACCGTTTTCCTATTGACAAAAGTTATATTAGATTCAGTGTATTACTGTTTCCTATATGTGTCATATATGCTTTAGTATGGAAGCCCATTTAATTTGTAACATTCTCATTCACATACTTTCTCATAATTATGACTTAACTATCTCATAATTATTTGAGATACTATGACTTAGTATCTCATTATTAGTTATTATTATTAGTAGATATGTCACTTCTTGTCATTTCTTCTTGCTTAAAATCCTTTCGAGTGTGCATTTGCTTAGAACAACCCCATGCAATTCACATTATATAAGATACAACTGTATTAATCCCAATGGAAATTCTTGTGCCAGAGGTTGCTCAAAAATAACAACACAAGAATAAAAACAATAGAATCATAAATGTGAATTGTATATGCCAAATAGAATAACATTACATCTAAGAAACATTGAGTAAAAAAATACAATATTACAATACAATGTACAATATTTATTTTCAACATCATGTGGAATATTCTCAATTCAGCCAGTCAAGGATTTCATCCGTGATTGATTAGGTTCAATGACCATGCATTAAATAGAACACAATAAGATGACACAACATGATACTTTCACAAGCTTACAGTCACAGGCGACTTCAGTCAGTAGGCTATGAACTATCTCATAATTATGAGATACTAAGTAATAATTATGAGTTATGTCATAATTATGGGAAAATGAAATCATAATTCTGAGATAGTCTGAATTTTTTCAAGTGGCGGAAATGGGCTTCGATACACTTCAGCAGGGACGTGCACAGATATTTGGAGGGGCTATTGCTCTAACCTGGAAAAAGGGCAGCCCCCCCTCCGCCCCCCACGATGCAACCTGCAAATCCACCCCCACCCCACACCGAAACCCGACACGAAATCACAAATAAATTGTTTTACATTTTAAAGATTAATGATATTACAAAAACTTCACTGTCAGTGCAAGTCAATACATCATTGCAGATATACGTGCTAATTGCTGGTGCTAGTGTTGTTCTAGTGTGTTCTGGTGTGACTGTCTGAGGAAGTATTCTGTGACATTCTGTGAATGTCAAAATATAACTGTATATTTTATTACATTGATTTATATTTGTATTGCTCCCCTTAATATTTTTTTGACACTTTATTTTCTTATACAGTTTTCTTTTGTTTAGATTTTTTATAACTTGTTAATATAGTTTTCTATTCTATTTCTATTTCTATTTGTATTCTTTGATAACTGCGGTCGGCTGTCAGGCGTTTTGCACGTAAGAATTTCACTCACTGCTTATACTTGTGTAAACTGTGAAGTGACAATAGTTCAGTGCTAGTCCTTTCTCTTAAATGGGACTGTAAGAATCCTTTAAGTTCTGCCACGGTCACATCATCTTTATTCATAAGCATGTCTATTTCTGAGTGACTAAGGACTCATGGACACTTTTACTGAGAGGAAAAGGCCTCGCGCCTTTTCCTCTCAGTAAAAGTGTAAAAGTGTAAAAGTGCTGACTACTCGTGAGTCTAGCTAGATAGCGAATAATTAGCAAACAACATAAAAAGTAATATTCAAAGCAATTTCCCGCCATTTCCGTCGTAGGCTACTTTTTATTTTATTAATTTGTAGTTTAACACAAACAGGGGAACTGTTTATTGCTAATCTATTTCAAAGTAGGTCTAAACATGCCAATGGAGTTTTTTTCTCCATTTCACAATTGTTTTGTGGTACACCTGTAATATTTAGCTTTTCTAGATTATAATTGCATAAATGCAACGATGGTATTATAATGGAAATGAAAAGTTAAAGTACCAAATAATTAATAGCCCACTGCAGAGTATTGATGGACCTGAATACACATAGGTTGTTCAGGAAAGCACAGATAATTCAGAGTGTTCATATCGATATCAGGTGATTTTAACCATGTCACCCTGATATCAACCCTGCCCACATTTAAACAGTATGTGGACTGCAAAACTAGGGGAAATAAAGCACTGGACCTGCTGTATGCTAAGGTTAAGGAGGCATACAGCTCCATAGCTCTCCCTATCCTGGGCAGATCAGATCACAACTTGGCCTACCTCAGGCCCACCTATAAACCTGTGGTCCAGCGGCAACCAGTGGCCACCAGAATGGCATGGAGGTGGTCTAAGGATGCAGAGGAGACTCTCCAGGGCTGTTTTGAGATGACAGACTGGGATGTTATCTGTAATGCAAATGGACAGGACATAGATGGACTCACAGGCTGCATAACGGACTATGTAAATTTCTGCATGGACTGAGTGGTCCCAACCAAGACCCTGGGTGACTAAGGCATCACTGAACAGGGAGAAGGCGGCCTTCAGGAGTGGAGACAAGGACGAGATGAAGAAGGTACAGAGAGAACTGAGGGAAAAGATCACAGAGGGGAAGGAGTGCTACAAAAGAAAGCTTGAGAGGAAGCTCCAGCAGAAGAACCTCAGGGAGGTGTGGAGTAGCATGAGAACCATCACTGGCCATGGAGCAAAGACCATCCAGGGGAGGGAGGGAAACCTGGATGAGGCCAATGCGCTAAATCTGTTCTTTAACAGGTTTGATGATGTGGCTCCTCTTCACCCTCCCCCCGCTCCTCCTGTGACCCCCTCCCCTCTCCCCACTCCCCCCCTCTCCCTCCCTGTCTATCACCCCTCTCCTCCCCTCTCCTCTGCCCTCTTGCTCCCTCCCCTCTCCTCTCCTCCCTATCCTCTGTCCAGGGCCATTCACCATCACGGCGGAGGATGTGAGTAGTGAACTCGGCAGACTACGCCCAGGCAAGGCTGCAGGGCCAGACGGTGTGCGAAGGTGTGTGCGACTCAGTTGTGCGGCGTCTTCCAACACATCTTCATCCTGAGCCTGAGCACGACGATCGTCCCTGTCCTGTGGAAAACATAATGCCTGGTTCCTGTCCCCAAGAAAAGACATGCAAACACCCTCAATGACTACAAACCAGTGGCTTTGACTTCACATGTTATGAAGTCACTGGAGAGGCTAGTCCTGAACCGTGCACTAGTCGAACCATCACTAGACCCCCTGCAGTTTGCCTACCAGCCCCGTATTGGAGTGGAAGACGCCATCATCTTTCTGCTGCACAGGGCTTATTCTCACCTGGAAGAGGCAGGCAGCGTTGAGAGAGTCACATTCTTCGACTTCTCAAGCGCTTTCAACACCATAAAGCCTGCCCTGCTTGGGACTAAGCTACTGGACATGTAGGTGGACGCTCCACTAGTGGCCTGGATCACCAACTACCTCACAGGTTGGCCACAGTATGTGAGGCTGCAGAGCAACATGTCAGACACAATAGTGAGCCACACGGGAGCACCTCAGGGGACAGTCCTGTCTCCCTTCCTGTTGATACTCAGAACCTGAGTATCTAACCTCAGACTTCAGATACTGCTCACAGTCCTGCCACCCGCAAAAGTGTTCAGATGACTCTGCCACTGTGCAAGGGACAGCAGTCCAAGTACAGGAGTGTGGTGGACAGTTTCGTGGAGTGGTGTGGACTAAATTACCTGCAACTCAACATTGCTAAGACTAAGGAGTTGGTGGTGGATTTCAGGAAGCAACCGACCCACCCGAAACCAGTCAGCATCAGGGGGACCGAGGTGGACAATGTCGAGGATTACAAGTACCTGAGTGTCCACATCGACAATGAAATGGACTGGACTAAAAACACTGAGGCCCTGTACAAGAAAGGTCTGAGTCACCTGTATTTCCTACGGAGACTCAGATCTTTCAACGTCTGCAAAACCATGCTGCAGATGCTCTGTCACTCGGTGTTGACCAACGTCATCTTCTACGATGTTGTGTGCTGGGGCAGCAGGGTGAAGGCAGCCGATGCTAACAGACTCAATAAGCTCATCAGGAAAGCAGGTTCTGTCCTGGGAGTGGAATTGGAGTCTTTGGTGGAGGTCTCGGAGAGGAGGATGCTGAGTAACCTACTCAGTATTACAGACAATACCTATCATCCCCTGCACGCTACACTGGAGTCATACCAGAGCAGCTTCAGCCGTAGACTGAGACTACCGAGGTGCACCACAGAATGCCACCAGAGGTCCTTTCTGTCTGTGGCCATCAAACTCTATAACTCCTCCCCCCTCTGCGGGAAGGACAGTTGAAATATAACACAATGCACAGCAATATCATGTGCAATATTACCTTTCAACATCATGTGCATTTTTCTCAGTATCACGTGCAATATTAATATTACTATGCACCATCATGTGCAATACTCTCAATACCATGTGCTATATTATTAATATCATGTTACCTCTAAATATTAACTTGCAATATTACCTCTCATCTCCTCTCATCATCATGTGCAATATTCTTAATGTCATGTGCAATACTTCTTCTCTATATTATCTTGACCGTGCTACATTACCTGTCATCATTATGTGTAATATTGTTAATATTCTTTTTATCATGTGCAATACTTCCTCTAACAATTATTATTATTACAGTTTTATTACTCTTCAATTATTGCCAAATAGTTTTTGCAGACTGAATATCTTATCTTACCTATATTATTATACTTCTACTAGGACTTAGACCTACTGTAAATTTGTAAATCTGTTATTTAAATTTGATTATTCTACAGCTCCAGGTGCTGCCAATCAGCTGCCTGGTTGGCACTTGATTGGCTGCACCTGTGTGCACCCTACAAAAGTGAATATTTGGTGTCCGCTCCAAGCATCGGCATGCCACGTTTTTCTAATCTGGATAAGGCCTGTGCGAAAGGGCAACTTGAAGCTGAACCAAGGTGCAGCATTATTTGGAGTCAGCCCTGGTACTAGTGAAAACTGTTCATTTCAGTGACTCGAATCACTAGAATCAGTTCATTAAAAAGATTTGTTCACCGAATCGTTCAATGCTTGGGCGGAGCTCCGACTGCGTACTGTGTAGTCCGACTCACTCAGTGAACTGAAACGGCCGAACGGTTCATGCGGAAGTGCTGTCGCTTTGACAAATGCGCCAAACTCTGTTCTTGATATTTTAAAAGTTTCCTCGTTGAATATCAATATTGGAGGTGAACGCTGGTTTTCAATTACTTTTAAGTCTTAACTTGCTGGGCCTGATTCTGGCAGTTTGAGCCGCTGATTATCACTCAGGATTACGTCACGTTAACTCACTGTGTCTAGTAGCCTTCAGTGAATTAATCACTCAACTTGCACCGTTCCCTCGCAGTTTAAGGATCTTAGACAGTCTCAGCCACACGTTTTTTTTTCTTCCATATTGCAGGTCTCACCACGCATTGTAAACTCGAAAGGTGGTGAGATTTAAAAAATCTGGAATGTGCATTTTCCCTGTCAAATAAACTAATAAGTTGTAGGCCTATGCAATTCGCGCACACTGTTATAATTTTCCCTCCCAAGGTGTTTATTTTCACCAACAGATCAACGTTTTGATCCAAGCAGGATCGTTAGTACTAAAATGAGAGGGAGCTCGCCCTGTATAGTCTATGCCATTGACTGGGCTGAAATGAACAAGAAATAATAGCCTAAAAGTAGGAAATATAGGACATTACAGTGCAAATAAAAACAATATTAACAAGAAAATAGCCTATAGGAAATAGACTACAACTGCAGTGCAAAACAAGAGCAAAATAGAAGCCTAATACAATTAACAATGTAGGCTATATTTATTAAGAAGAACATATAAATTAAATGTGCAATCAAAAAGAAAATAAATAACCTAACTTTAGTGCAAAACAAATATAGGATAAAAATGAGAGGGGCTGGCCCTGTAGGCTATGCCTATATGCCCTTGACTGGGCTGAAATGAAAACAAGAAATAATATAATAAGAATATATATTATTATTACAGAAATATAAATTACAGTGCAAATAAAACCAGTATCAACAATAACATACAAGAAAATAGACTATAACTGCAGTGCAAAAGCAAATATTAAATCAAGAGCAGAATATATGCTAGAATACAAATACAAACTATTAACAATGCTGTACATTTATTAAGAAAATATAACAAATGTGCAATCAAAAAGAAAATATATAGCCTAACTTTAATGCAAAACAAATATAAAGTCAAGTCGCGAACAATTCGGTCTTTTGAACGAATCGTTCGCGAACGGCAACAGTATTGTTTAGTCTGCTGTGATGAACGAATCATTCACGGCGTGAATGATTCGTTCAGCACAGCAGAACGGGTTCGCAGGGGACGAATCACGTTCGCTCGCGGCAGTCCCTCCCCCCCCCCCTGCACGCTCGCTGCTGATCAGATCCATTCGAGAGCTCAACTGAACTGAGAAATGAACAGATCTTTTAAGTGATTCAGTTCAGTTCGTTCACCCACAAGATTCGGTCTTTTGAACGAATCGTTCGTGAATGACACAACACTACCTGGTACCATCTCCAAACTGAAGGTCAAGTTCCATGAAACCGATGATGTCAAAGACAGAACGCGAAGTGGCCATCCCAGGAAGACAACATCAAAAAGACAGGTTCATCACCCTCAGGAAGCATAGGCTGTCTTCTAGAGATTTGCAGGTAAAGTTTGCAGGATTGGCACTTCTGCTCTTATCCCAGGCAACCTAGCAATTATGAAACTCGTTCTATTAGCCTTGCAACTATGAATGCTTGAAACCTTCTCTATTCTTATCTTTATGTACCACAGCGATATATTGCTGTCTCCTTCAACAAATGTACTCTTTGTAAGTTGCTTTGGATAAAAGCATCTGCCAAATGCACTAAATGTAAATGTAACCTTATTACATACATATCTTTGATCAGGCGGCTCAGGAACAGACAGCCAGACAGGAGATTGGCACAGAGCTAATTTCGGCGTTCATAAGGCTACCAGGAAGCCTGCAATGACCTTCACCATTTGCCTGTTTGCGCTGGGCCGTTTGCGCTGGTGTCGGCAACACCAACAATGGAATCTGAACATGTGGGGGAATGTCATGTTGATGACATCAGTGATAGATATAGGGCCCAGGTGCAGGCACAGGGAGACAGGAAATGTAGATGACAAAAGATGGGTTTACTGAAAAAATGAACAAATAATAGAATAAAGGCAGGGTGGTATCAGAGGAATAGATGAACTGGGGCAGGAACAGACGGACGATCGAGCGAAGGACAGGGGAACTGGACGACAGGTGGAATTCCAGTAACGGAGATGGGATCTGACAAGGGAGAGCAGGGTTAATCACGAGGAACTTTGACTTTAGATTGTTTATGGAGCAGAGAAGCGATACTGACGTGAAAGTACAAACAACGATCTGGTGATGAGTGGATGGAAAGCCAGGGTTCTTCTACTGGTTGGTTGATGAGGTGATGTGCCGCAGGTGTGAGAGGTAGAGCAGGTTAGCGCGGTAGATGATGAGGCAGGGCGCAGCCACGCCCCAACACATAGACACACACAAACACATGCACACACACAGGGAGAGAGATAGCTAGGAGGTAGAGGTGGAGGACATGACACAGGTTCTGCCTGCGGAAGTTGGATGGCAGGGTCAAAGTATGGAGAAGACATGGAGAACTTTATGCTGATTGTTGTACCAATTGAGAAACAGCTTTTGGTGGGGGCAGTGTCATGGTGTGGGGCGGTATCTCCATCACAACAAGGATTGTCATCATTGAAGGCCATCTCAATGAGATATCGGGATGAGATTCTGCAGCCAGTGGTGATCCCATATCTTCACAATCTGGGAAACTAAATCCATCCTCCAAGATGAACACGCTCGTCCCCACAGAGCCAGGGTTATCACAGACCAACTCCAGAATGTGGGAGTAGAGAGAATGGAATGGGCTGCCAAGAGTTCAGACCTCAACCCAATTGAACACGTGGGATCAGCTTGGGCATGCTGTGCATGTTGCAGTGACCAACATTTGAAGACATTTGGGGACACAAGAGTGGATTTCCAGCTGGATGAACAGAGGAAGAGAGAGACAAGCCTGCACAATGAAAGGGTGAGGAGGAATCAGGAAATACTGAAGCATCTCATCGACTGTGTGGTGTATTTGGGACAACAGGAATTGCATTTTAGAGGACACAACAAAGGCACTTTGATCGACAGCATCCTTTCACAAATAACTAATAAGTTTGAGGATGATAAAAAACTGTTGGTCTTGGCATTGCTTGATCTGCAACTGTTTGCGCAGTACAAGCAGTCCTTCCCTGAAAACACACTGAGGAGTCTAGATGAAAGCTATGGAGCCCACTTGAACTGAACTGAGAGTGATTTAAAGCATGTCCGATTTTCAGGGGAAAGGTCCAAGTGATCTATTCTCCTTTCTCCGAGCCAAGGCACTTTGTGACAGAATGTCACAAATACGGGTTGGGAATGAGTTGCTGCCTCAAGCGAAGGAGTTCAAGTATCTCGGGGTCTTGTTCACGAGTGAGGGCAAAATGGAGCGGGAGATGGACAGACGGATTGGTGCAGCGTCTGCAGTGATGCGGGCGCTGTACCGTTCCATTGTGGTGAAGAGGGAGCTGAGCCAGAAGGCGAAGCTTTCGATTTACAGGTCCATCTACGTTCCAACCCTCACCTATGGTCATGCGCTTTGGGTAGTGACCGAAAAGAATGAGATCGCGGATACAAGCGGCCAAAATGAGTTTCCTCCGCAGGGTGGCTGGGCTCAGCCTTAGAGATAGGGTGAGGAGCTCAGACATCCGGAGGGAGCTCGGAGTAGAGCCGCTGCTCCTCCGCATCGAAAGGAGTCAGCTGAGGTGGTTCGGGCATCTGATTAGGATGCCCCCCGGGCGCCTCCCTTTGGAGGTTTTCCGGGCACGTCCAACTGGGAGGAGACCCCGGGGCAGACCCAGAACCCGCTGGAGAGATTATATATCTCGTCTGGCCTGGGAACGCCTCGGGATCCCCCAGGAGGAACTAGAGAGCGTGGCTGGGGAGAAGGAAGCCTGGGGGGCCCTGCTTAGCCGGCTGCCACCGCGACCCGGCCCCGGACAAGCGGACGCAAATGGATGGATGGATGGATGGATATCACAAATACAAAGTCTTACATGCTTGGTTTTAACTATTGCAGTGTCCACTGCAATAGTAGAACAGTCTGTAGAACAGTCATTCTCCGCTCTTAAGCGCATCAAAACGTACAACAGACAGTCAGACAAACAAAACACTGGCGTCCATCTCATTAGAGAAGGCGGTTTTTCTTCAACTGAAGAAAGAGAACAGGCTGCACAAGGAGGTGATTGATAGTTTAATCTGCCCCAATCTTTGTCATGGGAGTTGGCAGTAGGACCCAATCGCAAGACTCAGAACTCGGAGTTATGCAGCACAGAATATTTATTTATAATACAAACGGAGAGGAACCAGGAGTGAAGCCAGCGGGACGGGTGGTGAGCGCGGCGGGCAGATGCAGGAACCGGCAGGCAGAGAGAGACGGGCGGGCAGACAGGTAGGGAGATGAGCTGGCTGGAGACGGACAAAATCCATACGGGGAGAATCAACAGGTAGAATTAACAACAATGATCCGACCCTCGTGGGTGGAAAGCCGGGGCTTTTATGCCGCGACTAATTGCTCGTTGCGGACAGCCGCGAACATAGCGCAGGTGCCGCTAATCGTCCAGGGGCGGCACTGGCGCCTGGGAGCCCCGCCAATCCTCCAGGGGCGGCATTGGCGCCCGGGAGCCTGGAGCCACGACAGAGATCGTGACAGTACCCCCCCCTCAACGGGAGCCTCCTGGCGACCCACGATGACCGGGCCGGCACCGTCGGGTGGACGACCTGGAGGCTGGGCGGAGGACGAGCAGGGACCCTCCGGCGGACGACCCGGAGGCTGGGTGGAGGCCGAGCAGGGACCCTCAGGCGGACGACCCGGAGGCTGGGCGGAGGCCGAGCAGGGACCCTCAGGCGGACGACCCGGAGGCTGGGTGGAGGACACCGGCGCCGTCGGAGCGGGGACCGGGGCTGGCTGGCACCTGGGAGCAGGTACTGGTGGGAGCTGCTGTGGTCCAGCCGGGACCGGGACCAGGGATGGGTGGGACCTGGGAGCAGGGACTGGTGGGCGCTGCCGTGGTGCAGCCGGGACTAGGACCAGGGATGGGTGGGACCTGGGAGCAGGGACTGGTGGGAGCTGCTGTGGGTGCAGCCGGGACCAGGACCAGGGATGGGTGGGACCTGGGAGCAGGGACTGGTGGGCGCTGCGGTGGTGCAGCCGGGACCAGGACCAGGGATGGGTGGGACCTGGGAGCAGGTACTGGTGGGCGCTGCGGTGGTGCAGCCGGGACCAGGACCAGGGATGGGTGGGCCCTGGGAGCAGGTACTGGTGGGAGCTCCTGTGGTCCAGCCGGGACCGGGACTCTGGGAGGCTGGGACCTGGGAGCAGGGACTGGTGGGCGCTGCGGTGGTCCAGCCGGGACCGGGACTCGGGGTGGCTGGGACCTGGCAGTAGGGACCGGCAGGTGCTGCTGTGGTCCAGCCGGGACCGGGACTCGGGGTGGCTGAGACCATGCAGTAGGGACCGGCAGGAGCTGCTGTGGTCCAGCCGGGACCGGAACTCGGGGTGGCTGGGACCATGCAGTAGGGACCGGCAGGAGCTGCTGTGGTCCAGCCGGGACCGGGACTCGGGGTGGCTGGGACCATGCAGTAGGGACCGGCAGGAGCTGCTGTGGTCCAGCCGGGACCGGGACTCGGGGTGGCTGGGACCATGCAGTAGGGACCGGCAGGAGCTGCTGTGGTCCAGCCGGGACCGGGACTCGGGGTGGCTGGGACCATGCAGTAGGGACCGGCAGGAGCTGCTGTGGTCCAGCCGGGACCGGGACTCGGGGTGGCTGGGACCAGGCAGTAGGGACCGGCAGGAGCTGCTGTGGTCCAGCCGGGACCGGGACTCGGGGTGGCTGGGACCATGCAGTAGGGACCGGCAGGAGCTGCTGTGGTCCAGCCGGGACCGGGACTCGGGGTGGCTGGGACCATGCAGTAGCTAACATGGCTATCTGGTTGGTGAGTTGGTCGAGTGCTTGCTGCAACTCGCCCTGGCTGACGCGTGCCTTCCATAGTCCGGCGGACCCCGAGTCTGAGTCTGCTGGGTCCATTATTGGTCGGATCATTCTGTCATGGGAGTTGGCAGTAGGACCCAATCGCAAGACTCAGAACTCGGAGTTATGCAGCACAGAATATTTATTTATAATACAAACGGAGAGGAACCGGGAGTGAAGCCAGCGGGACGGGTGGTGAGCGCGGCGGGCAGATGCAGGAACCGGCGGGCAGATGCAGGAACCGGCAGGCAGAGAGAGACGGGCGGGCAGACAGGTAGGGAGATGAGCTGGCTGGAGACGGACAAAATCCATACGGGGAGAATCAACAGGTAGAATTAACAACAATGATCCGACCCTCGTGGGTGGAAAGCCGGGGCTTTTATGCCGCGACTAATTGCTCGTTGCGGACAGCCGCGAACATAGCGCAGGTGCCGCTAATCGTCCAGGGGCGGCATTGGCGCCCGGGAGCCTGGAGCCACGACAGAGATCGTGACAATCTTGTGTTCCTTGTTTGTTGTCGTTCAATGTGGTCTGTTCGTGTTCATGTTGCCAGCAAATGAAGATTTAGTTTTACCATGGCAAGTTTTGTATCTGAGTTCTATTTAGTTTCTTTTTATTAAAAACAGCTGAATCATGTCACATGACCAGGTACATACTACCATTTAGAGGTCAAAATGTTGTAGTCTATAAACGCGCGCAACTATTTACATACATAACAAAAAGTATAAATAAACATTATTTTGCATGTTTATTATTTTATGTTTATTATTTTATTTTTATATTAATAATTTTTTTTATTGTTATTTTTTTTATATATAAATGGTACCGAAAAAGTAGTTACCGTGGCCCAAAAACCATGATACATACAGAACCGTGGGCCAACTGTACCGTTGCATCCCTAAAATATATGTATATATATATACAGTATATGGCTGTATATTTTTCATGTGTATATACTGTACATATGGTACTGACTTTCATGGCTGTCAACGGAACCGCCCCTACCTACCTCCAAAAATTAGTCCGACCCTACGCCCCAGCCCGAGCTCGGCAACTTCTGCCAAACGACTGGTACCGCCTTCACTAAAAACAGCCAAACATCGCTCTTCCAAGTCCCAACTCTTCACGGTTCTGGCTCCGCAGTGGTGGAATGAGCTCCCGGCTCATGTCAAGACGGCCGAGTCGCTCGCCAGCTTCCGCAAGAGACTCAAGACCCACCTGTTCAGAGTTCACCTGGACTCTACATAACCCCCCCTAGCACTAACCTGCGTGTTTATATGTCTTAACACTTATTAATGGCACTTAGCATTGTTGTTCGTTCTCAGATGTTGTATCATGCTTAGAATAGCACGCCTGCCCAGCTACTTATGCAGACAACTTGGCAATTATGAAACTCGTTCTATTCGTCTCATAAATAGGAATGCTAGAAAACAGCTCTATTCTTATCTTCAGGTACCACAGTGATATATTGCTGCCTCTCCTTCAACAAATCTACTCTTTGTAAGTCGCTTTGGATAAAAGCGTCTGCCAAATGCCCTAAATGTAAATGTAAATGTAAATGTAAACATATATAAATCTCTCTTCTTTCTGTTTTATCTTTCATGTTGCGATTTTATATTTGATCTTTTTGACAACTCTTTTGCAGACTGCCGCCTGCCATGTCACAAGAATTTCACTGTGAATTTCACTGTGTATTATACGTATATATGTATACATATGTATATTCTCATGTGTGTATATATCAGGGCAGTCAATGTTAATGCGTTAACACTTAATCTGGAATCCTAAACGTGTACAAAAAAACATTCTGCAAAAATTACCAGGTTAGATCCCAACTTCCTCCCAAATTTCCAGTGCAGATTAATACGTGTTTTTGTGTGATTACATGGCAAATGCAGCTATCATGATGACTGAAGAGATATCCTGCATGTTGAACGGAAAATTCAGATTTAAAAAGCTTCCAGATGAAAATGTTGATAAAACTAAATTTGTGCGCGCATAATTTAGTGATGAGCTGTCTTTTCACCGAAGCACAAGGAGTCTGAAGTACCATCTTTGGGCAAAGCACGTCTTTACTAATGCTAATTCTAACGCTAGCAATAGCACTGCCACTCAGTCGGGATCAAGCCGTGTTCGTCAGACAACGCTAGCAGAGTGCATCCAGGGAAAAGCGACGATAGCTAAATTAACCAACACTATTGCAAAATGTAGGCCCATCAAAATTGTTGAAGACCAGGGGCTACAAGACATTGTCCAGATCCCCTCAGGTGACCCATCATACAAGCCACCTTCGAGGGGAACTAATGTCACAAGAATTCACAAATTGTCGGACATTTTTAACACAGTCCAGCAAACACTGCAGAGCTGAAAGTTCAGCAAGCCTCTCATGGGCAAGAAGAGGAGTAACTCATCCAGGATGTACCAACGTGCTGGAATTCAACTCTCGAGATGATAAAGCGGGTCCAACACAACAAAGATCCACTGAAGGCAATGCTGGCACAGAAGAAGCAGAAGTTAACCATGCTAATGTAATGGAAAGTACCACATATTGATAATGTGGATGATAATGTTCTACATGTCTATATGTTTATTTGTACTGCACACCATATCCTTAGACATGTTCTGCCTAGTTTCTGTTCTGTGAACTAATGCTCCAGTACAATGGCACCATGGTACCAGTCAAGGTCGTATCCCTTATCTTGTGAGGAACACCTTATCTGTGAACAACACCAGATGTTTTCTAGGGAGGAGACATCTCCTGGCGACACAGTCATGGGTGTACAGTGTGGGGCTGAGGATGCAACCCAGGGGGGTTCCTGTGTTCAGGGTGAGGGGTGTGGAGGGGTGTAAAATCCTATGAAATTTACACATGGCCATAGTCAGTGTCATCAAGAACAGGAATCCAGTAGAAGTTTCTTGTAACCTATTTAGGATTATTTAAATCTAATATCTAATATGAATACATTATCACTGTGCCCTGATGGAATATGGGGTGAATTTCCCTTTAAATGTCTCAAAAAGTCTACCATTGCACATGGTCATAGTCAGCGTCATCAAGAACAGGAATCCAGTGGAAGTGTAGTTGGACGTAGGACCCAGGTGCAGAAACGGTAGAACGGGAAACGTAATTTACAAACAAGTTTTTACTGAATGTATTTACAAAAATTATAATCCAGGCAGAATAGAACAAAACACGGGGAGCCGGGTACAGAGGCAGATGATCGGGCAAGGATGGAGTGACTGGACGACAGGTAGGACAGACGATCAGTCAGGTAGACAGGAAGAAGCAGGTCAACACGCAAGAGGGAATTCCAGGACGGATGGGATCTGACAAGGTAGAGTGCGGTTAGATATGGAAAGGGAACAAAATACGCGTCACGAAAAAACAGCAAAGAGCCAAGAAGCAATACTAATGTGGAAAATACCAACACAATCTGGCAATGAGTGGATGGAATGCCAGGGTTCATATACTGGGTAGCTGACTAGATGATGGTGAGTGTGTGATTAGCCCGGATGATTAGCGAAGCTACACCCCCAACACATACACACACACACCCACACAGAGGTAGAGAGAAGACTAGGAGGTAGAAGTGGAGAGCATGACAGGACATTTTTTATAAGCTATTATGGATTTTTGTAAATTACAGAGTTTCCCTGTAATTTTCTCAAAAAGGCGACAGTAAAATCATATCAAATTGCAAATGGTGATAGTCAGGGTCATCAAGAACAGGAATCCAGTGGAAGTTTCTTATAAAATAAATATTGTTGTCAATTTAATAACTAATATTACACACTACACACACACATTATGACTGTGTCCTATAACAATATTATTGTATTAATATCGCTTTTACTTGTTTAATCAAATGTGATGGCGTGTCTCCACAACAACTACATTTCCTGGTTTCCTGATCATCTGCCTGTTCCCGACTATCCATCTGCCTGCTCCTCTCCGTTACATCTGCCCCCCTGACTGCCCACCTGGTTACGGACCCGCTACCCCAACGACGTGTTCTGCCTCTCTCCTGCCGGTACCACTGCCCCTATACGGACGATTGTGTGTGTGAGTTTTCCCACCCTGCCACACTCACCTGCTCCCTTGTCCAGCATCTCCTGTTCAAGTCCCGAGGATTCCCCCATCCCCTGCCATTGGACAAACTTTTACTATTGTGTTTTTGATTCCCTGTACCTCAACAGAGTTTACTGAAGAATATTTAAAACTATTTCCCATGGTTGTGCTGTGATTGGGTTCAATACTAGCTTTTACTGAACGAACACATGGGCAAAACAATTATATGCACTAAGACTAGGGTGCCACCTAGGGGTCACCAGTTGCATAACATAGGATATTATCCTTAGATACATAACATCTCCTCCCAACTAAAATATGTTGTCATTAACCCAAATACATATTTTCTTTCTTCACAAAATAACAATGTGCAGTTGTTTCTTTTCCACAAAATAATGACTGGGGCTTATGTTTCTTTTCAGCTGATAATTAGTAGCCTACAGTAGAACTCAACTGTCTCGTCTCTGCACAACTATTGTGTCTCTGCAGAACTATTTAAGTCCATTTAACCATCTCAGTAACGTACAGGTGGTTTAGTCATCCTCACAGGATAGCGTCTAACAGTTTCTGTTAACAATATCTCCAGCATGAGGTGGTTCAGTGGAGCGGTGTGTTTCAGATGGTTTGGTAGTCAACGGAACTCGATTTCCCTTCTTTTCGAGGTGAGGTGTAGTACTACTAGCATTACACGGAAGGGCCAGCCCGTTGGTAGCAGGTTGGTATGGCACTGAGCGGATGTGCTTGACTCTGTTGGACCTCAGGAATGCCAAGAATTCTTCCGAACAGAACTGAGGTCCATTGTCACTCACAAGAATCCTCCTGTCCGCTCATACATGAATACAAATTCGTATTATTGTTTACATGATGATCGGTTGTTTTTTCGTGAACGGACGAATAGTGCTGCCGCAAGAAATTGTGGGATGGCATTATATATTTTCCTTTCGTAAAAGATGCTCCAGTGTAGCCTATGTTAAAGGACATAAGAAACATTTTCTTAGAGAATTCGATATCATGGCTGCCACTGAAATATGTCTGGGTCATTCACTCAGTTAGGAACATTCATAGGCAAAGACATTCCGACCGCAACCTCTGTGTCTACAGAAAGAGACCACTGATGATTTTGCACAAGAAGCTTTGACTGTGCCAGCTGTATAGACGAGACACCAGTCAGTATACCAGAAAACTCAAAATCTTCACAGATGACAGCGCAGAAAATTGTACTTTTACTAAAAGGTGCTGGATTTTGAAATGTATGATTGTAACTACAGTAACATAAGTTTATGGTTGTTATGTTGTCTCAACCCCCGGAGCACACATTTCAGTGCTCTCAGTGCTCGAGGCTGAATGTAGGCTGCAGTTCACTTACTGGCCAAGGGGATCAGTAATGAGAGGGAATTTCTGATTCTTGCACATACAGTAGAAGTTAATTCAAGATTGAAACTTTTATGCTGGTATTGATAAGTTAAGCTGTCTTGACCAAAGACTTGACATATACACACTAATAATGCTCAAGGCACCAGCAAGACAAGTTTCACGAAAACTGTGCTCCATGTACATTCAAGTGTTTACACCCCCACCCCCACCCAACTCCACACAAATAACAAGTCTCTAAATCAATGTTTTTTTGTATATTTATTGTATAACGTCATCAGTCATGGCAATCATCTGAAGCGTCATCAATCCTGACCCACATCGTAGCGACCAACATTTCGCTCACCACGTCATGATACCATCAGCACAGTGATAGCCACGACCACCGCTGTCATTGCACTTTGGGAACTTGGTGAAACAGTTACCTTAATGAAAAACCACATGTATCGAGTTACAGTGACACAATAAAGTGTTTGATATTGCGTCCATTGTAGTCGATGATTCCTGAAATGGTCACTCTTGCACAAATACACGGTGTGGTGTAAGAACTTGGTTTATGTCACGTTACTTTTAGATTGTATGGACAATTGATGTGTTTCATGATTCAGCAGCAATCTAGCTGCATTTGGTTGAATTGTTTCAGTGGTTCTGATGTGAAATTGATCGATAATTTGAATTCATAACATAAATAATGGGTCTGTTGGATTTAGGTATGGCAGTTCACCAGAACTAGTCAAGGAAATATACATTGACCATGCTGGTGCTGCGACAGACATAAATAACACCAACCTAACGTTAAAATTACAGGAACAGGAATTTACTTTAACCTGCTCCTGGCCATCTGTGAAATAGGTTAGTGAGTGTTCGGTATGCACAGAAATAGTTTAATGGAAAACTAATGGATAAATCCAAATGCAGCTGGAAATGATGTGATACCATGTTGAACTGACGTGGTATTTTGACAGTGGACTACAATCTTGTGCCAGTATAGAAAAATAGTACCTTGTGATCTTGGTGAGTGGGTCATATTGACAGACCTCAATTAAATACACTTGGCTACCATTGAAGTGGAGTTGCTACATTTCTCGTGGATAAGCATATCTTGTTGACTATGTGCTATAGACACACGTTATATTTTCACACATTTTATTGATATATTCCATTGTCATTTTATAGCCGCCTCTTAAAAAAGAAGATAACAATAGCTACATTTAATTAAACATTATTGTTTATCATCATTTATAATTAGAGATAATATGGTAAGCCATCACAAAACAATGGCGGCTTGAAACATACAAAATTCATAGAACAAAGTGGTGTTTTCTTTTCCTTAACATATGCTTGTCAATGCAATTCTTCAAAGCATTATGCTTCCAGCCAGTGCACTGGGTGAGATATATTGATGGCAATATTGCTTTGATAACACACATTTAGTTTGGGGGACAATTAAGAAATGTGTCTTTTTGTTTCTTCTTTTGCTGCAACATTAATGAATATGTTTAGCTAATGCTGCAGTTTCTTTATTGATATTATGAAGAGGCATTGCAGCCACCTAGTGACCGTAACATCCCTCCACGGCGGCAGGGCTTGAGGTATACATGTGGATGGTTGAGACAAAAACAACTCATTCATGCAGAAATAAACACTGTATGTTGGTGGTTTGGTGTGATAGCAACAACCGGTTAAATTTAGATCACAGGGGGATGAAATTAGATTTATTTTGTTACCTGAGTAAGTTCAGCTTGTTTTGCATATATTTGCACAATGGAGGCATTCACCTGCTCATATCGCTATAACCTCTCTTGAAATGACTCTTGCTTTGGCTTGGGGGTACAGCGTTTATGTGTCTGTGTGAGAAAGTTAACATTATACCTCATGGATGAGAGTGCATTATGACTCATGGATGAGAGAAAGATAGCATTATAACTGATGGATGTGAGATAGCATTATAACTCATGGATGTGAGTGAAATTTTATTATAACTCATGGATTAGAGAGAGATAGCCTTATAACTCATGGATGAGAGAGAGACATTGCCTTATAACTCATGGATCAGAGAGACATTGCCTCATAACTCATGGATTAGGGCAATATCACATTATAACGCATGGATGAAAGAGATAGCATTATAACTCATGGATGAGAGAGATAAATAGCATTATAACTCATGGATGAGAGATAAATAGCATTATAACTCATGGATGAGCGAGAGATGGCGTTATAACTCATGGATGAGAGAGAGAAAGCATTATAACTCATGGATGAGAGAGACAGCATTATAATTAGGGTTGTCAAAATAACAAAATAACATTTATTGCACAACATTAAATTTACTCGAATTAATCGCACTCTATGCTCAAGGAAATGGTGGTGGTAGCTTACATTATAGCACAATGATGTAATAACATTTCTTAACAGTATTTTGGTGAAATGACAAAGACATAATTGTTTCACTGGCGTGCCACATATTTCCATCGTAATTGAAGTAAAAGGATAACAAATCTACTTACTCATAATTAACCAAACTCAAGCGCGCAATGGACTGCAGGCCAATTTCGGTGTCGGTTAGAAGGGTGCACTTAATATGCGATTAATTAGATTCATTAATTACAAAACATGTAATTGATAAAAGAAATAGTTTTAATCGCTTGACAGCCCTAATCATAATTCATAGATTTGAGAGACATAGCATTATAACTTATGGATGTGAGAGACATGGCATTATAACTCAGGGATGCAGCATTAACTCCTGAGAGGAACAGAAAGGTTGGCAACAATGAAAACAAAGGCATTATCACAGCAGGGTGGTTGCATTGTACGTTGCACGTGTTTGCACACCAGTGTGTTCGGGGCATGTACCTGTGTGATGTCATACCAGTGTGTTCAGGGCATGTACCTGTGTGATGTCATACCAGTGTGTTCAGGGCATGTACCTGTGTGATGTCATACCAGTGTGTGTGGGGCGTGTACCTGTGTGATGTCATACCAGTGTGTGAGGGGCATGCACCTGTGTGATGTCATACTAGTGTGTGAGGGGCGTGCACCTGTGTGATGTCATACCAGTGTGTGAGGGGCGTGTACCTGTGTGATGTAATACCAGTGTGTGAGGGGCGTTTACCTGTGTGATGTCATACCAGTGTGTGAGGTGCATGTACCTGTGTGATATCATACCAGTGTGTGAGGGGCGTGTACCTGTGTGATGTAATACCAGTGTGTGGGGCGTTTACCTGTGTGATGTCATACCAGTGTGTGAGGGGCGTGTACCTGTGTGATGTAATGAGAGTGTTTGAGGGGCGTTTACCTGTGATGTCATGCCAGTGTGTGAGGGGCATGTACCTGTGTGATGTCATACCAGTGTGTTCAGGGCATGTACCTGTGTGATGTCATACCAGTGTGTGAGGGGCATGTACCTGTGTGATGTCATACCAGTGTGTTCAGGGCATGTACCTGTGTGATGTCATACCAGTGTGTTCAGGGCATGTACCTGTGTGATGTCATACCAGTGTGTGTGGGGCGTGTACCTGTGTGATGTCATACCAGTGTGTGAGGGGCGTGTACCTGTGTGATGTCATACTAGTGTGTGAGGGGCGTGCACCTGTGTGATGTCATACCAGTGTGTGAGGGGCGTGTACCTGTGTGATGTAATACCAGTGTGTGAGGGGCGTTTACCTGTGTGATTGTCATACCAGTGTGTGAGGTGCATGTACCTGTGTGATATCATACCAGTGTGTGAGGGGCGTGTACCTGTGTGATGTAATACCAGTGTGTGGGGCGTTTACCTGTGTGATGTCATACCAGTGTGTGAGGTGCATGTACCTGTGTGATATCATACCAGTGTGTGAGGGGCGTGTACCTGTGTGATGTAATACCAGTGTGTGAGGGGCGTTTACCTGTGTGATGTCATACCAGTGTGTGAGGTGCATGTACCTGTGTGATATCATACCAGTGTGTGAGGGGCGTGTACCTGTGTGATGTAATGAGAGTGTTTGAGGGGCGTTTACCTGTGATGTCATGCCAGTGTGTGAGGGGCGTGTACCTGTGTGATGTCATACCAATGTGTGAGGGGCGTGTACCTGTGTGATGTAATGAGAGTGTTTGAGGGGCGTGTACCTGTGATGTCATACCAGTGTTTGAGGGGCGTGTACCTGTGTGATGTCATACCAGTGTGTGAGGGGCGTGTACCTGTGTGATGTCATACCAGTGTGTGAGGGGAGTGTACCTGTGTGATGTCATACCAGTGTGTGAGGGGCGTGTACCTGTGTGATGTCATACCAGTGTGTGAGGGGAGTGTACCTGTGTGATGTCATACCAGTGTGTGAGGGGCGTGTACCTGTGTGATGTAATGAGAGTGTTTGAGGGGCGTGTACCTGTGATGTCATACCAGTGTGTGAGGGGTGTGTACCTGTGATGTCCTACCAGTGTGTGAGGGGCGTGAACCTGTGATGTCATACCAGTGTGTGAGGGGCATGTACCTGTGCATGTGTGTATGTGGGCAGCGGTTACAAGAATTATTCATAGTGTGAAAGCCAAAGAAGTGTAGCATTCAAAAAAAAGCTATACTATCTGCTCTAAAGCTGAGCGCATCCACATACTGTGCATACACACGCATGGCCAGAGATATGTGTGTGTTTATATGTGTTTGTGAGAGTGGCACAGAGTGGTGTAATCTATGAGGCTGATGTGGTATCAAAAAATAAACACTCAACAATCAGTAACTGATTTCAAAACAATCGAATGACAATAAACACAATATAAAAAAAGAGCAGAAATGTACAATGGCGTATTCGGGTCATTGTAGGTAAAAAATATAGAATTACAGAGGAGGAGGGGTAATATTCCAAGAAAAAACTGGGATATTCTCTGAGATTATAAAGTCATACAAGAAAAAAATTAACACATTTACGAAAAAAAACCTTGGGTATTCCAGCTCACAATCCCCATATCATAATACGCATCCAGGCATTGAAGAGACATTGTCGTAAATTGGGCCTATTTAGAAGAAAACACCAGATTGATGTGGATGAGGTGGTGGCTTTTGTGCATCAGGAACTACAACCCAATGGACAGATGCAAGGATATTGCTGTCTACATGTACGGACAATACAAATAGGATTTGTGGTACAGGACACAATACAACAGATCATCAAATTAATGGTTTCAGTCATTTAGTTGTGGAAGCGAAGGTTGTAGCTGACTACTACATTCAAATCGCAAATCTATGACTTTATAATCTCAGAGAATATCTGAGTTTGTTTATCGTAAATTTCTGACTTTAATCTTGGAAATTGATATTTTTCTCTGAATATCGCCCCTCCCCCTCTAGCTCCGTAATTCTTTTTTTTACCGACAACGGCCCTAATACATTGTCATAGAAATGTACAAAGTAGCGTTCACGTACAAAAAATAAATAAATTGTACCTCGGATTAGAACAAATAAATAAGCATTGAGAATTAGAAAAACAGCCGAACCTAAAGCAGTAGCTACTTCAAAACAACAGATGACATTGCAATCATTGAATGGAAGTCCATTGTAATTATTAATGAACGTCTGGAAGTATTTGTCTCACAAAGGCAAAACAAAATGACAAATGTGTGTCTGACGGGGACTTTCCTTCTTCTTGAACGGCCATATAAATGATGTCCAACAATTCAGATAAAATGTGAAACAGTCATCCATTTGTCTTTTGTTTTTTGTTGACATTCATAATGACCTTTCACTCTCTCTCTCTTTTGTTCTCGACTGTGTGTGTACCAAGCGCCCAAGCCATGACGCTCCTGCACCCCTCGTCTCTACCATCACTTTTGTGTGTTTTAGCAGTGTGTTTGTGTGCATAAGTATGCTCGCGAGTGTACTCCTTGGATGCTGTGTACGTCAAAGTCACATACACACACACACACACACACACACACACACACACACACACAACAAGCCAGGTCATCGCTCATTCTCAAAAAATGTTTTTTCCCTTTTCCTGAAAGTACCTTGTCTGGGCCCTCTGATGGCAGCTCTAGTTGTCAATGGACACAGCTGGAGCATCTGAGTGAGCTCGTCTAAGTAAGCATGAACGGATATATTTTTATCAGTCATGAACTGTACAGATCTTTTTTTTATTTCCAGAAAATATTCTATTATTTATTATGTCATTTTTTATGTTGTTGTTTTTTTACTGTGCTTTTCAAGCAAGTTCATGTTGGGCAAACTCCTAAGACTAAATATGGCTATCTGCTGTGCAGAGCTTGGTGTGCCTTCTCAAGATCTTTACGCAGCACACGTTTCCATGCTTAAGCAATGTTCTTCAAAACATATGTAAAATGGCCCCTACTGACCCATCTGGCCCATCTTGTCTCTTGTCCGCATTCAAGGAGAACGCTCATATTTGTGAGCAGTGACAGGATTGCTGCTCGCTACATTTAGGGCCCGTGTCCACATAGCTTCTTTTTGTCGGAGTGCCTGCAGTTTTTTTCTTGGTTGTTTCAGATGAGGAGAAAGTGATTGTGGTCACTTGCGGACACCCAGTGTGTTTCTTCGTTTGGTTTTTGTTCGGCCTCTCCAGGGGTTTCAGGTTGACCATCTCAGAAAAGCACTGCTGTCATCACTGTTGCTTTTTTGCCCCAGTCACCCAATCACAGATGATGTCTACCGTCAAATATGTAGTTTGGGAAAACGACAGGACTCTACCATACTTACTTTCACAAAAACTGTAATGTTGAGTCTGCATATGCTGCCCATCACTCATGGACGTATCAGAAGTTATCGCTACGATGTTAAGCTCGGATCTAAGGTGGCTAGCGGCCATGTTGAGCCAGGAGCTAAGGAGCTAGCATGGCTAGTTGTCATGGAAACAGTAAACAAAGCATGGAGACATCATTTTTAGTTTTTTGCTTCCAGCACCCAAGTGCTTCGTCCCAGTGCATCCCCACGCCACGCCAGCACCTTCCAGCTAAAAATAGATGCAACGTGGACACAGGCCCTTAGGCTTTAGGGAGTACATAGCCCCTGTCTGTTGCTAACATGCAGTACTATGCTAGCAGAGGTATAGAGAGTGTTGTAATAACACATACCTTTCCTCTTCGGCCTAAAATCTGTGTTAGTACAGGGGGAATGATGGCGCGCCCGTACACGAACCTTGCTAACAGTCACTGTTGTGCATTGCATATACTAAGAATCATATTTTAAAAATAATACTAATACATTTCATTTGAGTATAAATGAACGTCCGGGGCATCTTACAGAGCGTGTTGGAGGATGTGTTTGAGTACGGGGAGAGGTGGGGGGGCGGGGAGAAGGAAGCGGGACACGGGCAGATACTGTAAGCTAATGTGTTAAGAAGAGGGCTGATGCACGTAGTCTGAAGAACCTTTGAACAAGATCCTTTTTTTGGGAGTTCTTGTTGAAGTTGATCTTGCCGGCGTTGTGATGTCTCGTTCAGACGATGGGCAAAGACAAGATCTGATACCAAAACGATTCCGAGGTCACTAATTATGTTTCCTAATAATAACAATAATAATAATAATAAAATAACAATAATAATAATAATAATCATAGCCCTTTCTAAGAAATACCCTCTATATATATATATATATATAAATACTGTATATACAGTATATATATATATATACTGTATATA
Organism: Coryphaenoides rupestris; assembly: GCA_002895965.2. Lineage (NCBI taxonomy): Eukaryota > Metazoa > Chordata > Actinopteri > Gadiformes > Macrouridae > Coryphaenoides > Coryphaenoides rupestris. The sequence continues at coordinate 169,574 of PIJE02000831.1, forward strand.
TATATCGAGAGAGATATAGATATATCTCTATAAATATCTATAGATAGATATATAGCGATATAGATATATTGATACTGTACATTTCCAGGTTTTCCATCTCTTTTCCACAATTTTTCAACCTTTCTAGTCAGGGTTCATTCTAATGGCAGCCATCATATTTGTTCTTATTTAAACTTCAACATACTTTTCTTTTCTTATGGCCTCGTCTATGCCGTGTATTGTTTAATGTGACTTTGTCCTGACTGTCGTTCTCCTCCACTGTGTTGGTTCCCGGCTGTCGCTGTGTCCACCGGGTCTTTGGTCACATGACGTCCCCACCATGGCAGCTCTCCTCACCGTGCACGATGAGCACGGGGAAGAAGAAGGCGTCCTGGTACGATGGCGGCCTCTCCCTCTCTCCCGCCTCCCTGGCCTCGCTGCCGCCTCCTCCTCTTGCCTCACTCCCGTCATCCGCCTCCACCCGCTCCCCCCCCCCCCTGCACCTCTCCCCTGCTGCCGCCACCGCCGCCTCCACCGCTGCCTCCACCACCGCCTCCACCGCTGCCTCCACTGCCACCTCGTGATCTTCCACTTCTGGCCACGTCCCGGCCTCTGCCTCCCGCTCCTCCTCCTCCTCCGCCTGCTCTTCCCCCTCCAGCACACCGCGGCTTTCCTCATCATCTTGCCGGCACCCCAGTCCCAGGAACCCACCTCCCCCGCTTCCCCCACCTCCTCCTCCTCCTCCTCCTCCCCCCACCCCATCCTCCCCTCGCCCAGCCAGCCCCCCTCCCATGCTCCGGGAGTGGAAGAGGCTGGCGGGCCGTCCCACGCCCAGCCTCCCTAGGGAGAAGCCGCTGCGGCTCAGCACCAGCCGGGCACCACCTCCACCCGCCGCTGCTGCTGCCGGAACCGCCGCCGGCGGTCCGCCCACCAGCTGTCCACCCACCCGCTGTCCCGCCACCCGCATCCCAGCCACCGTGGCATTGAGCAGGGCTGCGGTGCCCGTGGGCGCCCGCAACCGCGACGGCAGGCTGGAGCTGGACGAGGTCCGGCGGCAGCGCGGGCAGCTCTGCAGGAGGTATGCAGAGTTGAAGACTGCGGGCAGGGTCAGCGGCGGCGCCAGCCCGGGGGGGCCAGAGACAGGGGTAGTGGCGGCAGTGGGGTTGCTCCCCTCCAGGTCCATAAGGAGAGCCTCCGAGTAGCTGGGGACCAGCTGCTGGTTGCATCGGATGTGCCACTCCAGCTCCGTCATGTCCACCGTGTTGACCCGTGAAATGGCCCGGTAGCTCGCCGCCACCGGCCCTGTGCCCATGCCTCGCCGGGAAACGCCGTTCTCTGCACCGATGTCACTACCATCCGCTCTCCCAGCTCCTCCGCCTCCTCCTCCCCCGCCGCCACTCTCCTCGTCCTCCCCGAACAGCTTCTCCACATGGTAGTGCACGTACGCCGTGCGGTACTCGGACACTACGCGTAGGGGCCAAGAGAGCAGCAACGCCGAGGCCAGCCAGAACACCCGATGCCTGGAGTACCACGGCGGCCGCGCCGGCTCGGGGAACGCCAGTATGTGCTCCCGGAAATCCACGTTCTTTAGGTGCATCCCCTCCCTGGCCTCCATATAGTCGTCCAGACCCTCGTTCTCACCGAAGAAGCGAGCGCGCTGTCCAGACGCACAAGCAGGAGGGGACCCGAAACAAAGATAAAACCCAGGTACAATATAATTTCAAATAAAAACGAATATCCATAAAATCACTAAATAACATTATTAATGAGATTTTCATTAAATATTAAAACAGCTTTGATATTATCCGGCAAGATCTCTGATTACACTGGCAACAGCTAATTAGATTAGACAAGAACGTCAGTTTTTCTAATATTTGTCAGACATTTACACATAACCCAGTTATATTTATTCCACATATGTCAAAATTGTGTTGGTTGAGCAGCTGCAACTGTTTGTTAAAATGTTTGTTTTGCATTTATTTTACAAGAAAGACATAACATACAGTATATCATTTACATATCATCTAGTTATATTTATTTAACATTCGGCCAAATTGGAGTGGGTTGTTCTACCCCACATTCAGTGGAGAGTGATGATCGTCAAGACCGAAGTCGGACGGCACTTTAAAACTTGTGGCGTGGAGAGCAGCCTTTATCTTGGTGTCCATTGTCAAGTGACAATGGAATGTCTTTGACACTGACACACGTCGTCATTATGTATCGGTTCAATGCAACTCAACTATTTTTGATATTGGTGCTGATAGCTAACCTGGAGCGTCAGATAGTTTGTTACACAGAACCAACTGGCAAATTGTCCTTTGAAGCTGTTTGGAAAAGGGCTGGACTTTCAAAATATATTTGATAGCTGATTGGATGAACCATCTGTTTATCATGACGCCCGTAGCTGCCAGTAGTTCTTCATAGGATGTTAATTCGTCTGAACCACTGTGGTTCAGCCAGAAGTGGATAGCTTGAAGCTTGTCAAGATGGATTCTCTGAGCTTTACACAATATTTTCATCGTCAGAATTAGGCCCTACTCAGATGTAAACACTAGAGTAGGCCTATGTGTTGGGGCCGTGAGGGGGTGGAGCTTACCTGAGTGAGATAGGCAGCCTCAGCACGGGCACTGGAGAAGCTGGAGGAGGAGGAGAGATATTATTATTGCAGATATTATTGTTATTATTAGAGGTATTATTGTTATGTTCTATATATTATTATTATTATTATTATTATTATTATTATCATGATAATGAAATTTGTTCAACAAATCACACAATTATATTTTAATGAGAACATTTCACAGACATTCAAATTGAAATGGAAACTTTTTGAGCAGAACATTTTAGCTCCGTTGACTCCCATACAACTGTGGTCCGTTCCTAAGGCCCGGAGTGTGACACATGCCTCATGACTTGGCCACTCTCTCTCGAAAAGTCTTGGGTGGAGTATATCTGACCTGAAGCACTTGGTGAAGCGCAGCCGTACGGCCGGGTGGAGCTGTAGGTCCAGCAGTTCCTTGGAGACGTCCTTGACACCATAGCGAGTGTAGTCGAATTCTGAGCTGGAGGCGTGGGTGTTAACCCGCTCATGGTACACCTTGGCCAGTCCAAGACAATGCAATGATCATTACAAGCACATTGGACTGCTTTTATAGTGGGGGAATACTGGGCTGGTGATTTCAGGATGACAAGTGCAGTGCAAGAGCAAGTTAAACTGTTTTTTTGGAGTGCTACACTTCTGCTGGGCACCTAATAATAGAATAACTAAGGGATAATCACTGAGTAGGTGTGTGGTCTTAATGCACAATGTGGAGGCAAAGAACTATTAACTGGTTCAGACCACAGTCTTACCATGGTTTAAACAGCCACCAACCACACAAACTCCACAGGAATGTATTACGTAGAAAGGTCTGGCCCTTTTTGATTGGGGAACTGTCTGTCTGTCTGTAAAGCCCCTATAATACATCCTTGACCAATGCACAAAGACCAAACTATCGTTGCCTTTGCAAACCCACAACTACCATACATCCTACATACTGATAACAACAACAATAACAATAAGATATAGATATAACATATACTGCTGGCTTTGGGGTTGGGATATTAGCATATCTCTAAGAGCAGTTGCCTGTTCACTTTGATGGAATGAAGGATGGCAGGTCTTAATGTGTACATAATTAAACCTGCACAATGTTTTCACATTAGCAGCCTCTAGTGGCTCGAGTTTTAGCTAGAGTTCTAGTGATATTTTAGTTACTGTTGTGCTTTTCCCATGGTGCAGGGGCCAAAGTGGAACAGAAAAAAAACGATTTATAGAGAAAAACTGATTCATGGATGGGTGTGTTTTATTCTTGGTTGTAGTGGCAGTAGCATATCTATTATTTCCTCTCTCTCTCTCTCTCTCTTTATTCCATAGTTCACTCACTAGTATCAGCAGTAGTAGTAACAGTAACAGTAACAGTAACAGTAACAGTAACAGTAACAGTAGTAACAGTAGTAACAACAGTAGTAGTAGTAGCCTAGTAGGCATAGTAGTAGTATAGTCCCAGTAGCCTCCATCCATACATCCTTCCATTCTCTTCCGCTTATCCGGGGCTGGGTCCCGGTGGCAGCCAGCTAAGCAGGGCCCCCCAGGCTTCCTTCTCCCCAGCCACACTCTCTAGTTCCTCCTGGGAGTTCCCGAGGCGTTCCCAGGCAAGATGAGATATATAATCCCTCCAGTGGGTCCTGGGTCGGCCGCGGGGTCTCCTCCCAGTTGGACGTGCCTGGAAAACCCGGGGGGCATCCTAATCAGATGCCCGAACCACCTCAGCTGACTCCTTTCGGGGCAGAGGAGCAGCGGCTCTACTCGGAGCTCCTTCTGGATGTCTGAGCTCCTCACCCTATCTCTAAGGCTGATCCCAGCCACCCTCCCAGCCGTCCGATTGTATCCGCGATCTCATTCTTTTGGTCACTACCCAAAGCTTGTGACCATAGGTGAGGGTTGGAACGTAGCTGTAAACCGTGAGCTTCGCCTTCTGGCTCAGCTCCCTTTTCACCACAACGGACACATTACTGCAGATGGTACACCAATCCGTCTGTCCATCTCCCGCTCCATTTTGCCCTCACTCATGAAGAAGACCCCGAGTTATTGGAACTCCTTCACTTGAGGCAGCAACTCACTCCCAACCCGGAGGGAAAACTCCACCGTTTTCTGACAGAGAACCATGGCCTGAGACTTGGAGGTGCTGAAACTCAGCCCGACAGCTTCACACTCACAGCTGCAAACCGCCCCAGTGCATGCTGGAGGTCACGGTCTGATGTAGCGAACAGAATCACATCATCTGCAAAGAGCAGAGATGCAATTCTGATGTCCCCAAACCGGACACTCTCCTCACCTGTGCCTTGAGATTCTGTCCATGAAGATCACGAACAGAATCGGAGTCCAACACCCACCCCCCCCCAACAACCCTGCAAGGGTAAAGAGCTTGTCCACTGTTCAATGGCCAGGACGGAATCCACATTGTTCTTCCTGAAGCTGAGGTTCGACAATCCGCCGGAGCCTCCTTTCCAGCATCCTGGAATAAACTTTCCCGGGGAGGCTGAGCAGTGTGATACCCCGATAATTGGAGCACATCCTCCGGTCCCCTTTTTTGAAAATGGGGACCACCACCCCGGTCTGTAATTCCACAGGTATTGTCCCCGACCTCCACGCGACATTGACTAGGCGGCATTTCGGGGTGGTTGGCCCAGGGGTCTCCTGAAACAGCAGACGGGTACCGGGAGGCCAGAAGGGCCGTGGCTTCAGCGGTCTCTGAAGCAAAAACCTGGGTGTGGGAGGAGTTTGGGGAGGCCATGGAGAACGACTTTCGGTTGGCCTCAAGGAAGTTCTGGCAAACCATTCGGTGACTCAGGAAGGGAAAGTAGGGTTTGGCTCAGGCTGTCGGGGAGGAAAACTGTTGACCCAAATTGAGGATATTGTCGGGAGGTGGAAAGAACACTTTGAGGAACTCCTGAACCCGACCAGCACGTCCTCTGTGGAAGAGGCAATGTCTGAAGACTCGGGGGAAGCCTCACCCATGTCCTTGGCAGAGGTCGCTGAAGTAGTCAAAAACCCTTTCAGTGGCAAGGCACCAGGTGTGGATGAGATTCGCCCTGAGATGCTGAAGGCTCTGGACATTGTTGGGCAGTCATGGCTAGTAGTAGCCTAGTAGTAGCAATAATAGTAGGAACAGTAGTAGCAAACCAGTAGTAGTAGTAGTAATAGTAACAGCAGTAGAAATAGTCAGTCATAGTAGTAGTATAGTAGTAGTAGTACCAGCAGTAGTAGACGTAGTCATAGTAGTAGTAGTAGTAGTAGTAGTAGTAGTAGTAGTAGTAGTAGTAGCCACAGCATAGTATAGTGTGGTATAGTAGTAGTCGTAACATTTACATTTACATTAAGGGCACTTGGCAGACGCTTTTATCCAAAGCGACTTAAAATAGGTACATTTGTCGAAAAAGAGACAATATATCGCTGTGGTACATAAAGATGAGAATAGAACAACTTTCAAGCATTCATAATTGCAACAAGTAGAACAAATTTCATCATTACTAGGTTGCCTGCATAATAGTTGGGATGAGAGCAGAAGTGCATTCTGAGTGCTTTACCAACATCTGAGAACATACAATATGCTAAACAATGCTAAGTTCTATTATTTAGTGCCAAGTTAGTGCTTGGGTTAGGAGAGGGAAGGCGTGAGGAGGGGGGGTGTTTGCAGAGTCCAGGAGAACTCTGAACTGGTGGGTCTTGAGTGTCTTTCGAAATGAGCGACTCTGCAGACCTGACAGCCGGGAGCTCATTCCACCACAGTAGTGCCAGAACAGAGAAGAGTTGAGATGGTGGTACCAGGTGTCCAGCCGAAGTTGTTGAGCCTTGCTGGGGCATGGGATCTAACTAATGTTTGGAGGTAGGAAGGGGTAGTTCTGCCGACAGCACACACAACACACAATAACACACACGACCACTGGTTTAGGAAGAATAATGAGAAATACATGTTTACCAAGGATAATAACACATATATTTACAAGTATGGTACACATCCCTTTTTTTCTTTTTAACTCAAGGTTTCCATTAGAACATAAATTGGCTTTACAACTCAAAATCAGAACAATTAGATGTACACAAATAAACAACATATGCAGGAAAATTGGTTGGACCCAACAAAATAATTATCTAAGATCTCAGAAAAAAAAGTTGTCACGATGTACAGGAGGACCCAAACGCAAGACCCAGACTCGGAGTATAGGAACAAAGAATATTTATTTATATGAGAGGCAGGCAGGCAAGCAGGCAGGCAGGCAGGGAGAGAAGCGGGCTGGCTGGAGATGGGTTACGATCCATACTGACTAAAGCAATACTGACTAACTCAATGATCTGGCCCTGAGTGGATGGAAAGCCGGGGTTCTTATCTTGTGGTTGATTGCAGATAGATGGCAGGTGTGAACGCAGCGCAGGTGCAGCTGATGACGCTGGGGCGGCACCGGAGTCCGGAGCCATGCCCACCAACACAGTGAGCCCGGAGACATGGCTGAGACATATATAAAACACCTAGGCACGGCCGAAACCGTGACAGTACCCCCCTCAACGGGAGCCTCCAGGCGACCCACTATCACCGGGCTGGTACCGTCAGGCGGACAACCTGGAGGCAGGGCAGAGGCCGAGCAGGGACCCTCAGGTGGACGGCCTGGCGGCAGGGCGGAAGAGACAGGTGACGTCGGAGCGGGGACACAGGTGACGTTGGAGTGGGAACCCAGATGACGTCGGAGCGGGGACACAGGTGACGTCGGAGCGGGGACACAGGTGACGTCGGAGCGGGGACACAGGTGACGTCGGAGCTGGAACACAGGTGACGTCGGAGCGGGGACACAGGTGACGTCGGAGCGGAGACACAGGTGACGTCGGAGCGGTGACACAGGTGACGTCGGAGCGGGGACACAGGTGACGTCGGATCGGGGACACAGGTGGCGCTGGAGCGGAGGCAGGGAGAAACCGGGGGGACCGATGATAGATGCGGCTGGACCCGGCAGCTGCCGTGGTCCAGGCACCGGAGACGGCTGCAGCCTAGCAGCGGTGTCCCAATGCGTTCCAACCAGGACCGGGACCGGGAATGGCTGCGACCCAGTATCAGCGAGTGAAGGCTGCTGCGGTCCAATCAGGACCGGAACCGGGGATGGCTGCGATCCAGCAGCGGGAACCGGAGGCTGCTGCAGTCCACCCGGGACTGGTACCGGGGATAGCTGCAACCCAGCAGCGGGAACCGGCGGCTGCTGCAGTCCAACCGGGACTGGTACCGGGGATGGATGGCTGCGACCCAGCAGCAGGGAGTGAAGGCTGCTGCGGTCCAACCAGGACCGGCGATGGCTGCGACCCAGCAGCGGGAACCGGAGGCTGCTGCAGTCCACCCGGGACTGGTACCGGGGATGGCTGCAACCCAGCAGCGGGAAGCGGCGGCTGCTGCGTTCCAACCGGGAACGGGACCGGGGATGGCTGCGACCCAGCAGCAGGGAGTGAAGGCTGCTGCGGTCCAAACAGCACCGGGGATGGCTGCGACCCAGCAGTGGGAACCGGAGGCTGCTGCAGTCCACCCGGGACTGGTACCGGGGATGGCTGCAACCCAGCAGCGGGAACCGGCGGCTGCTGCGGTCCAACCAGGACTGGTACCGGGGATGGCTGCAACCCAGCGGCGGGAACCGGCGGCTGCTGCGTTCCAACCGGGAACGGGACCGGGGATGGCTGCGACCCAGCAGCAGGGAGTGAAGGCTTCTGTGGTGCACCTCGGTCGTCTCAGTACAACTCAAGGTGCTCTTGTATGACTCCAGTGTGGCGTGCAGGGGATGAGAGGCATTGTCCATAATACTGAGTAGTTTACTCAGCATCCTCCTCTCTAAAACCTCCACAAAAGACTCTTCACCCTGCTGCCCCAGCAAACAACAGCGTAGAACACATGTGTCAAACTCAAGGCCCACGGGCCGGATCCGGCCCGGCACCTCATTTTATGTGGCCTGCAAAGAATATTATTTGCTTATCGTACAAATCAGGGCCGGACTGGCCATCGGGAGCACCGCAACTCTTCATGGTGGCCTGGCCGTCTAATTTCAACAAGTTTGCACAAACTGGTATCTAAACTAATGTCCGTCTAGGGTTGGGTATCGTTTGAATTTTATCGATTCCCGTTCCGTTCCGGTTCTGCTTATCCGTACGCCGAGCCGTACGGTCCCAGCGCCGGCCGTACGGTCCCATCGCCCGGCCGTACGCTCCCAGCACCTGGGCCGTACAGTCCCAGTACAGAAGACATATCACCATATCAGCCTTTCCGACATTTACTGCACTTGGCCTTGTCGTCGCTTTCTTTTACAAAGTGAAGGCACACTTTTGACCGTTTACCGCGGTTCATCTTTCACACTGCTGACTAACCGCTAGCTGGTATCAACAAATGGACACGTCGCGGCATTGCATTGATGCGTGACGTAGACAGGTCCTGGCAGATACATTGTTTTAAATGTCCTGGCAGGTAGCCGCCACGTACTTGCAGACATATAGCCTTTGTTTACAATAATAAAGATTTATATCTCTTTCAGGAACCGACAAGCAGAATCGAAATTCCATTTTTTTTTTCCAGTACCTGGTATCCAGCACTTCGATTCGGTTCTCTGCTGCTTTCTGAGGTAGTTATTAAGTTATTACTAAAACCAATCATAATCAAATGCAGGAGCAATTATGTAATATGATAAAGAGTAGATATTTATATAGTCTTACAGTTACAACCGGCTCTTTGAGGGCAACTATAATGCTGATGTGGCCCGGGATGAAATTGAGTTTGACACCCCTGGCGTAGAAGATGACGCTGGCCACCACCGAGTGATAGAACATCTACCACCAACTCCTTAGTCTTTGCGATGTTGAGCTGCAGGTGATTTAGTCCACACTACTCAACGAAACTGTCCACCACACTTCAGTACTCAGACTCCTGTCCCTTGCTGATACAGCCCACAATCGCCCGAAAACTTCTGCAGGTGGCAGGACTGTGAGCAGTAGCTGAAGTCTGAGGTGTAGGAAGGAAGGGAGACAGGACAGTTCCCTGAGGTGTTCCTGTGTTGCTCACTATTGTGTCCGACATGTTGCTCTACAGCCTCAAATTCTGTGGCCGACCTGTGAGGTAGTTGGTGATCCTAGTGGAGCGTCCACCTGCATGTCCAGTAGCTTAGTCCCAAGCAGGGCAGGCCTTATGGTGTTGAAAGCACTTGAGAAGTCGAAGAACGTGGCTCTCACAATGCTGATGGCTCTCACAACGCTGATGGCATCTTCCACTCCAATGTGGGGCTGGTAGGTGAACTGCAGGGTGTCTAGTGATGGTTCGACTAGTGCACGGATGTGCTTCAAGACTAGCCTCTCCAGCGACTTCATGACATGTGAAGTCAAAGCCAGTGGTCTGTAGTCACTGAGGGTGTTTGCATGTCTTTTCTTGGGGACGGGAACAAGGCATGATGTTTTCCACAGAACAGGGACAATCAGACAGTCGTGCTCAGGCTCAGGTTGAAGATGTGTTGGAAGACACTGCTCAGCTGAGTCGCACATACTTTGAGCACTCCGGGGGTTGAGGCCGTCAGGCCCTGCACCCTTGCCTGGGCATAGTCTGCTGAATTCACTTCTCACATCCTCTGCAGGGATGGTGATTGACCCTGGGGAGCTGTTAGAGAGCCCTGTTGCCAGAGGTGGGCAGGAGGGCTGAGATGAATGGAGCCGTTGAAGAACCATTAGACGGAGGGGGAGCAAAGGGGGGGAGAAGAGGGTGAAGAGGGAGAGGGGAAAGGATAGGGGAGGAAAGAGGGGAGGGAGAGGGAGGGAGAGGAGAGGGGAGGAGAGAGGGAGGGGAAGGTCACAGGAGAAGCTGGGGGAAGGGTGGGGTGGAGCCACATCATCAAACCTGTTAAAGAACAGATTTAACTCATTGGCCTCATCCACGTTTCCCTCCCCTGGATGATCATTGTTCCATGGCCAGTAATGGTTCTCATGCCACTACACACCTCCCTGATTTTCTTCTGCTGAAGCTTTCTCTCAAGCTTTCTTCTGTAACAATCCTTACCCTCTGTTCCCTCAGTTCTCTCAGCACCTTCTTCATCTCCTCCTTGTCTCCACTCCTGAAGGCCGCATTCTTGCTGTTTAGTGATGCCTTGATGTCCTTAGTCAACCAGGGTCTGTTGTTGGGAAGGAGTGCACAGTCTTGGTTGGGATGGGCATGCAGTCTGTGCAGAAATGCACATAGTCTGTTATGCAGCCTGTGAGTTCATTTATGTGCTGCCCGTGTGCATTACAGAGAACATCCCAGTCTGTCATCTCCAAACAGCCCCGGAGCGACTCCTCATCTTCCCGAGACCAACTCTGTACAGTACTTGTGATTATTGGTTGCTGCTGGACAGCAGGTTTATAGAGAGGCCTAAGGTAGACCAGGTTGTGATCTGATCTGCCCAGGGGAGAGAGAGCTATGGAGCTGTATGCTTCCTTAACATTAGCATACAGCAGGTCCAGTGTTTTATTTTCCCTGGTTTTGCAGTCCACAAACTATTTAAACAATATCGATATGAACACACTCGGGTGCAGTGTCTGTAGTCTCGTGTGCAGTGTCTGTAGGAATGTAAACAATCATCATAATGTCCTGGGAAAACTCTCTGGGCAAGTAATATGGACGGAGACTTACTGCTAGCCATTCAATGTCCGAGCTGCACACGCGTTCTGTCACTGTAATGTGTCCAGGGATGCACCATCTGTTGTTCATGTAAATAACGACTCCCCTTCCTTTCTTCTTGCCACTTTCGTTGCAAATCCTGTCCACCCGCACCAGCTGAAAGCCAGCTAAACTCACGATAGTGTCTGGTACGTTGTCATGCAGCCATGTCTCGTGAAGCACATAACAGAGCCTTCACAAAACACACTCTCGCTCCTTGTGAGTGATGTTCACTCAACATGTTAACTTAACATGTTGTTCACCAGAGATCGTACGTTCCCCATGATGATGGATGGAAGATACGCTCGGAATCTCCTATTCCTTAGCCGTCTTCTCGTCCCGGCCCTTCAGCCCCGGTATTTCCTCCTCAGCTCCCTGGGATTTCGGGTCTTCCGCCGGCCCCACTACACAGTCAGAGGTTCAGCAGCTGACAATAAAAGTAGTCCAATAGCAAGAAAAAACAAAGAAAGAACTCGTGGAGCCATCTGGTCTGCTGTACAAATAACTTAGCTCACTAATTAAATAACATGTAATCTAAAAAGTCGATAAAAATTGAAAAAAAGGTTAAAAGGCACAAGATCACGAAGAGCAGGCAGCCGCCCGGGACGGCATTGCAAGTTAGTCTACATCCTCTATACATCATATTCAAATTGACATGAACAACCCATTACAAAAACTATAATAAACATTTCAGAACTAAATACACTTATCTGGCCTTCTACATTAATTATAGCACACACACACCAGTTTATACACAATTCAAATACACACACATTGCCTAATGTGCTTTACTAACTGTGCATGTTGCATTTACTTAGCTTCTCGGCCACAATTAAGCTGACAGAGGTGGGGAGCTAAGGCTCATTACAATAACATATCTACTACACATCACACAAAACGTTTTATCCTGATTCTATCCTGGTTTTGCTCTCCCGTATTTCTCAAAGTAAAATAATAAAAGTGAAACGACATACAATTCAACTCTAAATGTGAATGCTAAGCAGCTAATATGACGTCGCTAACTCAACAGGATAATCCATGTGATTGGAGAGAATGCTCGACGGAGTTGGTCCTGATGATAACTTCTTTCAACAGTCACGGTACATCTTAGCAGTTTCCTCTCCCTGGCAATACTGCCAGCTCGACACAACCTTCACATCTTTTAATCTTATGTTATAACTTTCTTACTTCACTTTATCTTCTTTTCAAACCTAAAGGAGACTTTCTTCCTACACACCTGTCTAAGTGGCATGCTCTATCGTAGCTGTTTGTGAGGGTTGGGGGCAAACAAAAGGCTTCCAATAGCCTTCTTGTGAGGCGTTCAGGGAACACCCATAAATTGGGCTGCAGATAATAACCTGGGTTACATGAGCGATTACCAGAGCCAGAGCCAGTGGAGGTCACGGAAGAGGGGTGTTGTATGGGAGAATTTTGGTAAGATGAACATTGTGCGCGCTGCTGAGTTCTGGATGCGTTTGATTGTGGAGGCTGGGAGTCCAGCCAGGAGAGTGTTGCAATAATCGAGTCCAGTGATGACGAGCGCTTGGACCAAGATCCGTGCTGCTTCACGTGTGAGGAAGGGCCGGATCCTGCGGATGTTGTAGAGAGCAATTCTACAAGATCAGGCCACAGAGGTGATGTTTCCGTTGCAGAACAGCTGGTTGTCCAGTACCTCGGCAAAGTTCCTTGCGGTCGGTGAAGGGGAGACTTTGATCTCCTCCATGGTAGTTAGTAGTAGTAATAATAGTCTAGTAGACAACAAGGCTAGTAACATTTCACCCGGGATTGAAGGGCAAACATTTCAAGCCACAGAGCTTAAATGTTACTGGCCGACTGTACCTAGCCCCACCCTTGATTAAATACTGTTTGTGCGTGTGTTTCCAGGTGTCAACTCACCTGTGTGGTGGTGTATGCATCTCCGTTCCGGTACCGGGTCACCTGTCGGGTGCGTCGGACATAGTGGTAGCTGATGGCTTTCCACCAGATGCAGGGAGTGGCCTGCTGTAGCCTCTGAACCCGCTCGTACACTTCCTGTGGGATAAGCCATCATTCATCTCTTCACTGCCCCGCATTGCACAATGAAAACACTTCAGAACATAACAACATATAAAAATTTGTACATTTTTGCTTCCCAGAACTCTTACGCCCCCCGAACAAAAATTGAGCAGAAACAGGGGCTTCACTTACACTGTGTGCAAATAAGAAAAAAAGAAATACGTTCATACAGATTGCGATTGAAATTGCTCCAATTATAGAATTGTTTATTTTTGGCCATATAGTCTCTGTTTACACCAGAGAAATATCTAGATTATGCAGCACTTTTTGAATCACCTGAGCTAAGCACAAGACTTGACAACGCTTCTGCAACCTATCTCTCATCAATCTAGATTGAATGTAGCATATGCCACCTTGTCTGCATCTCTCATGCAAAAGTTAGTTGAAAACATCTCTCTTTGCTTCACAATCTCACAACCGTTTTCAATTCGCTCATTGAACATTTAAAAACGCTGGTGTAAACAGAGCCAGAGGCAGTGGTGAAAAGTAACTATGTACATTTACTCAAGTAAAGTACTTAAGTACACATTTGAGGTACTTGTACTTTACTTGAATATTTTATTTTCTGCTACTTCATACTTCATACTTCTACTCTGCATCTCAGAGGCCAGTATTGCACTTTTTACACAACATTTATCTGAGCTTTACTTACTCGTTACTTTACTTTACTTTACTTTTCCCGGTTACCAAACAGTATCTAAAGTAATATATAAAATATATATTCTTAATTAGTTATCAACTTGATATGATGTAATACTTTGAAATGAGTTGGGATGATGGAGCCATAACCCTTTACTGTGGTGAACCGGCGTGGTTTTAAAAGGGACTAGTTATTGCTTGTCATGAGAGCACTAAGATCTTGCTTCATCACCCTTCGATTTTAAGTGCCAAACTTTCACCAATAATGGCGAATGGTCTTACTTTCTATTGTTGGCTAATGACCATGGTATAAGCGGGCTAATCAACTCAGAGATGTGCAGTTCATAGTATTAATGCATTTTGCGTCGGGTGGTTCTTCACCTCCCCGTTGGGCATTAATACCATGTGACGCACACCTTCTTGTTGATTGTCCCTTACATAATATTATATGTGGGCCATTCTGCAGAATGAGTACTTTTACTTTTGGTACTTTAAGTATATTTTGAGGCTAATACTTGCTAAACTGTATTTCTACAGTGTGGTATTAACGACTTTTACTTCAGTAAAAGATCTGAGTGCTTCTTCCACCACTGGCCAGAGGCAACCATGACTCTGCCATGGCAGTCAGTAGATGCTCTACCCACCTGGAACTCTGCATGGGCCAACATGGCCGTCTTGGAGAAGCAATGCCAGCACTCCACCAGGTACACAACGTACAGCATGGCCAGGAAGGCCAGTGGGATGTAAACATATCCGCTGGAGCAGGGACTTTCCAGGTGCAAGATGTCGTTGTAGTATGCCGCAGAGGTGGCGTCGTCGTCGCTGTTGACGTCATCGACAATCGGCCCTGCCAGCCGGACGGAGGCGGAGCCAAGCACGGGTACACGGCAGAGGGCACACCAGGCCAGCGTGGCGAAGCAGCCGTACATCAGCAGGGTGAGCAGGAGGCACTTCCAGTGGGACTCCCGGCACAGGGAGGATGCCAAGGACTGCTGCACTGGCCGCTGCTGCAGGTTCAGAGGTTAGGATTTGCTCAGTGTTCCAACGACTCCCAAAATAAATATTAACCTCTCTCCCCCCATTCCCTATGCAAATCATTGTTGCTTGGACCAAAGGAATGTGCCTTTTTATTTTGTTGTTGTTTGCTCACCCAAATCAGAACAGAGATATTTCTTGATGAGTTCAAAGTTGATGTTATTAGCTATCCACATTACATTTTACTTACAATGATAAAATGGCATTTAAAAAACTCAGATTAACTATTTACTAATCAGAGATTTTTCCAGGATTGACGAGGCATGGAAGTAATATGGTATAAGCAGTTTGATTGAGATCCAACCCGACTGGGATAGCGGACATCATCGTGATTTTATTCAGCATTCTATTATTTCAGAAACGTATGCATAAGCACAACAAGCACACAGCCAAGTGGTTCTGAATCTGCTGGAACAACCAGGAAGGATGGACATTTTGCAAATGTAATTTCAACATTGTTTGTCACAGGCGTCACTCATAACAATAATTATGGGTCTGCTCCTTTATGGACCCGGGCACAGGTAGTATAGCCTGGTTCAGGCCTTTTGCCTTCAGCAGATGATTTGAAATGTGCTTGCTTGGCACAGACCCCAATGGATGTCACATCATGAGTTTAGTTTTTCAGTGAAAATTTTAATTGTGATGCTGATGAATTGTGAAGATAATCCCACTAATAGTGAATCATATCACAATCGCAATGTTAAAAATAATCACAATATAATGTATTTACCATATCATTCAGCCCTATCCCAAAACTTTCCAAGCCACGTTACCCTGCCTTTACATCCATTTATGTTCTAATGCACCAAAACAAATGCAACCACACAAACAAATAAATGCTTGCAAAACTTTTGTCTCCTACGGCGGCCTCTGATTGGTCCATCTATCAGTTGGACAGAGAGCAACAGTTATGTGCCTGATTTAAAAGGACCTTTAAAGGGGCCCTATTATATCACCAGATGTGAGCATGATTAGCCATTACAAGCCATTTCAAAATTGTCATGTGACTATACTATTGTAAGTGTGACGAAGTGACATCAAAAGTGGGAGAGTCAACCCAGATGTATACTGACTAGATCAGACTACCAGCAGTCCCAGTGGGCTGTACCAAATGGTAAACTGATAAAGTCATCATAAATCTTGGTGGGCAATTGTGATGTCACTTTGTCACAATGAAGCCCATTTAAAACAGAGTTACGAGTTATTGCAGACCATGAGATGACTGAGACTGAGAAATGTTAATCGTTAATCGAAAGCCCCACCTTCACCTTCAAAATTTCTGAACTTTTGGAACGTAGTGTTGGGGGGTAAAATAAATCCCGGAACTTAATTTAGACGGCAGTTCCCTTGGTGGAAACGTATACCGAGTTCCTCCAAAGTTTCCAAGTGCCAAGGTGAAATTCCTGCGGTGAAGACATGTCTTAAATCACTCAAAAAAGTCCAAATGTGCAGGGGTGTCACATTATTAACTGCGTAAGCTTGACCAGAGGAGTACATATCCATCTTATAATTTATCAGCCCTTCACTCTGCAATGGCTACTTACTTCACACACACACACACACACACACACACACACACACACACACACACACACACACACACACACACACACACACACACACACACACACACACACACACACACACACACACACACACACACACACACACACATTAGACCTGCTCTCTGAGTGCACAAAGCAAACAGCCATGAACACGTGCGCAGCCCCTCACACACACAAGCTGTGAGCCCAGTCTCATGTGAAGCTTCTGAAGGTTTCCACATGCACGGCTGCATGCACATACACACTTGTATGTGTGCTTGTAGCATTGTGATGTAGCTGGACGGAAGCCCTCGAGTGAATTATTCAGATGGAAGCAATGCTCCAGACTCTTTGGTCAACATAAACGCTGCCATGATTCCACAGCACCGTGTGTTAAGCGTGTGTGTTCTGTTTGCATGCTTTGGGTCTGTGTTTGTTTGTCTATAGCTTGTGTGTGTGCTCTAAAAAAACAACAAGAAAGATGGAATAAAACAAGTGTCCATGCCTATATAATGGACCACAGCTGCTAAACAGTCAGCATACTCCCTCGCTCTCCCTCTCGCTTTCTCTCGCTCTCTCTCACTATTCAGGAAGTAATGCACCAACTTTCTCTTTCTTGTTCTCTCTTGCAGATGAGAATCTGAAGCTACCAAAAATATGATTTCTCTTGATCACATAACCCTTCATATCACATGCACACATGCACACACACACACACACACACACACACACACACACACACACACACACACACACACACACACACACACACACACACACACACACACACACATTCACAAAAGTGCTAAAGTGTTACACACTACTCAGAGTCCCTAAGTGGATTGATCCAGGCCTAGGTGCACAGAGAGCGTAAAGGGTGAGTGGAAGATAGAGAGAGAGAGAGAGAGAGACAGAGACAGAGACAGAGACAGAGAGAAAGAGAGAGCATGAAAGAGAGAGAGAGAGGGAGATAGAGAGAGCATATTGATAGCCTAATTACCCAGGATGCATTCCACCTCACCCTTGAAATGAACCTTTTGTGGAGACTGCAAGCCGCCCAAGGAGCCTGCTTCCTGTGGTTGTCATGCCGAGTGGCCTTCTGGTTTAAGCGAGCAGGAGCAGAATCCTGAACCAGGAGGTGAGCCAACACAGATGACAACAGACTGCAGCACCATGGGGGGGAGGGAAGGGGGCGACATGCATCTATCCCAGATCTGCTCTTCTCCGATGTCCGATATTTGCTGCTGCAGGACAGGCTTTGCCAAAAACATGAACTAACATAATCATTGGGGGAAAAGTCTACTTTAGAAGAGGATCTATAGCCGTGTTTCCACCAACTTTTAGTCCCAGAAACTACTTTTCCTTCAGCCCATTGCTGTGTGCTTGCTGTCTAAAGACCCGTGACGATTAGGCAAATTTGTCTGCTGACGTATGAAAAAGCAATCGCTGTTTTTACTAACGTCTCCAAAACTCTCCAAAACATATGTATTAAACAATGCTCACCATGCATGCCTGCACACATCCACTGATCCCTTATCTGCAAACTGCCATTCACGACACTATTTTTACACTTGGATTAAAAAGTGAAACTTCATTCAATGCTCTAAACTCTAAATACATAGGATATTTCGGTAAATGGACGGAGCATAAGCTTCATTAGGCTATAAGAGGTTGAGGGGTGAATCTGTCTTTTTCACTGCCCATTCTTGTTGGAAAATGCCATATATTAAAGCGCTTTGGATGTCTTCAAAAGAGCTACAGATACAATTAATGAATGACCCTTGTTCCTTCTGTGGAAATGCACCTTTTGAGTTCCTCAAAAGGTTCCTAGTTCCCGGATAAAGTTATTGTGGTGGAAACGTAGCTTAAGATGCCTTCAACATACAACTGATGTTGTCATTAGCCCCTTTTATCCTTTGATCCTTTTAAATATTACTGTAAAGAATATCTGTCATTATGCTGGTTTTTGTCTTTTTACACAAAACCAAAAACGTAGACAAAATACCGGACCTGTGTTGGCTTTTACATATTATGCCGCTGTTCCAGAATCAGAGGCATGTCATGTAACACAACAGCATCTGTATTTTGTGTGGTGTATAACATACGCATCGGGTAGTGACATTGCTTTTCTAAAAGGCTATGTTGTCATGCAAGCAATGTATTTGTGCTGTCAGAAATACGTTGGAGGAGAAATGTAAGAAAAGTTTGCAATGAGCAAATCACACACAGCAAGTCTTCAAAAAACCACATCCCTGTACTGCCATGCCAGTTTACCCCTTTTACCCAGACATTGATGGCTTTGTTATTCTGATGCCGGTAGGGCTGGGCGATATTGCTGAAAACTGTATCACGATATAAGTGTTTCATATCGGTCGATATCGATAATTATTGATAATCTGTATGACCTATTTAAAATAAGGACCAGGAGAAAAATACACTAAATTTAAACGTTTTTATTTTAAACTTAACCTTCCTGATTGTAGGCAGACAGGGAAAAGGAATGTCAACACAACCATGGAAAACACTCAAATAAATAAATATAAACATAAGTCTGAATGAAAATTAAAATCACAATGAAAACTTAACAATTATCAATAATAAAGTGCTTAACAAAAATAAAGTGTTACAAAAGCGGCTAAGGTGGTAAAACAAGTTGGTTGTATTACCAGTCTTGGTGGGGACGACGGTCTTGCATAATTTACAGACAACATTGGTCTGACTACGGTCTGACTTATAAAATCCAAAAAACTGTCATACTGGCGAGCTGATCTTTCCATTTTTGTCGACAATTTCCTCGCTCGTTGCGGCACTCATCTTTCACTTCTCACACTGCGCTGTTTCTGTTATTCAAGAAACAAACATGAACACGAGACAACGAGACGGCGCAACCAAACGTGATACTGTTACATGATTGGCTATTAGCGTGTCACTCCATACGTTGCCAGGTACCAGAGGACGCGTGGTTTGTTCATGCAACCAACCTTGCTTCGCAACCTCTGGTTCAAAGCGGAGCTAGACTCTTAGCTCCGGTTTCTTCCAACGAGGAAAAAAAAATATTGAAACGTTCTATCGAACGCATTTTCTATTGATATTGATTACGTGTCTATCGCGATACATATCGTTATCGTTTTATCGCCCAGCCCTAGTTTACAGTCCATGAAACACATGTTGAAAGTACTGTGGAGGGTTTTCTCATCTGCAGAAGGCATGTTAGTGCCAGCAGATGTGCGCTTTCTGCACACTATGTGGCCACATTCATTTTTCTGATTCTCTTTTTAAATAATACCTATACCTAGATGTGTTTTTGTCCAAGAAAGATGTGCCTTTGTGTCCATTGTGAAGGAAATGTTCAAAGGACATACATGTTTACAAGTGTGTGTATGTGTGTTGTTGTGTGTGTGTGTGTGTGTGTGTGTGATGCACTGTTCAAAAGACACTGTTCAAAAAAGAAAAACTCCCCCGTGGTAGCTACACGGGAGTGCAACAGTAAAGGTACACTTGTATAGCGATAGGAACATTTGTCCATGTTTAGTTTTTATTGAATTGCCACTTGAAGGTTGTTGTCGTTCTTTCTCTGTTGTGTATTGGTTATGGGGTTTTGGCGAAGAAGCTAGAATAAGCTATCTGTGTGAATGGGTGGAAAGTGAAGGAAAAGGAGCAGGTGGTTGCAGCGCATAATGCAGTGCATTATCCCAACATCTCAGACAACTCAAAAGGGGAATTACCAACATCCTTGTAGACAGGTGATGCCACTTACACTTTGATACCAGTGATCACATCTTGAGCTCACCACGTCACATCACAAATACAGTATATAGTATTAGGGCTGGGCGATTAATTGATCTCGAATCCAGATCGCGATAAAATGTTTGTCGATCTTGATCTATAAGCCTTTGCGATTTTCCTCTATCTGGATAGATCTGACAGCAGCGTCATGACGCACCGGAAATAAACGCAACAATAGCCAATCAGTCTGCAGTGTTTTGGCTCGACACGCTCATTTATACCACGGCACGAGGCATTGTTTTCTAACAGTGACGCGAAGAACGGAAAGGACAACAGCATGAGTGAAAGCGGCGAGGAACGCGAGTTCCAAAGTGACGGAATTGGCGACAAAAAAGCGCCTTGCGAAGTATATTATATGGAACTGGTTTGGTTACTTTAAAAACGATTATAGGCGTTTTGCCAGAAAGGCATCATGTCTTTCGCAATGAAGTATGACACTGCATTATTTATATCTGTGCTTCTTTTTGAACGTCTTTCATACAAGGAAATGGCAGCAAATGACGACACAATCAATGCTTGTTTCGGCCCCGCTGCTACTTGTGGAAGGGCTTTCTTGGTTCCGCAGCTCCATGCTCTCGGCGTAGTCACTGGGGGCTTTTCCACCAAGGCGTTTTCAGGGCCGGTTCGGAGCCAGAGCCTAAAACGAACCAGTTCTTCCTGTTTCACTACGCCCATGCTCGGTACCATGCGCAGTTGCTATTAAACATCCATAAACGCCAACTCGGTTGCATCTCTTTATTTCAATATTCCTTGGCTAAGAATATTACAAGGTTAACGTTGCGTTGCCAAAGTGGTATCGGTGCGGTTGTATCGGAGTAGTCACTTCCATTGTCGGGGTTTGTTGTGAAATGGAGCTCAGAAAGTTTTTGGCGGACTTGCTAATCCCGCCCCCAGCCACTGACGTAGTCGGTTCTTAGTTGGTTCAACTCTGGCCCCCCAAAGAGTTGGAGCCAAGAACGAACCAGTTTTTCTGGCCGGGAGCCGGTTCTTTGTTTTTTTACATTCATTGGCTGCTGTTCAGGGCTTCTGGGTGGTACTGTTTCATTTTTATGTAAAAATATTAAAATTTACAAATATTGTGTAAATAGGAAAATATGAAATGGTTATTTAA